>JAEAOA010000531.1:275000-850000 GCA_016746295.1 Potamilus streckersoni
AAAAGACATTTGTCTTGGACTGTTAAGCGTAAGTTGCTCCATTGAGGCGGGCAACTGACGAAGGTGTTCGATTAAAGTAGAAGATATTTATAGTTTCAAGCGCATTAACTCTTGATCTATTTGCAATATCATATATCGAAAAATCGTTTGAAGCTGAGAATGGTGTTTGCATGATTAATAGCGTTTGTTGACAGCTGAACCAAAACACCCTCGCGTTGAAATCAGCAAACAGCCACTCGCCAAATACGAAAAGAGAGTACAGAGACGTTGAAATGGTATTGTCACATCTGATGGAACATGAATTTAGTTTTTCAACACGACTCAAGCGAAAATAATACATTCTGGATTAGAGAAAATAACAGAGACCGCAAAACGGTCAAACTAGCAATAATGTTACAAGAGTTTTTTATACATGTATTTTATGCAAAAAGGACCGGTAATCCAGGTACATGTGTCTAGACTTCTGCTAATGTCACTGGATAGTTGTATGTCTCCAGGGTGTTCCCAAAGGCTGCGGAAAACTACCGAATAATTCGTGCGCGCTCCTGTATCCGTTGTAGCCATCTACTTAGTGACAACGCACCTTTTCATAAAACGACTTTTTGATAGACTTTCTGAAGGAGCATAACATTCAAACATTCAGATCTACAACATTTAACATCACGTGAGTTTGTGCTGAATATTGTCATCTGCTGAGAGGTAGAAGATTTGAAAGCCGCCATACAGGCAGAAATGCAATTTTTAGGTGCATGATAAACATACCAAACATGTTGGTTAATAACAAAAAGATAACTAGACCGGGAAATCTTTTGAGGTGCATTGGGAATAATTTGTGGTATGCACTGATGTAATGTTCTCTAATAAAGTTCTTTGTTACACAGCGAAAAAATAATCAGTACTAATTAAATATCCCTTGTTATCCAGCAAAAAAATAATCAGTACTCATTAAATATCCCTCTTATATAAGAAGATAATGCTTTAGCAACAAGATGTCTAAGTAGCGACTATTCAACAACAAGATGTCTAAGTAGTGACCATTCAACAACAAGATGTCTAAGTAGTGACTATTCAACAACAAGATCTCTAAGTAGTGACTATTCAGATTCAGCAGTTATATTTTGCAACAACAGATAAGTAAAACAGTTGTTTTCGTCCACCGCCAACGCAAAAGGTTAAATAATCAACAACGTCAAATGGCCTTGCAAGCCCATACGAGTGAAAATTCAAAAGATGTCGACGCGTTACAATGGATGAAACCGAACGAGTTCCATCTACTGCTGATGAATCCAAGTTATTGCTGGGTTTTATTGTGCCTGTTATTATAGACGCAATTTCGTCCCGCACACATACATCTCAAAAATGCTTGAATATTTTTTGTCATAGCGACTAATTCAAGATTGTTAACGGTAAGATTTGTTGCGACTTGTACCCGATTGTATTTTGTTATTCGTTCGCGGTAATCGAAGATCAAATCATTTTATTATTTGTTTGCTAAACTCTATGCAACAATCAATATAAAACATTCTCTGCACAAAGAAAACATTGTCCGTGAAATATATTCTGCTAGCTTGATATTCGGACACAGAGAAACAAATATAAGCATAAAAATAGTTATGTAATGTAGATGTGATCAAGAATCACAGTGGTCGGCAGGTATAATAGTTCATTAGACTAAATAAGGCTTCTCTGTAGTAACATCACTTGTGCGCACACTGGGTAGCACTCACCAAGCATTCTTGTGCACTTCTTTAAATCTCATTATTCTCTTCTTACTAGCGGAGTAAAACTAACAAAGCCATAGGGAATAAAAGTCGTTGATCTATCTCAGCTCCGTCAAAACTCTCAGTTTGATACTACTATTATGGAAACGAGCTGCAAGCTGACATGGTAACACAAAACTGCATGTTGTAATGCAGAGATAAGCTCAATAAGGAACTCAGATCATTACAAAAAAAAATGCAACAAACATTAAACTCTGTTTAATGATGTTACGTTCTGACGTCTGTCATATATGACCGATCTGAAATGTTTTTACTTTAGCCAACTCCAGCAAGGTTCAGTGTTATTATAAGCGTAAGACACATATAACAAAAAAAAACTATTTTTATATGAAAAAAACTATTAATCGGTCATGAAACAAGCTTAAGTAATTTTTTGATCAAGCTACATTTGTTAAAAATTGCTTTCTTAAAGATATTCCATAATTTAGAAAAATAAATTGTATCCATGTATCAATGTAGCCATTAATCCCACTGACAAAACAATGAAAGAAATCCATAAATATCGACGATTTTGCCAATAATATATGCTAGAAAGAAAATACCTTTTAAAATAAATATCAGGAAATATTCCACTCATGAGACGAAAACATTTTATAATGACACCCGTGACTAAGTCGTGAAATTTTTCCTTTATATCTTCTCAAAAATGTATATACATTAGCATAGTAAATAGTTTAAGCATGCACTGGAAGCGATTACAAAGACCTACGGCTTATTGCAGTGGTGTAGCAAGAACTCTCCCACCCACCAACACCCTTGGTTGAGAGTGCGGTTGGGGTTTGGTTGGATTGGGTTGGTTGTTGCTGATTAAAATATCACCTTATAATAAACATTTTAGGTAGTACATTATGGCGTCGATGGCTTTTTATCAGCGGTTATTCCTATATGCAGTGGTGGGAGGGGAAATATTGTTAGTTTTTGGGGGGGTATATTTATTTGCCTGTTTATTTGTTTTTCCTTGGAAGGGTCGGGAGGCTAACACTACAAACTTAATCTGGATCGACCACTTAATAACCACTTTTCAACTATATTGAAAATGTACTTGAGATTTTGAAGAGGAGCGGAACACGCGATGTTCTAGATAAATGTACAGCATCCCCAATTCTACGGCTGATAACAGAATATATGTGAATTAAATAACGTGTACTCTTTCATGATCATCTGAAACTATAGCTACAATGTCGTAGCCTCAGCTTGTTTTGTTGTGGTTGAGGCCACGAACTGATCCCATATCATGTAATGGAGCAAAACAAATCTTCACTAAAGTCAGAACACAAACAGTTTAGAAATCTACTAAATAAGCATAGCCATTTTGTCAAAGAAGTTTGGCGTATTTTGAATTTATTAAACCCTGACACGGTAAAATAAATTGGCATAGATATGCTAACCTCACCGTGACCACCATGACAGATAACGCGAAACCCTCGCCGTGACCCCTTTTCTACGTAAGGCTTGCCAGACTATATATGGATATTCTAATATATGGTTTTAGTTATTTAATGACATAACACGAGAAGATGGAGAATGGATACTTACATAAATTGCTGAATACAGTTTTTGTTCATAAAATAATTGCTTATTGATGGAATTTCAAAGTCACCGGTAAACCGTATTTACTTTTAATGCTCAGAATTTCCAACTCAAACCGCGCCATATTTGTTTACTACGATTTGTTTACGTTTCCAAATAAGGCATTAACATTCTTATATGGCACACAAACAAACGAGGCAGAGAACGGAAATAGGTATTATTTGAACTAATATGGCGGATGATCAAAACAAAAATATCGTATAAGAAAGGCAAACAAGATTTTAACACCATTTCTACAATGATTTGCGATAATGTCAGTGTTAAATAAGAGGACTATTCAATTTATTTCATAATATATCAAAAAACATGTTCAAAAGTTTTTATGTTAGACTAAAAAAAAAGCCGGGTGTGAATCACACCCAACTGCTCCAGTGACACACATACACTCGTGGTAGTACCCTGTCCACAAAGTAGGACTAAAGCTGCTAATATTAGTACTACTAAAACTACAGATGTCTGTTTTTACCAATAATATCAACGCTTGACCACAAGTCAAACCCCATATGCTCTGAATGTTAATCAAACCAACTGTTCATTTTCTCTGAAACATTGCTTAACAATATCAACTTAAATTCCAAATAACTTCCTATTGCGAATATTGTAGGTTTTTGTTTTGTTTTGTTTTTATTTTTTGTTTGGTTATTGTTGTTTTTTTGTATAAAAGGATAATCGGTTTAAGAAGGATGGAGTGTCGTACATGATAACTTACAAAATACAGAGTTCAGGTATATGTGACAAGGGACTCAACCAGTCTAAAAAGACCATTTAAGAATTACAGTGATTCCTGCTGTGAAACTTCTGGCTTCCATGGCCTCCTGTTTCTAGTTCTGGATCTCAAGGTTTCAAAATCAGCTTTATTGTTTTATATAGTCTGGATTCTCAAATATTCAGGAATCATGACTCTAGACTTTTGTTTTTGTAAGAACATATAGCACAAACCTCGCCAACAAAAACAAACTTTGAAACGTTGCTCTTTTTACGACATAATCTAAACAGGAACAATCTTTGGCCCGAAACACCTATCAGTATTAGTTACAGTAAATCATTACGTAATGAACACGTAGCACTCAATGGGGCAAGTTATCCTTCTTGATTGTACTGAGGACTGTGTTATTAACGATCTCTATTTCAAGTACCGACACATTGAGCCTATCCCTGCTAAATTCGCTCGATACATTCTGCTTCAATTTTTTAAACTAGGGACACATTCGTCTTTGTAGCATTAACCAGCATGTTTGTTTGTACCGTGTATCATTAGTGGGCAGTAATAGCGTAAGTTCACAAGAAAATGAATGATAGGTACGTGTACTTACATCTCAATTTCCGCAGGCATGATGATAAAAATGAAACGTCCACTCTCTTTAACTCTCTCGTTTTGGTTGTGAATTGCTGTGCTAAATCCAAACTTAAAATCATTAATATTGTCAGCTGAGAGTCAACTACGTACAGTAATGATAGTCGACCCTGTCGTTGTAGTACGTCGTTTACATTTTGACCAAGATATGTGAAGACTAATAACCCATTAAGTCCATATTTATCAGTGCCGTTACAGGTAGCTATACCTCGGCCAGTCCCGTACATGTATTGAGTGACAACTGCACACAAGTACTAGGTAATATCGAACTGCCAGCGGCATACACGTTCCAAGGCGGTTGACCTGACAATGTCGTTGCACTTTGTTTTCTGCTGTTTTGTTCTACGTTCGATTAAATACGTTTTAAGGTAATTAAAATTAAGTTTATAAACACATCCGTGACAACTGCATTCGAATTTAAGTAAATTTGCGATGTTGACGCAGAGTCTATCAATTAGTTGTAATTTGGAGACGAGGATTTAAAAAAAAAAACTGAAAATGATTGTGATAGATAGAAAGATAATTAAACAGTGGTTTGATTAATTGTTGGTAGAGGTTACACCAAACAAATGCCACTAAAATCGGTTTTACCTCCAGCCAGCCCATACCGTTGAAAAAACTAAAGAACCAATCATACACAAAACTGAGCGGACCCCGAGTGGCCGAATGGTCTAATGCGTTCACAGTTACGGATCACTGCCATCTCACCTCGGTCTGCATGGATTCGAGTCTCTGGCTTGGCCAATGTAGGTATGTGAGAAAGTTTGCCAGTAAGTTCTCGTGGGTCGGTATTCTTTCCTGGGTTTTCCGGGATTTTTCCTCCACCATTGATACTGGCCACCATGTATAGCCTATTTTGTGCTGAAAAATAGCGTTAAACCCTAAAACAGCACAAAACAGATTACTAAAACAGAGCGATTGCATGGTTTCCTTTACTTGGAGCGACATTTTTATGTGTCATTACTATAAATGATTTTAACTTTAAACCGGGTCTTTTTTCGAGAGGCATAGCAATTTCAATGAATAAATTTTGTTTGCTGTTTTATATTTGATCTTTCGGTTTAGACACAATTTTTAGAATTTTAGCATTGTTACCAATTATATTTGATTTTATTTTATATCGTGGGTATATTTATTTTGAAACGGATTATAATGTACATTTTGTTTTGTGTAATTTATGTTTACATTTTTCGAAATTTAACTTTTTTGGCCAATATTGTACTGAGGTGGAGTGAAACGCCCCCCCACACACACACACACACACATGCAGTCATACATACATACATACATACATTCATGCCTGCCTGCATGCATGCATGCATGCATGCATGCATACATACATACATACATACATACATACATACATACATACATACATACATACATACATACATACATACATACATACATACATACATACATACATACATACATATTTTTATTTTAATTTATTATATAAATGTATTTTAATTAATGATAAAGCAAGTTTTTTTAACTTGCAATCGCTCGCATAATATTGCTTTTCATAAATAATAATGCTACTTAAAATTGAACATATTGCTTTTAGTTTGACTTGTATTAAATAGGTTTGCGTGTGACCTTTAATGCTTTTGTCTGTTAATTTCCTGACTATGTTTTAACGCTCAAGACCTAGATTTATCGCATTCTTGTCGACTGACCTAATATATTCAAATAATTTAGCTATATGGGATTTTTTTCTCAAGCTGATCTTTATCGTCGAGCAACTGTGAAATAAAGAATTGTTGCGTGTCTTACAAGTTGCCTGTATACAAAGACAAACGTAAATATAAGGCCTCAATGTTGAAGAATGACTGGACATGTCCTTTTGGAGTGGTCTGCCCTTTAAAGATTTAGGGCAAAGATAGCGGTAGCACTAAGATGAAAGGGCACTGGTGCAAATTTAAGCCTAGCGGCAAGTAATGGGCCAGGTAATGTTACTTTTGTAACCAGAAATGATGCAATTACTTTCATAGTAGAAAGAAAGATAGAAAAAGAAGAAAAACCCCAAGAAAAACTAGATTTATGACAGACAGACAGACGAATGCAGGTTATTTCTAAATTTGTGATGTATTAATATGAAAGGAATTTGTGTTAAAAATTGTTGGCTTATCGGGAACTTCAGAAACATACAGGCCAGAGATAATGGCCTACCACAAATGTTTCAGATGTTAATGTTTGTTTTCTTTGTCCTTTTAGTGTGCTTTATATATCTCTTAATTTTCATGATCTTTCTCTAGATTTTTCAAAATGTTTTTTATTAAAGCTGTTGTTGTTGGGTTTAACGTCATTTTTCAGCACAAGATAGGCTATACATGACTGCCAGTATTAATGGTGGAGGAAGAACCCTGGAGAACCCTGGAAATAACCACCGACCCACGAAAAGCTACTGGCAGGCTTTCTCACTTACCCACGTTAGCCGAGTCTGGACTCGAACTCACGCAGACAGAGGTGAGACGGCAGTGATCCGTAACAGTCAGCGCTTTAGACCACTCGGCTGTCGTTATTTTTCTAACTTTTTTAATTTCCTATTTTTCCAGTCATTCGTATAACAAGGAAAATAACATCATGAAACGGACGTACACAAAGACAGACGAATGCGTATATGCAGGTAATTAAAAGAGTAAATGTAAGAATACAGTGAATGAAAGAATGAAGTAATGAACGAATATTTATGACCTCATTTCAATACGGACAAAGCGTAAATGAAGAGGCTCGTATATTGATCACTGTCTTTGATATTTTGTATAAAAATCCCGGTGTTAGGGTTCAATGATCAACGAGAGTAGCCTACATGTCACAATGCATCGGGTTTGTATGTCTTTCACACAATAACTTTTGTTCACTCGTATTTTACTTCTTCGTAACAAATAATACATGATCCGAGATCACATTACCAATAAATAAACGTCATATTTATTGTCTCTTTGCAAGATCATACAAATGGTTTCAGGAAGAACTTGTTTTTCTAAAAAAAATCTGTATTTCATTTGCTTTCTTACATCTCCGGTGAAAATGACACTTTGTACATTTTAAAGAAAACGTAACTAAACCTTCCAATGCATGGTTTCTGTTCTAAATTCACCAAACTTATTAGATTTTATTGAGCCATTGTTGATATAGAGGATCTCAAATGGGTAATGATTTCATATCGAATTTATGAAATGATTTGAATAATGTCAATTTTGCGAGCCTTAATGAACAAAAGCTGGAAATTATTCAACTAGTTTCATAAATTTAATATTAAGTTATTACCCATTTGAGATGCCTTTTATCACATAGTTGTTATTACAGTATAAATTATTTAGATGGAAAGATGAACTAACAATTTCGTTCTATTTGACAGACACCCTCTCTTTCATTTGTTGTGCGTAAGAAGTAGTCCCAAACAAAGTTGAAATAGTAAAAGTAGATTATGCATAGAATAAGTTTCCATCCAATTAAACAGAACATTTTACAAAGACAAAATTATTATTCAACACAAAATGTCCAGTGCGTGTGATGTCATATTGTTTGATACGGTGCACAATACCGGTCTGAGTTGGCATACACAACAGAGTTTCAGTGTTTACTTTGAAATTCCACATCACAACTTAACATTACATCACTGCAATATCTTTTTGTTGTTGTGAAAATAAGATTTCTGAAGGATGAAATAAACATATTTACAGTAACGTATTTGTCACCGGATATTTGCAGCATTATATTAAGAACGTTAGATTGTGCAAAAGATATAAATAAATCTATTCTCCAGTGGACTTGCATCGCATATTTACCGCGTAAATATGTTGTGGTTGGATAAATTTCTAACAATTTGGAGAGACCTGTTATGTCTACATTTTTCTGTGAACAAAAGTAAGTTTTTTTTTCTTCTGTAAGTTCACATTTAAACAACGCTTGTATATTGTGTGGATTCCATACTTAACATATACTGCCCTTCACCCCCGTTATCAATTGAACAAACCGTGAAGTTTTACTTATTTTTTCTCATCTTGAGGTTTTAGCAATTTGTTATGCTGTGATATGTTCCACTTGACATAACAAACCCAGTCAATAGACTTAAATTGGCCATACTGAAACAGATGAAACCACTTTATCCCAATTCCATTTTGGAGAGTCGAATCAAACAATGGAGGCCAAAAAAGTTCATTCAAAACAAAAAAATCGAGAAGGCGGGGTTAAACAAGTTTTTCCATGATCGCTGCCAATCAGTAAAGAGGTTACTGCACAATAAATTTCATGGTCTCATCTGGACCGATCAGAATCATATAAAGTGATAGTTTAACGTGTGGTAATATAAAAAATTTGAAACTGCACATCTTGTAGGAAAACTGCACCGACAATGTGATAAAAGTTTATTTCATACATAAATAATGAATTACATTCATATTTCGAAAAGGCAGCAAACAGTTTTCACTTGGATATAAGTGAAATTGAAAAAGTCTCAAAATCTCACTTGCATCATTTTTAGAAACCAATTTTTCCCTATAACATTAAAGTTATGTTTCTGTTTCTTAATTCTATTGTTTGTTTTTCTGCATATTCCGATTTTAAAGTGGTCATTCCAAGTCACCCCAGTTATTTTTATGTCGATAACATCGCAAACTTTGATGCATTAGATTCATCTGATAGCAGTGTACAGCGACCGCAGCAAATTCGATCCTTGGATTTCTTGTTCTTGCTGCTGTTGTTGTTCTCTGATATCGTCATATCCATATTTCGCTCGCAATGCCTAATATCACGCATAATTTCCAATGATTTTTTAAATATTGATGCAATTATTCCTTCCATATTAATTAGTGCGCATGATCAATAAGACTTAGAATTAGTTGGGATAATGTTGGAGGATTACCGATAAACATTTATTTACAGGTAAGCTATTCAGTTTTGCCTTATGGTATCTATTGACAGCAAAAAATTATCTCTATTAATGCTGCATCTTACTAGAAATCTTTAATTTACTGAACGGTATTTTTACTAAACGCCATTATGACGGATTATGGTTCTTCAGGATCAACATTAATATTTTTAAACCAGTGAAAGCTTCTGTTTTTGTCACTGTAGTAGAGTCACTCTAACTTTCAGCATCTCTTCTGGTGGTTTAATGAATATAACCCAAGAAAATATTAAGTGAACATGACAAACAGTGAGAATTATTTTTGTTCTCTCTGATCGCTGGTTACTTAGTATCAATGTTTCCTCTAAAATGCGCGCTGCACTGCATCGCAGCTCATTAGAAATTGCCGTGCAGCAGTTTCAAAACTCCGCGCACACAGGAATAATATCAGAGGAAACGTTTCTTAGTATACCCTCCTGGTATTACTTTTCGTCGGATATTATTTTTAAACTGAAGTTTAGTGTTAAATGGTGTATGCAATAGATGAAAAAGAGACTCCTTTCAATTATTTGCAACTTTGAAAAACAATTTCGAAAAATTCCTTAAAACAATTTTGCATCCATACCTGACCTTTTTAGCAAATAATACTAAAATCTTTATTCTAAGATATCTAGGTGTGTATTAAAAAAAGAAATAAACTAATACGCTCCTGAAGATTTGCTGCAATCATATCTTACTTTTGTGTGTTATATTTGTCAAAATGATAAGCCCTACTTTTAGAAGTGACTCCTCTCTATCTGTTTGTTGCACGAATGTGTCTCATGTTAACTTGATGAAGAAATAAGACTGGTACTTACCAAAGAGCACGTTTACATTTTTTAAAAGAAAGGATGAATGGGCAAAGGAGAAAAGACTGATTTATTGAGGATTAGTGGACGTGAGATGACCTTGTTACTAAAAAAGCGAACATCGTTGCTGAATGAAGAGTTGACGAAATTTGCATTCATTTGCCCTCGCAGTTTGGCTGCATCAAAATAATTTCTGTGTTAATTTTGTATGTCAACATAATACGCTTGTTATATCAGTTTACTGTAATGGTTCCAATATTCGTTATCATAAACTTTAAACCCACTAGAACTTTTCCAGAAAATTCCAGTGTTTTACTATACTCATCACTCTATAACAGGTAGGTATTTTCTTCTTTTTTATCTTTTTTATTTCTGTTGTATTTTTGTTCTCTTTTCTGGGATGGGGGTGATTGTTGCGGGGGGATCCCCTCAGTAGAGACCAAATCTTCTTGCTTCCGCCCAAACTGGCACATACCTAAAACATGCTGGAGAACATATGACAAGAACTTCACCGTGAATTCATCTTTGGAGGTGTTTTTAATTACGGTAAAATATAATTTATTATCATTTGGACACAATGGATTGTTCAGTAAAGAAAACAAAAACGTAATGACTATAAAGAAAAACTAATTGTGATCCGAATCCATAGGAGTGCTGTTATCGGTAAGGCGTGTCCTTAGTAAGACACGTCAACAACATTTAAAGCAGATGTTTGTACCCACTCCACCAGCCTCAAGCTCTCCCGCCTTCACCGAGTCAAACTAATCCACCACCGTTCATTTACCCATATCACAGCCTAGGGTGAGAAACTTGGCGCAAAGCAAGTATCTTTTACTCACTGGAAGGGTCGCAAAAATATCGTCTGCGCGCTCGTATTTATTTGACAACCTAGAATAAGGCATATGGATTTGCAACCACGGATGATGTTAATGGATCATGTGGACTGTCCTCTTTAATACGAATGCTAAGCACATTTGCGGCCCGTGGACTTCAAACTCATTCTTGGCTTCGAGAAAGGTGCGGATACAGACAACGTTTAAACCTTTGGAAATGGACTACCTTGCCAAGATCAAAATAATATTTGAGCGGCTAGAGATTAATATCCTAAGACAGACAAGTTCTATTTTGTCCTTTTCTATTTTAGATTCCTCGAACTTGCCACGTATCTTTGATTCTGCTTTCAGCTCCCTTGCCTCAGTATTTGCATTAGCCACCCGATACTGTTGCTCTTTTAGTAGCTGCACCATTGGCCATTCCTACTGTAAAGAAATCTCCGCGTGAATGTCGCGTACTCTTAGTATTTGTCCACGACTTATAGTCGCATATCTAGTCAATGGGTATACTTTGCTGTTATATTTTTGCTAAATAAAACGTAATTACCCTCGCAGAGCGATAGTCACCACCTGATATCATCAAGGCGTTGAAATTCCACACAAATAATAGCTTGTTTCTGATTTGCTTCTCCCTATAAATCCTCGTTCACATAGTCCAAACAACGCAGCGCAGTAAGGAAGTGTACTTTGCCTTTATTTTTATTCAGCAACCGCTCCGAAAGGTCATGGGTTCGATCCCCGGTCGAGTCATACCAAAGACTTACAAAATTGGTACTAACAGCTGCCTCGCTCGACGGTCAGCATTAAGAGGTTAGTGTTAGGACTGGTCTGTCTGGTGTCAGGATAATGTGACTGGGTGGGACATCATGTTACATGTCTGCGGCATTATGCCCTAGTGCTAGACATCACTATAAACTGCCCCACTGCAGATATCGTAGCGATATGACTGAAAAGTTGTTAAAGCTACGTTAAAAATCATAATCCAAACAACGCAGCGCAGTAAGGAAGTGTACTTTGCCTTTACAGCACCCGGTAATTCAGCACCCGGTACATTCATTCCTACATGCGATATCCTCTGCGATTCCTCTGCTCGGGAACTTTACAAAATATGTTTATGCATATTTTTCAGTGATTCCCATTAGCATCCAAGCACATGTGTTATTCTAATAATATACCTTTCAAAATACAGAAAATAGCAGTTAAATGGTTTTCTTTTATCAGCCCACCAATTTAGTCAGCCGCTCTCTTTGCTGCGACGGACGGACGGACGCAATGGATATTTTAAATATTATGAAAATAATTATTCTGTGTAACAGATATTTAGAAAATTTGTCTTGTCAACCCGTTGCATTTAGAGTGGAGTCACATGTATCTTCCTTTTCAGATAGTGGTCATTTATAATAAAATATATGTAACCTGTTGAATAATTTTTATTTTTGAGGACATGAGGAACAAATAATTTACGCTATTCCACAAGTTTTATACTTTCGTTTAAGACTAACAAAAGCCGTCGATTTGCATGTATTGTTTTATCCGTTCTCTTCCAATCTATTATTACATCGATAAAGAATATTTTACATTTTGAAAATAATTTTATGACTGCGACTTTTGATAAATTTTGTTTGTACATATAATACTACAAATTGTTTTATGCCAAATGATTGCCTATTTTCATACTAACAGGGAGAGTTGTTTGTTTTCATGGTTCTTGCTCGAATTGTTACAAAAAACATTGTTGGGATAAGAATATTAAAAACAGAGTGTAACACCATTAAAAAAGATTTAGTGATTGCGAGCTTGCTTTTAAAAATTTGGTTCTTTTTTAATTTCTGCATTCAAACGTGAGGTTTGTGTGACCTTAACAGGTTTGCAGTTGGGTTCGGTAACTATATTTGATTGCCACTTAAGTTGTTATCAGTATTCATCATTAATTGATTATCCATTGTTTACAAACATTATGAGAGTAAAAATACTTTGCTTAAAAGATAACACCGTATTTTGTCAAGAGCTTTTCTTACAAATGCGTATCGTTTGCGAATGTGGATATGTGAGAAAACTTGCCAGTAGCTTCTCGTGGGTTGGTGGTTCTTTCCGCGGATTTCCCGTTTTCTTCCTCCATCATTCACCACTAATACTGGCCATTTATACCCTATGGTGTGCAGAAAAATGACGTTAAGCTCCACAACAACAACAACAACAACAACAACAACAGCATTGAGTGAAGGTTCGTGGAAATCGGTGAAGATACATAAAATGATTCTTCCGATTTTAAGTTTGCAACATTTTTCTTATGAAAAATAATTATCTCTACATACTTATAAAAATATCGATTAGTAAAGTAAATACCAATAAACCTACAGGTATTAAACACAAGTGACCCAGAGTGAACGTAACACTTTGTAACCAGACGAAAGTCACATGATTTTGTATTTTTAATTTTGTCCGACTCGTAACTTGTCACAAATCTAACTCATAAATATGCGTGATAAACCCATTGAAAAAAATATTTCTCCACAGTGAAATGATGCTTTGATTGCCACACTGCAATAGGGTCTTTCTCCACATTTCATTGATGCCTTTCTCCACACCAGAATGAAGCCATGATTGCCACAATGGAATCACGCCTTTTTCCCCACTGGAATGATGCATTGATTGCCACAATGGAATTATGCCTTTCTCGACACTGCAATGATGTATTATTCAACATTGGAATTTTGCCTTTCTTCACACGGACGAACGCCTCTCTTCACATTGGAATGAAGCATTTATCCACACTAGCATGATGCCTTTCTCCACATTGGAATGAAGCCTTTATCCACATTATAATGATGCTTTTCTCCATATTAGAATGGTACTGATGCATTTCTCGACATTGGAATGATGCCTTTGTCCACATTATAATGATGCTTTTCTCCATATTAGAATGGTACTGATGCATTTCTCGACATTGAAATGATGCCTTTCTTGACATTGAAATGAAGCATTTCTTAACATTGGATTGATGCATTTCACCGCCATGGAATGATGATGTCATTGTCCCATTGGAATGATGCTTTTCTCAACATTAGAGGTATGCCTTTCTCAAATTGGAATGGCGCCTTTCTCTACATAGGAATCATGTATTTCTTGACACTGGAATGATGATTTTCTCCACACTGAATGATACATTTCTACACAATGGAATGATGCCTTTCTCCTCAGTGGAAAGACGCCTTTCTCCACATTAGAATAATGCCTTTTTCCACACTGGACTGATGCCTTTTTCAACATTAGAATGATGCCTTTCTCCACACTGATATGATCTCTCTCTCTCTCTCTCTCTCTCTCTCTCTCTCTCTCTCTCTCTCTCTCTCTCTCTCTCTCTCTCTCTCTCTCTCTCTCTCTCTCTCTCTCTCTCTCTCTCTCTCTCTCTCTCTCTCTCTCTCTCTCTACAGGATTGGTGCCTTTCTCCACATTGGAACAATGTCATTCTCCCCACTGGAATGATTCCTTTCTTCACACTGATGCCTTCTCCACATTGGAATGATAGTTGATTGCCCCATGGGGATAATACATTTATCCACAGTGGAATTATGTCTTTTTCCACACTGGAATGATGCCTTTCTCCACATTGGAATGTTGCCTTTCTCCGCACAGAAATGATGCCTTTCTCCACATAGGAATCTTGCCTTTCTGCATATTGAAATGATGCTATTCTCTATACTGGAATGATGCCTTTCTCCATAATGGAATGATGCCTTTCTCCACAGTGGAATGATGCCTTTCTACATACTGGAATGATGCTATGATTGCCACATTGGAATGATGTCTTTCTCCGGACTGAAATTATGGTTTTCTCCACATTGGTTCAACAATTTTCTCCATACCGGAATGATGTCTTTCCCCACTATGGAATGGTGCCTTTCTCCACATTGGAATATTACATTTTGTCACATTGGAATGATGCCTTGATGCTACATTGAAATGATGCCTTTATTGCCACATTCGAAAGATGCCTTGATTTCCGCAATATCACTGTAAAGGGGTATAATATTACGAACTCCAGGGCTACGTGTGAAACTAATTTACAAACCTTGCATCTTGTTTTATATTTATGTAAAGGGTCGTGTACTAGAAGGACTTAAAACCATTGTCTTCTGGAGAATTTAATGTTTAATACATAATACTTCTGAAGTTTTAATTAATTTTTATTGTCTTCTCGCTAATATAATGGTTGATACATAATACATCTAAAAGTTTAATTCATGTAGAAACAGCCATGCAGAGTTTAGCAAACACAACGGTTTTTGTGTTTTATATGTTTGTTTTGTCTATGTTTTGTATATGCCTTTGTAAAAGACTCGTTAAGATTAGAAAGAGCTCGGGCTAGTTAGATATTAGTTTTGCACTATTCGTCGTCAGTTTATTGCATTTATCTCAATCAATCCCTGAATTACGTCGTGATCTCTTGCTGGATCCAGTGCGCCTGAAAGGGCTGTTATTTGCCATATGATATATATATATATATATATATATATATATATATATATATATATATATATATATATATATATATATATATATATATATATATATATATATATATATATATATCACAGATGTGCATTTTGACATGTATGTATGAGCATTTATCCTTTTATTTATTCGTCCGTTTATCCTTTCATCCACCAGGCAAAACTGAGAAACCGTTTACGATATGGTAATGAAATCTGGTTGACATTATTAGACTACGGTATAATACATGGAATTCTGACTGGGTGCAGTTTTTTAAAAAGGCTGTTTTGTTGTCCATGCAGAGAGCTATTGGCATATGCGAATGATTTTTTTCTTACACGATATCTTATTCATTATAGTGTACGAAGTCAGATATAAATAATTGATAATGTGAAACATAATGCGCAGTAAGAACTGCAGCAAAAGAATGATTTGTAACTTTTTGGCTCTGGTACCATTTTTTGCGGGTCATACATGGCGGCCAGTATATTTGATGGAGGAAGTACCGGGGAAGAACTACTGCCTCAGGGGAAGTTATTGGTAATCCGGACATTAATCGAGTATGAATACACGCGAAGAGAGGTGATATGTGAAGGCAAACGCCTTTGATATTTGATAATTACTACGACGATAACGACGACTACGATGATGATAACTAGGAAGAGACATTATATTATTATTATTATTATTATTATTATTATTATTATTATTATTATTATTATTATTATTATTATTATTATTGTTGTTGTTGTTGTTGTTGTTGTTGTTGTAATCCGCTACATACGATTTGACAGTAACCATAACTGTGCTAGCAAGAATTCCCAAATTTTATGATATTTTTTACAGATACCACAACGGTGAATTTTCGTAGATGTGATGTCAACAACTTTATCATAACAAGGAAGGTTAGATACATGTACACACCCGTGCAGAAGCAGGTTCGCCTCATACTTCACGTAGCTGAAGTATACTGCTCGCCATCTGTTTTGTTTTAAGATGGGTATTGGTCTGGATGAGTGGATGTTTAGGATTGAATGTTTCATCCAGCCAAACAAATCTGAAATCTACGTCAATCACTAAACAAGAAATCGGTGGTTTATTTCTAGCAGTTAAATGTGTTGTTTTTTTTCTGTTATTTGTGAACTGAGTGGAGACCAATCCATGTCTAAAAACGTCAAAGAGACAGAACACATCCACGAGAGCCATATAGCCCTCTCAATCATACCAGATCACATCATCTTACCGAGAAACTGGTGCCAACTCGCAAAACACATTATTTACGTGCAAGGGTAACTCTAAAGCCAGTCTGACAAATCCAAATTGGGCTAGTGATTCTGTACTAATGCAGCAGAACTCGCAAGCCTCATTAATTATTACAACAGAAAGGGAAGATATGAATGATGATACATTTATGGAGACGGCAGAAACAATAGATCCAAGCCAGAAGATTCAGAACCTCACCGATAAAGTTAAAGAATTGGAATGCAAAGGAAAGTTTGAGGAGCAAGAGGCGTGTTCCCGTCGAAAAAATTCAGTGTTTTATGGTGCGTCTGAACTCTGCAAAGAGAAATGGGAGGATACAGAAATATCGATATGAGGGACATACCTGGTTAGATTCACAGGGGAAAGAAGTCGAAGGAGCCTATCGTGTGAGATCAAAAGAAAATCAAATACCCGTGATTGTAAAATTTTCAAATTATAAAGACAAAAGGAGAAAGTGAAGTAGCCAGAAGGACCAAGTCTGAGAATGAAGGTACAGCGGCAACTAGCAGTCCAGTTATTATAAGTGTAGCGAAAGATTTTCTGTTTAGAGAGAGAAAAGCTAGTGACATCCTCTACACGACATTAAAAAAATAATACATAGAACAAGGAATACAAGGAAAACAAGCTTTATATAACTATGACAAGCTAATAATCGACGGTTATACTTAGGTGTTTGATGAGGTTAGAAATGATGCTAAAAATAGACGGTTATAAGTATGTGTCTGATGAGGTTAAAAATTATTCTAATAATAGAAAGATCATACTTATGTGTTTGATGAAGTTAGAAATATTGCTAAAAATAGACGATTACGCGTATGCATTTGATGAGGATAGGAATGATGCTGTTCTTGTAGACAAAAAATAGGACTACAAAACATGAGGAGAGCGGCTCTACTTCTATCCTGGGTTGTTTGGTATGGAATAGATCTGACTTACGGGAGAAACGTTCTAGAAAAAGAAGTTAATATACTAGCTTTTCTTGAAACGTGGGCAGAAGGTATCTATCAGTTTCCTATTAACTGTTGTAAAACTGATATCGTAAGAATTAAATCACAATCAGCTAAAAGACCGCTCCGGTGGCCTTGTGATGAGAACATCCGCCTCCGATGCGTGAGGTCGCGATCTCGAACTCCGGTCGAATCATGCCAAAGATTTATAAAAATGGTACTAACAGATGCCTCAATTGGCGCTCAGCATTAAGAGGTTAGTGTTAGGACTGGTCGGCCTGGTGTCAGGATAATGTGACTGGTTCGGACATTATGCTACATGTCTGAGGCATGATGCCCCAGTGCTAGACATCATTATAATCTGCTACGATGCAGACATTGTAGTGATATGACTGGAAAATTGCTAAAACTACGTTAAAAATCAAAATCACACACACACACACACACAGCTAAAATAAATTCAGTGGGTCACGGTGGTTTATCGTGAAACCCTATTATTTAATTGGATGTTTCATCTTATGCTAGAATACTGAAATGGAACTTAATTTTTGGTCGTGTTTATTTGTCTCTCTGTTCATTCCGAAGCAAAGGTGCATGCAGTGATAGAACATGAATTAGCTCACCAAAAATGCTGACTATAAAATAACAATTGCAAATGAGTTTAATGCCAATACAGGAACAGAGCCAGATTGTATCACATATGATAGCATTATTGTCCTACTTCAGGAATTTAATTATACAGAAGACAAAGAAATGAATGACAGAGCTAGTCAAGACGTAAGAGATAAATCACTGAGGAGATAAACTTAAGCAACTATTCCAAATGACTAGATTGAGAATCACCATTAGTAGAAGTGGATTACACAAAAAGATAGGGAAATTTATATGTATCCATGGCAACTGGGCCTCAACAAAAGATTATGTTTTAGCTGACATATGTATTTTAAAAAAATATATATTATCTTTTGACATAGATGATAGATTGGAGTCGATACATATGCCCATTGTGCTTTCCCTTGCCTACATGTGTAAACTAGAGCAAAAGTCTTTAAGTGTGTCTAGGGGTAACAAAAAAAATAAATACACATGGAAGAAATTAGAAGTTCTATGTTTTATCCAGAATTACAAAGATCTCTTATCTCCAAAAATGGGTAAAATTTTAAATGATATAAACAATAACAAACCTAATGAATGCATGGAAACAATTACTGATATGTACCATGATGCAGCAAGAACCATAAAGAAAATCAATATAAAGCAAACCCTAGCTGTGACATCTCAAAGATGAATTATTAGATGTTAATATATAGGATATTTGGCTATTGAAGATGGTCATATTGAGGTGTGTTGCATGTAAGTATGTATTGAGCAACTTTAATTACGCTGAGTCTCAGTTTTATATACTTTAAATTCTTAATAGTCTTAAATGAATTATTTATCTTTGCTTTTTAATATTGTCTGAAATTGAAAAGTCTTATTGCATTCATATCGAAGTATAATTATCGTTTGTCATAATCTGAATCTTAGTTTGATGTCTCCAATAAACTCTTACTTGAACGTCAATCGCCTCTCAACGATATATAGTAATTCAAGATGAACGTCACTCACATCTCAGCGATGTCTTGCAATTCTTGTATCGAATAATTTTATAAATAGTCTATATCGCTTGCATAATTCTCAGACGTTTCCTTTGATTACTAAGTTCATATGTCTCACTCATACTTACGCCGGAAAGCAGACTAAACAATAGTATATTGAGCTAGTCCTGTCAGTACGACTGGTGTGGTGGTGTGTTAAGAAAGCGGTAGCCTTCAGATGTATGTGTGCCTATTACGTGCATGCATTTTTTACGACTTAGTTCAAAGCAAGGCAAAATATGACATGCAGCTATAGCCTACATTTGGTGCGAACCGTTAGTCGTGTTAACTCTATAGACGATCTGTTTGTATAGTCACGAAATCAAAAACGTTCTTCACATTTTAACTTAAATTATTTTACCTAAAAGTTCATTCTTTTCACTTGATTTTGATAATTTCATTAATTTTAGCTTCAATTTTTCTTCAAAGCTTATACATTTTATCATCTTACATGTATATTTGTGTCAAAATGGAGCCTACTATTCACCGATTTCACCACACCATTCATCAATTTTAACCGCTTTTAAGTACACCATTTATCAATTTTTAACCCCTTGTAAGGACACCATTCATCAATTTTTAACCCCTTGTAAGGACACCATTCATCAATTTTTAACCCCTTTTCAAGACACCATTCATCAATTTTTAACCCCTTTTAAGTACACCATTCATCAATGTTTAACCCCTTGTAAGGACACCATTCATTAATTTTTAACCCCCTTTTAAGTACACCATTCATCAATTTTAAGCCCCTTTTAAGAACATCATTCTTTAATTTTTAACCTTTTTTAAGAACACAACTCATCAATTTTTAAACCCCTTTTAAGAACATAATTTATCAATTTTAAACCCCTTTTTAGGATATCATTCATCAACTTTTAACCCCATATAAGAACATCATTTATCAATTTTAACCCCATATATGAACATCATTTATCAATTTCAAATCCGTTTAAGCGGACCATTCATCGTTTGTTCCACGCAACTCATCTATTTAAAACCCCATTTTCAGTATTCAACACGTCAATTTAAAATCCCTTTTTAGCACACTACTCATCAAATTTAAATCCATTTTAAGCACACCACTCAAACCCCTTTTAAGCATATCACTAATCAATTTCAAATCCCTTTTAGGCACACTATTCGTCAAGTTCAAACCACTTTTAAGCACACCATACATCAATTTCAAATCCCTTCTAAGCACACCATTCATCGATTTAAAATCTCTTTTAAGCGCACTACTCATCAATTTCAAACAACATTTAAGCATACCACTCATCAATTTCAAACCCCTTTTAAGCACATTACTCATCAATTTCAAATCCCTTTTAAGCACATTACTCATCAATTTCAAATCACTTTTAAGCACATTACTCATCAATTTCAAATCCCATTTAAGCACATTACTCATCAATTTCAAATCCCTTTTAAGCACATTACTCATCAATTTCAAATCCTTTTAAGCACATTACTCATCAATTTCAAATCCCATTTAAGCACATTACTCATCAATTTCAAATCCCTTTTAAGCACATTACTCATCAATTTCAAATCCCTTTTAAGCACAATAGTCGTCAGAATTAAACCTATTTTAAACACATATTTAATCATTTTATCAACGTTGCTCCTGTACCGTTCTTATTCACTATTCCTTTTATAAATCACCTCACGTTAAATTGTATTCAAGCCTTAAAGATACAAAAATCAGGAATTTTAGGATGCCATAATTTCAGGTGTCTTATCTGTGTCAATAAATTATATTGTTGATGTCTTGTAGACTAGCTTATGCTGTCTAACATAATGTGAGTTGATAAAGCAAAGCTGCACACCGGTTTTTTTAGAACAATTTTTCAAAGAAAATTTAACGGCGTCGAGACACAATTCATCGACAATTCATTCATTTGTTCTGGCTCACAAAGTCCCCGTTTTTCTTCATACACGTGCAACATTTGCAGGCACACACAGTGATGTTGTTAAATGTTGTCGTTAGACACGAGAGTAGATTTGCTATAACGAAGATACCCTCTCTTGATACTTGTCATCTAATATTTTCAAAAGTATTAACACGCCTCTCGGAGTCTTGTTATTGACTGCTTTCAAAAGTATTAACACGCCACTCGGAATCTTGTTATTGACTGCTTTCAAAAGTATTAACACGCCACTCAGAGTCTTGTTATTGACTGCTTCCAAAAGTATTGACACTCCACTCTTGCGTCATTTTATTGCCTGTACACCGCACTGGTAGCCTATGATTAGAGCATCCGTCTCCATGCTGTAGGTCGTGGGTTCGTTCCCGGCCGAAGTATTAACACTCCACATCATGCTACATGTCAGCGACATGATGCCCCTGTGCTAAACATCACTATAAACTGTCGAACTGCAGACATCGTAGGGATATGACTGAAAATTGTTAAAGCTACCTTAAAAATCAGTCACACACACGCACGCACGTATTAACACTCCACGCTGTAAGTCTTTTTATTGACTGTTTTCAGAAGTATTAAGACTCCTCACTAGAGTCTTGTTATCGACTGTATTTAGCAATTTTAATAGTCCAATATACAGACGTATCAACATTACGTATTCTCATATGTCTTTGGAACAGTCTAGAAAAATATCAAATCTATTCCCACCCTCACACCTACGTGTGTGCATTATCATCGACTATTTGCTGTATTTATTA
Source organism: Potamilus streckersoni (assembly GCA_016746295.1). Classification (NCBI taxonomy): domain Eukaryota; kingdom Metazoa; phylum Mollusca; class Bivalvia; order Unionida; family Unionidae; genus Potamilus; species Potamilus streckersoni. The sequence continues at coordinate 297,286 of JAEAOA010000531.1, forward strand.
GCACTTGTATCATTAAGGGTACAAGAAAATCAATACTTTCACGTGGATTCTTTTCGAATTATTGGTTTCAGCTTTTTATATAAAAAAAATTGAGCCAAATTACCAATGGCCAAATATTTTTATCTTTTGTGATACGTCATTATATATATATATATATATATATATATATATATATATATATATATATATATATATATATATATATATATATATATATATATACTGCTTTGTTAAGAAAACAAAAAAATCTTTCTACATAAAAGGTGGTCCAACATCGCAAGACAGTTAGCCACATCAACAAAAATGGCAGTTTTTATCAGCACATGGCACATTAAAGCGTATATATAAATATTGTTTCAATTGTATGATATTGATTCTTAGATATGAGTGATGAATTTTCACTGATATAATCAGTAGAGACGTAAGAAAATAACCAATAAAACATTAATAGTTCTCTCTCTCTCTCTCTCTCTCTCTCTCTCTCTCTCTCTCTCTCTCTCTCTCTCTCTCTCTCTCTCTCTCTCTCTCTCTCTCTCTCTCTCTCTCTCTCTCATGCCGAATTATACCAACTGACTCGCTAGATGCTCCACAATAAGAGGTTAGTGTTAGGACTGGTCAGGATAATGATGATTCAGTGCTAGACATCACTATAAAGTTCTCACTGCAGACATCAAAGCGATAAGACTTGTTTAAGTTATGTTAAAAATCCATAAACTCTCTCTCTCTCTCTCTCTCTCTCTCTCTCTCTCTCTCTCTCTCTCTCTCTCTCTCTCTCTCTCTCTCTCTCTCTCTCTCTCTCTCTCTCTCTCTCTCTCTCTCTCTCTCTCTCTCACACACACACACACACTCATGCATAAGGGACAAAAAGCGCACAAATTTGGAGTCAGCGAGAAAAATAATTTGAGCCTGAAGAAACCCTTTAAAACAAACCTGAACCAAGTTACCTAATAGAACCGTGTTCATAATATCAATGATACAAAGTCTCAATAGTGTGTCGTCAAGAAGCGGTAACTTTTGGTGTACGAGGTGTCCGTACTGTAATCTATTTAAAGCTTTTCTTCTTTTTCTTGGAATGTATGTTCTTTTGGGAAAGGTAGTTTTTTTCTTACACTTATGAAAAGGTCCTAAACACCGATTATTTTAAAATATGAAAATGTCAGAAGGCCGCTCACCTCTCCAATTTCCCTTTCTGTGTTGGTTATTCAGACAGCAGTCTAATCGATCAACAGAGACTAATATAATCTATATTGGGGTTTGGACCGAGACAACAAAATCCCAGTTGCGGGGCGTAGTAGCCCGGGTTTCTTCTGACCCTTGACATCCCGTTCTTTATATTAGTTTCCCTATCTAAAAGTTGGAATTTGCCTAATGGTGCGAACGAGGTCAAAATTCATCAACGCTGTAGTTTCGACTCGTCTGACCACGGATTAAAGACAAAATCGGTGGTATGCTTGTAATTTCTGAGAAGACAAATGATTTCCGTATCGATTTATTGTAAATATGGGTAAATGTAAGGTCATTTAAGTTTTCTAGGCCTGATAGTTGGCGAGTACCCTATGCCGACAGTAAATGGTGTCGGCAAATTCCAACTTTTTGATAGAGAATGGACTCTGACCCTGCACCCTAACATAAAAAAATATCAAAAATGGGGTGTCAAGGGTCAGAGGAAACTCGGACTATGGGGCATAGCTTAGTGGAAAGACAAATAAAGTAACCCCGCCACTGGCATTTCCTTGTCTTGGTACGAACACCGACATAGATTATTTCTTACTCTATATAAAGGTTATCAGGTTTTGTATTCTTTTATGAAAATCTGAATAATTATCCAAGCAGAATCTATTTATGCATGCCGCTCTTAGAAAAAAAAAATATAATTGTTATGTGTTGAAAGTATTGCGCAATAAGCGTTTCGAACCGCGTACCTTTGTTTATGCTGCGCATTAAGACGAATAAGATAATGAATGCAGTGGGTGTTCTGTCGACCCTAAATACACAAGTTCTACGGATGAGAACAAAGATACAAAAATCATTTGATATAATTACTGTCTCATCACGTGTAATCGATAGATGTCATATACAATTTAACAGTTAATAACTAATACAAAGTTCACACGCTTTTCTAAAGGTAAATCTCCAGGTTATTTCCAGGGGTTTTCCAAGATGAAATGATTTTTTTTTTTTACAGCTTATATATGACTATTAGTGAATTGAATAAAAAAATATATTTGAGATCATTAAACTTAATTTTCTAAATTTAAAGATCTTTCTCTTTCAAGACGCTCCAGAGCATACACGTCAGAAAAGATGACCATGTACAAAAACCAAAAACATATCACACAAAGGAAGTTTGACAATATTCCCATAATTTGACATGTAAAGTCATTCCAATGTACAGAATACAATTTCTGACTTAACTTTGCTGACCTGCATTATTTTGCTATGCGTAAACAACATAATGAACATAAATTGATTTTGTTTTCTTTCAAATCTTTAATTCTAAATAATTTTATAGCAATATATATTCATGATATGCGAACTAAATATTTTCTATCACAGTATGCACAAAAAACTCTTCTTGTGATTTAATAAACCAGTCACCAAACCTGTATTGATACAGGGGCTGATAAAAAAATTTAAAATTATAAAACAAGGGACGACAATTTCTCATCTCTTCTGAATTCTATTCAAGATCTGAAACCAATGTATTAAGTTACATCTCACTGCGCCATAGTTTCGCACCAAAGATCAGCTCAGAGATTCGACATTTTAAGACAATAAATTTGACTTAAAACGAATATCAGTCCTTTTTCTAATCCGGGTTTCCTCCGAATATTCCACCCCATTTTCAAATTTGGACATTTAGGTTGGGAAGTGGGGTCAAAGCAATTGCATATCGAAAATTTAGAATTTTCCGCTACCGTGCGATAGCGGCATATGGTAGTCGCTTGCCAGCGTGCCCAGCAAATTTAAATGACGTTAAACCTGCATGAAATCGATAGGAAAATGATTTAGTTTCTCAGAAATAGCAAGTCCTATATTCTTTATGTCTTTAATCTGCTGAGAGACAAGACTCAACTACAGCATTGATAAAACCTAACCCTGTGCTTACTATTTGCATTACTAGTCACATGACTTCACAAATGTCAAACAACTATTTCGGAGTCCAAAATACACGTGATATCAACAACACACTCCATTTTAATGCTGTTGTACAAAATATGAAATTATATTTAATGAAAGTCAGATACCTTTTTGTAGAACTAGAATAAGTATATATTTCACAACGTATTTATTTCGAAACCAGTCGCTGTTTCAGCAATCTGGCTACTAAGATTCATCAACCAATCACGTGATCAACAGTCACATTCATCAATCACGTGATACAACTAAACCCCTGTAGCTATTCACAGAATAAAGGCAAAGAATTATGTACTCTTCCGTTGTCTTTCAACAGATTAAGGCCGTAAGGATTTTAATCTCTCAAGAAAATAAATCATTTTCATATATCGATTTCATGCAGGTATGACTCAGTTTAACAAAGAATTTAACACAGAACATAAATTTTACCACCACCATGTGCGCCTCTTGAGATGCCAGAGTGGTTTTCATACCTTCCAAGTAAATAAACATAAGGATATCGAGCAGTTTGTGGGAAAAGAAATCTGCTAGACAAAACTAATGCGCCGATTCTTCGGAATGACTCAACACGTGTACGTCAAAATATCCATACTGCATCCTCCGAATATTCTGGTCAGAACTCAATAAATTTATCTCAGGATCAGTTTAGTTTTGACTTAATTACCTAACCGTTTCGGGTGTCAATTGGTGGCGGAAAAATTCCCGGCTTTTCCCGACTTTCACCAACATTTAAAAAATTTAAGGATTTTTCACGTTTGGGATAATTTTTCATTTTCCCGACTTTTTCCCGATATTACGGTAGTGTGAGAACCCTGTTAAAATCTTTTATACCGTTTAAGTTTTACCTTCCATCAGTTCTAATTTGGAATACCTTCTATGGCAGGCAACGGTACGATACTGTGCAGTACAATGTCTACAGTTCTAAGTGTGTAGTGACATCGGGAAATTTCTAATTCATGCATTTCCTGAAAATTTATATTTTCCGTCTTGGAAATTTGACAAGTGTTGCTACCACTAACGCTGTGATACCCTAGATGGAAATATTTTACGGAATAACATGTGGACTCAAGTTGGTAAGTGCAACTTTCATAGGGAAAAGCATTTATATATCTGACTCAGTTGGGGCTGATTGTGGTTTTCAACAAAGTTAGAAGAAACCATTTTGACATTTGAAAGATAGCTTTGTTTTTCCTGAAACTGAAGTTATTACCTACTCAAAACAAGATGCAAAGACTGAAATCCAATTTTTTTTATAAAAAAAAGGTTTGCATAAAGTAAATGGTTAAATAATCAGTTATAATGAATGGTTTGGTTTTAATTAATGAAGACAAAACATTATAGGGAACGCCCAACCCGAATCTGGAGGCGTTCGTGCGTGCATACATACATACATACATACATACATACATACATACATACATACATACATACATACATGCATGCATGCATGCATGCATGCATGCATGCATGCATGCATACATACATACATACATACATACATACATACATACATACATACATACATACATACATACATACATACATACATACATACATACATACATACATACATACATACATACATACATACATACATACATACATACATACATACATAATTCGTTTTCAACAGATTGCAATCCATGGTCCACGGGTTCAGCCACCCATAACCTTGTCCGCACTAACCAACTCGACTATGCACGCTTCATAATGCTTCAAAGTCGACTATACATGAATTCGTCCAATTTTGACACGCCCGCAAATTGACCAAGTCATTAACTCTAATCGTAATACACTGTACAACATAAATTATGGTTTATAGTGTTTTTTATACAGCAATGTAAATATACGGAAAGTCTAGAATGTTTTATCTATGGGTCTTGCATAAGATTACCTAACATCACTAATAGAAGTTTAAGTAATACTAAATACTATTCATACAGTATATGCTCACTAATACACTTGAGTATTATTTAAAATATTATGTCTAAACAATACCATCACAAATAAGTACCTTTCCAGTGGCTTAGTGGTTAGAGCGTCTGCTTCGGATGTAGGAGGTCGTGTGTTCTTTCCCCGGTCGAACCATACCAAAGACTTACAAAACTGGTACTAACAGCTTCCTCGCTTGACGTTCAGCATTAAAAGGTTAGTGTTAGGACTGGTCGGCCTGGTGTTAGGATAATGTGACTGGGTGGGACATCATGCTACATGTCTGCGTCATGATACCATAGTGCTAGACATTACTATAAATTGCCACACCGCAATACCAATCATAAACTCAAGACTATTGTCCAATCTTCATTTTCAAACCATTTTCAAACCAAACACCTGACCATGTAGTAACTAAACCGAAGCCTTAATTTTCATTTTCGAAATTTAACACCGTACAAGGTTCAAAGTCCACTTGCCCGACACTCAGGACAAGCTAGCTAAATCTGCGTAGTACTTGCTCGTGGGCAAGTAGAAAGATTTAGAAAAGAGACAGGGTGAGAGAGAAAGAGAGATGTCGTACTCAATTCGTAGTGCTTTGTGTTCACAAGATTTATACTATATGTTATCGCCACGGTACATATGTTAGTCTCTTTTTCCGCGTGCATATGTATCATATTTTCTATTGCGTAACTTACCCCATTTTCTTCATTTTCGGTCTTTTATTTCCACTTTAAAAGCCTGTAGGATCTTTTTTTCTATCTATAAGTCAGGGTTATGTCTTATCACGCATTTTTTTACACAGAAAGATAATGTTAACTGTTTTAGCATATTTTACTGTCGTCTTATTAAACAATATGATATTAGACACGAGTTGTCTATCTTATCTAAGTTCTTTTGCTAAACATAGAAGGATGCTGCAAAGAAAACATTAAGTTTATAATATATCATGTACATCCGTAAAACAAGGCAAAATTTCGTAATGTAAAGGACTTTATATATTTCAATATATAATAAACCTATAGGTATGAATTAAATAAGTTACTAATGTGTGTGTGTATGTGTGTGTGTGTGCGTGTGTGTGAGAGAGAGAGAGAGAGAGAGAGAGAGAGAGAGAGAGAGATAGGATAACATCATCTGGTTATAATTTTGCTAATTTCAATAAATTGCAAACTTTTGTTTAGAATATAATTGTGACTATTGCAAATTTCTAGTTTGTGAAAATATTTCTGAACATTTATTAGTATGAGAAAGTTTGTTTCTTTTCTTTGTGTTACATGTCAAGAGCTCGTACTCAGTAACAAAAGAAAAGTAAAAGCCAACACGCTTTATATATTTTAACAAAACAATTTATTTCCCTAGACAACAATGCAAAAATTGTTTAATAGGACATACAATCTGTGAATATAATCCAAAATGTGATCCTACGACGTACAAATAATGGAAGGCGATGACGTCAGACGTGGTCCAATGTATGAATAATAATAATTCCTAACTTAAATCACTGTTTTTGTTTCCCAATAATTCCAGAATTAATTTTCTTGAATACCTTTCAGAACTTTCTTATAAAAAGTCAACTTGTTGAGTTTCCAGGGGAATAAATTATTAAATCCAAAAATCAGACGGAGAATAAACATTCTTATCAACAAATTTAAAAAATACACCTTGTTCATTCAAGGTTTTGAATGACTGTCTAAAAAATATTAAGAATGCGTATTCAACCTCAAAACATCACTTCACATATCGCGAGATTGGTCACGTGGTCTCTTGCTGCGCTAAGTTTCACACGTAGGCCAATTTCATTCCGCTTAAACATCAATCATAGGAAAGGTTATTTATAAACAGTGATCACACAAAGAAAGTAAGACCGTGATACTGACCAATCATTTTACTTCCTATTGACACTTTTACCAGGGTAAGACTGACTAAATGATAATTCACACGTCTTCGTCTTAGGTAAACAAAATTTGTGATAAAAATATATCTCACTGCTAAAATAGAATCCCGAATCCCGAATCCTAGAAAAAATATTCATTGCAATTAAATACAATGAAATAAAAATGAAGAAAAAAGAGAATTTTAAACCTTACATACAAGCAATTTAAACACATATACGTAACAATAGGTCGACTACACTTTTCAATATCAAATCCATGGGTATTTATAAAGAGGCGATCGACTAGAAAAGACAGAGCTCAACATTTTCATTGCCAAAGTCATATGCACATACTGTAGAGTAAAGATTGGATTCGATGGAACGACATGTGTATATAAGTTTGGCAGGTATGATATGAAGCTTACCTTTGACCCTTTATTATTATGTGGTGAAAAACATCCGATAGTTGAATTAGATAAGTGTCCTTTAAACATATAAAGATTAGGAGCCTTTGCATATATTTCGGAGAGAGTCCCAAGATTACGTTGTATATGGAAAAAAATGATGTCTGAAATAAACAACAACAAAATAAACAGTAAAGTCTGGATTAGGATTTATATCTTTTTAACATAGCTTTAACAACTTTTCAGTCATATCGCTACGATGTTTGCAGTGTTGTAGTTTATAGTAATGTCTGGCATTGGGGCATCATGCCGCAGACATATGGGATGATGTCCCGCCCAGTCGAAGTATCCAAACACCATGAAGACCAGTCTTAACACTAACCTCTTAATGCTATGCGCCAAACGATGTAGCTGTAATTACCATTTTTATAAGTCTTTGGCATGATTTCGGACGGGATGAAGTCTGGTAGAGATGGGTGTGATGCTTTGGGAGTTACGTGGATAAAAATGGGATGCTTCATGTCTCCTTTTTAAAACAAAATTTCGCTTTAGGTACTTCAGTATTTATAGCCTAATACATATATGCATTATCAGTTCTTCTTCTTCTTTGTTCAAGAGTTTACCAACCAATTTCTGCATCATAAGCTCTATAGATCAATAGCTGAACGAAGCTTCCAATTGATTTTTTTTTTTTTGCTCTAATCTAACCATATCTTCAAAAGAGCAGTTATTCCAGACTCGGAAAACGTTCTAACATTGGAAGTAGAGTATGGCCAAAGCTATCCTGGGAAAAAAGTTTTTAGTCGCTCGTAATATAAATACTATGAGATCTCCATTTAGCTGCAGAGAATAATGGAAGTGCAAAGTTTCTATGACTTTAAACAAGAAGCAAACGCATATTGTTAAAAGAGAAATTTAGATAGGAATAGTCAGTCTCCATGTTTACGATTAATAAATGTTTGTTTCAGTAGTGTTCAAAAATAGCAAGCATGTCGCTTCCATTGACCTTTTTAAGATTATTGTTTGTAATGAGCTGTACAATGTGAAGAAACCGTTCCGGTGGCCTAGTGGTTATAGCGTCCGCTTCGGATGCGAGAGGTCGCAGGTTCGAACCACGGCCGAGTTATACCAAAGACTTTAAAAATAGTACTAACAGCTGTCTCGCTTGACGGTCAGGATTAGGAGGTTAGTGTTAGGATTGGTCGGCATGGTGTCAGGATAATGTGGCTGGGTGGGACATTGTGCTACACGTCTGCGGCATGATGTCCCATTAATAGACATCAATATATTCTGTCACACTGCAAACATCGTAGCGATATGACGGAACAGTTGCTAAAGCTACGTTAAAAATCTAAATTACACACATACACATACACACAATGTGAATGATATGTAGAAGTCGCAACAGAAGTATAATCAGCAAATAATATTGCAAGGAAGTTGAAGTTGTCTGCAATATCGCTGATGTAAAAAGTAATAGTAAAGGCTCTAGTATTGAATCTTGGGAATCACTAGTATTTACGTACATTTACGTATTTACGTACATTTGATTATACTGAAGTCATATTACAAAACTCTCCGGCAGAGCTTTGATAAGTAACTTTAGAGTCATGATAGAAGTTTACCGGCGATTGCATATTTTGAACTTACCAAGTAACCATTTAACTCATGTGCTGTTGAAATCTTTGCTGACATCAAGAATATCAAACACGTGATTTCATTAAAATTATGAAAAGAATACATTTTGCGATAAAGTTCAATTCGTTGACAAGTTGTTGATCTGCCTGTAAAACCCAGATTGATATTTTTTTTACATCAAATCATTTTCATGCAAAACTTATATACAGGTCTGATGCACATAATATACTATATTTTATCGATAGCACATGCAAAACAAGCCGAAAACTTCACCATGCACTTTCTCAAGAAAGACCGCAGTTATTTTGTTTTTTAAAAAAATCCATGTTGTTGAGTGCAATTTCTCAAGAAAAGTCTTTTTCCAAAGTTGTTTTCGAAATAAAAAACCAAATTCGAAATTGCCACAATTTGTACAATTGTGTTATTCCACGTGCATTTACAACATGCCAACCGTAGGATTTGATCCTGAAGTATTCTATGCATTTTGCCGAAATGACCTTCAGCTGACCTTACCTCAAGAGCTGCGCGAAAAACAGGTGTCTAAATATATGCTGATGTGAGCAGACATCATTATCTGCGCTGAATTTCATATTCCATTAAATGTCCGTGTTTATCAGCACAGGAGTCAGCAGTTTTATCAATAAAACAAGACGAAATTTCTTACATCATGAAATCACCTTAACAGTATTATAAATTAACACAAGGAATTCAAGCTTGACTACAACCCTCCGCTCGATTTGACTTTTCTTGCGCGTATTTTATTGCTTCAGAATCGCATGAAACTGAAAAACTACACATATCCATTCAAAAAAAAAAAATAACAGTAACGTACCAACGCATCTCTCTTGGACGACCATTGCATGAATCCAATCCTGCGAAAAAACCTTTTTTTTTCACCATTACGGTTACAAACCCTGTCAAACAGAAATCATTACATGAGTAGCAAATTTCTACAACCGGCTAAATAATGTCATGATACTAATTTTACAAGATAAATGTTTAATTAGTTTTTATTTAATAATTTCCAGAAGAGAAATATGTAGTTAAAGTTCTGATGGTACAAATAACGGTTGATGACGTCATCACATTTCAACTATGAAAGTCTTGATGGATGATGGACCCGGTAGATTGAAAAATGTGTTTGATAGATTTTCTAGAGGTTGACACCTGGTAAGATCATCTGTAGTACTGCGCTTTTTCATAATAGAAAATGATAGCTTAGAAGAAAGTATTATACTTGTATGTGAGATGTATTATTATTATTATTATTATTATTATTATTATTATTATTATTATTATTATTATTATTATTATTATTATTATTTATTATAAAGAAAAAAATCAACAATAGGAAAGGAGAAAAGTTGTTGCTTAATTCCATTCATTAACTATTGACGATGATGATGATTGTGTGAGAGAGAGAGAGAGAGAGAGAGAGAGAGAGAGAGAGAGAGAGAGAGAGAATAGTTGTGACGTCGAAAATCAATATGTACAACGATACGTTACAGTTAATGACGATGCGAGAGAGAACAATACGATTCTTGTATGGTTTACTGATGATGATGATGATGATGATGATGATGATGAGAGAGAGAGCAAAGGCAGATTACCAACGAAAAAATTGGTTATCTTTAGCATTTGTGGTAATACTGAAGTTAGAGAGATACAAATGATACTTTACCTGATAATTATACCATTGATGAGGATGAGGTAAAAAACGTGGTGGTGAATGATTAAAAAGGATCGCGAATGATAAATTTATAATGAATGACGATGAAAAAGAAAAAAAAACGTTAATACAATATATTTGAGATTTACTGTTAAGCATATGTGATTAAATTGCTTGCTTGTATGGCTTAAAAATCCTTTTATTTCATTTTTGTTTCATTGAATTTAATTGCAATGAATATTTTTATCAGATTCGGGATTCTATTTTTAGTAGTGAGATAGTGAGATATATTTTTAGTAAAATCTGCTTACTTAAGACGAAATAGTGATACCTGCGAATTATCATTGAGTCCATCTTACCTTGGTAACAAATCAACAGGAAGTTAAAATGATTGGTCAGCATTACGGACATAGTTTTTTCAAGTGATCAATGTTCGTAAACACCTTTCTGTGATTGGTTTTTAAGTCGGTCTATATTGGAGGACGTGACAAATCTAGTGTAGTAAGAAACCACATGACAAATCTCGCGAGACTTTAATTAGCGTTTCAGAGAATTAAATACGCATTCTAATATGTTTTCGGGAGAGTCATTCAAAACCTTGAAGGTACAATGTGTATGTAATTTTTTAATTTGTTGCCAGAATATTTTATACTTCGTCCAATTTTTGGGTTCAATAATTTATTCTCCTGGACACTCAACAAGTTTACTTCCTTATAAAATAATTCTGAAAGATATTCGTGGAAATTTAGTGGTATTAGTGGTACTTGTCCAACAAACTGAGGATTTGTGTGAAGAAATTCAATTGGACATTGTTGAACTTGGATCAACAGGTCTTCAGAATTTGGAAATTATGAAAGATCTAGACCAGAAACATTTGCATTTGCAACAAGAAGAAAGAAATTGACTTAAACAGCTATAATTCATATATGAACACTAGTTTCCGAATACTCCTACCAGGACAAACACAATTTTTCATGACGTTGAAATTGTTGATTCAAATCCTGTAAAACAACACCCATTAAGGATGAACATTCTCAAACAGGAATACTTCAAAAAGGAAATTCAGTATTTGCTGGAGGACGATTTAATAGAGCCCAGTAAAGGTGATTGGAGTTCACCATGCATACTTGTTCTGAAACCGGATAAAACTTTCCGTATGTGCACTAAATATAGGAAGGTGGACAGCGTGAAAAAACGCGGATTTATTTCTGTTACCAAAGATAGAGGATTGCATTGGAAAATAGGAAATGCAAAGTACGTCACCAAATTTGACCTTCTAAAAGGATTTTGGCAAATTCTACTTACGGAAAGAGCGAAAGAAATTTCGGCCTTTGTGACTTCAGCTAGACTCTACCAGTACAAAGTAATGCCGTTTGGGATGAAGGGTTATCCAAGAGCGTTTCAATGTTTGATAAATATGATTATTTCCGGTCTAAATAATTGTGACGCTTATATTGATGACGTCATTATCTACAACGACGCCTGGAAAAGACATATAGTCATGATTCAGAAAATCTTTGAAAGACTCAATGATGCTAATTTGACAATCAATTTATCTAAAAGTGAGTTCTGCCGTGCTTGTATGACTTTCTTAGGACGTATTGTGACACATGGTCAAGTAAAAGGTAAAGGCTGTTTCTGATTTTCCTGTGCCTGTCAGTGAAAAGCAATTAATGCAATTTTTGGGTGTGTCAGGATACTATCAAAACATTTGTTCAAAATTTTTCCAATATTGCTGAACCAGTGACAAATTTGTTAAGAAAGAGAAACAAGTTTCTCTGGACCGAAAAATGTCAGGAAGCTTTCGATAGGTTAAAAGGAATACTCAAAAGTGCATCGGTTCTAACAGCTCCAAATTTCAATCAGTCTTTTAAATTGTCTGTCAAGAAGACAGTAATGGCATTAATAACCCAGTGTGCTATTTTTTCAAGAAATTAAAAAGGTACCAAAGAAATTACTTAACATTCGAGAAGGAATGTTTAGCTTTAATTTTGGCATTACAACATTTCGAAGTTTGCATTAGTTCGACTTCTTCTCCGGTTGTTGTGTATAGTGATCACAACCCCATTACTTTCATCGACAAGATGAAAAATAAAAATCAAAGATTATTAAGGTGGAGTTTGTTTTTGCCATAGTATAATCTGAACATCAGGCACATCAAAGGAAAAGATAAGATTGCAGATGCAATTTCCCATGTATAGAAATATTATTTCATATAGACTTTGTATAATTTATAAAAATATTCGTATATAATATTCTTTTGCCGCATGCATAAATTACAGATGGTAAAGAGAAAGCTTTATTATCTAAATGTTTCTTTTTTCTTTATGGAGAGAAGTGTTACGTATATATGATTAAATTGCTTGTGTGTAAGGTTTAAAATTCCTTTTAATTCACTTTTTGTTTCATGGTTTTTAATTGCAATGAATAATTTTATCATATTCGGGATTCTATTTTTAGTAGTGAGATATATATTTTAGCACAAAGCTGTTTACTTAAGACGAAATAGTGATACTTGCGAATTATTGTTGAGTCGGTTTTACCTTGGTAACAAATCAACAAGAAGTTCAAATGATTGGTTAGCATCATAGACATACTTTCTTCACGCGATCAATGTTTGTAAACAGCCTTTTCATGTTTGCTTTTTAAGTCGGTTTCTATTCGTCGACCTGACAAGACTAGTGTAGGAAGAGACCACACGACCAATCTCGAGAGACTTGAAAAAGGGTTTTCAGAGAATTAAATACGTATTCTAATATTTTTCTGGAGTGTCAGTCAAAATCTTGAAGGTACAAGGTTATGTAATTTTTAATTTGTTGCCAAATATTTTATTCTTCGCCTGATTTTTGGATTCAATAATTTATTCTCCTCGACACTCAACAAGTTGACTTTCTTATAAAATAATTCTGAAAGATGTTCATGGGAATGTATTCTAAAATTATTCGGAAACAAAGACTGTGATTCAAGTGAGGAATTTTTGTTATTCATTCATTAGACCATATCTGACGGCATCGCCCTCCATATTCGTACGTCGTCGGGACTCGAACCTGGATTCTTAAAAGACTATTTAATGATAGGACTTGTGTTTTTATTCTTATAATCATATTTGGATTATATTTACAAACTGATAGTCCTATTTGCCATTTTTTCATTTTTTCTAGGGAAATAAATTGTTTGATTTTTTTTAATTTACAAAGTTTGTTGGATTTCATTCTTTTCTTTGTTACTGAGTACGAGCCCTTGTCACATAACATTACTATAGTTAATAATGACGACAACAGTGAAGAATGCGAGAGAAGAGAAACATGCTTCACTGTTTAATACCTTCCTCGTGCTAATGATATAATGATTTGTACCGAAATTGTAAAAGTTCATCTAATACCTGAAGAACTTCTGTCACAGGGTTGGGAAGGATGCATGCATGCATGTATGTATGTATGTATGTATGTATGTATGTATGTATGTATGTATGTATGTATGTATGTATGTATGTATGTATGTATGTATGTATGTATGTATGTATGCATGCATGCATGCATGCTTGCTTGCTTGCTTGCTTGCATGCATGTATGTATGCATGCATCCATGCACGCACACACGCAATTTTCGAAAATAGTAATATAATACTGTAAATTACATTTTCATTATGCATTGATTATTCTGAGCAATTTGAACTAATTGACGGAGTGTGCATTATTAATTTTCCCTAGTATTAAAAGCGAACATATTATGTGCCATGTTCGGAGCCATTATTAGCCTCTAACGCATATTTACCTAGAATAGAAACTAGTAGAAATGGGCTACTTCCTGTAATGAGTTCTGTTTGACAGGGTTTGTGACCGTAATGGTGAAAATAAAGGTTATCTCGCAGGACTGTATTTATACGATGGTCGTCCGAGAGTGATATGTGAAAATAAATTTATCCACTTGACTTTAGGTACAGTTTCAAAACAATTGCTTTACTAATACGACGATTTGCCGGGCCAATTATTAGGAGAATGGAAGATTTAAGATGAAAATGCACGTTGCAGGAGTTACTATAGTGGAGTGATGTAGTCTCTGGTGGGACATAAAGTGGCATACGATCTTTTCCAGAACTTTACGTGTCTAAACTTCGATCAGAAACGTGTTAAATAACATTTTATATTGAAAAGGTTTAAAACTAGAGCTCTGTAGCAAAATAACATTATCCCCTTTCTTTTGGAGGTTAGCGTTATCAATCATTATTGATAACTGCATACGTTTCCCCAACCCGCAGACTTCGGCCCGAGAAGGTTGATCAAAGTTAAAGAACATTTTTATACATCTACAGAACAACTCCTTTTCATACCCCAAAGATTGAAGTCACAGCCTAAAACGGTGTTTAAAGATTTGTGAGACTTTACATAAAATCACTAGAAACCGCTGAGCATTGTATTCCAAAAAGCTTTGAATCACTCTTTCGAAAACGAGTGCAGCTGCATAATATTATACAAGCACGCTCTGAAGGACGGACATTATCAAAAATGTCCCATCCTTCAAAAAGCTTGTGATAAAATCAATATGTTGTTGTTATCCAATATTTTCGTTATAGTGTGCAGACAAAGTTAAATGTTTGCGGTTTCATTTAAACGACAACGACTCGTGTGAACTAGTCATTTCCAATGAGTAGCGTCTATATTCAAAAAAATACCTAAGATATTTTTTATTAACAAATAGTTTAAATACGTTATTTTATCATTTTCAGTTCGTAAAATCTACATCAACGGCTGATGTATCAAGAACAATGTGAACACCTTTCGTACCATGTTCTTAAGCCAAAGTTTTATCATCTTATCATACTTGAGTTAACTTGAGTTGTGCAGCGAGTTTTTTTTTTTTTTTGTCTTTTGTATCAATATGTACCAATTCTTTCTATCCTTCAAAATATTTGTCCCACATTTATCGTACCTTGACTTGAACAAGAGCTCATTAATAACTGATTAGACAAAGATATTGACTTGTGTGCTTTTTATATCACTTATTTTCAATCAGGATATTTTCAGTGCTGAAATAAATAATTTAGTTTTGAGTCTTCATTGTGAGTATTTCTGTACAGTATGTACGTTGAGTTTCGATTCAAGTCTTCACTACCATTTTGAAATACACGATTTATGGCTTGACAATATCAATTATTTGATTTCAAATGTGTTTGACGTTTTTAAAATTAATGTTACTTGCTGCACTCACCTGCTGTTTGCAAACTTGAATCTAAAGAAGGACATCTTAATCAAACAGACTGCTGGCGCGATATTATTTGTACAATGCACTATTACAAACGTTCAAACGTTTGTATGTCACATGATAAATTATCTGCGCTATCACTATACCGACCATCAATTGCTTGAGTTCAAATGTGCTTGTTTTTTTTTTAAATTAATGTTGCTTTCTACGCTCACTTGCTGCTTGCGCACTTGAATCTACAAACGAACCCCTTTATCAAACAGACCGCGATATTAATTTTACTATGTAGCATTACAAACGTAATACCGTCTTCATGTCACATGATAATTTCTTTTCGCTGGCATTATACCGATAAAAAAAAATTATTGGAGAACAGCTCCATCGTCAAAAGGCAACAATAGAATAGTGTACCTAAAACTGGCCAAACCAATGACAGTTCCATCAGAATTTGTATAAATATATAGAGAACATCAAATGGGTAATTATTTAATATTGAATTTGTGGAAAGAGTTCAATAATGTCCAGCTTCTGCAGGTCATGGCAAGCAAATGTTGGACATTATTCAACGAGTTTTATAAATTTAATTTTAAATCATTACCCATTTTGAGATTATTTTTAACATTTCTTTTTCCAATGGAAACTATTTAGATGGTAAAAAGAATGAATAAATTCGTTCATTCTGACAGACGTTACGCCTTTTATTTGTTGTGCGTACAAAATAGTCACAACCAAAGTTAAACTTGTATTGATGTTTAAAAGTAGATTATACTTTTGTTAGAAACTGTAAATCAAAGAACACGCGTCCTTCTGAATAAACGTAACATTTTACACAAAATCATTTTCAACACAGAATCTCCAATGCACGTGATGTCGCGTTGCTGGATGTCCTACCTGTTACTACCCGTTAGATTACAGTTGAGGATCCATGTTTACTTAACCTAAAGTGTCCCGTTTACAACTAAACATTATATTGTAGCAATATTCATGTGAAATAAGGTAAACTTGATGCAAATAATACTATATTTAATGTAATGTATTTGTAACCAGATATTTGCAGTGTTTGTTTTGGAACAATAAACTACAGAATATGCAAACAAATTGCATTGTTGACTCAGAACTCAATCATATTTTTACCTCGTAAATATACAGTGATTGGATAAATGTCTGTCAGTGTGGAGACCAGTTTATGTCCACATTTTCTGTTAACAGATATGAGTTTATTTAATTCAGTAAGTTGCATATAAACTATGCTTGTTTATAGGGTGGATTCCATGTTATAGATATACCGACTCACACAACCCACACGCCACACAAGCAATTCCCGTAGTTTTATTTGTTGTTACTGTTTTTGTCTTGTCGTTTTTGTAATCATTCATGTTATATGTTATACATGGCATAACAAACGCCTGTGGGAGTAAATTAGAAATAATTGAAACAGACAAGCCCATATTTCCTCAGTTCCCTTTCGCAAGTCGATTCTAAGACTGGTAGCCAAAAATGTTTATTCAAAACAAAATATTCCAGAAGGCGGCTTTACAAAGGTATTTCCACGATCGCAACCAGTTAGCAAAGAGAATACTGCACACTAATTTCATGGGCTTATTTTGGACCAATCAGAATCACATAAAGTGAAATGTTCACATGTTATAATATCAAAAACACGAAAAATCACACATTACAGGCAAGGTGTACCGAAAATGTAATAATATAGCATAGTCTATTTACATTCTTGCATAGCATAGCATATCAGAATGTAGTGCAGTAGAGCATAGCATAGCATAAAGTAGCGTAGTATAGTGTATAGCAGCATTTCAAAATAGCATAGTTCAGAGTAGAATATCATAGCGTAGGATAGCATAGAACAGCATATTGTACAGTAGCATAGCGTAGTGTAGTAGAGTTGTTTTGCAGAGAATAGCACTGCATAGCATATTATAGCAATGCGTAGCGTAGCATATTATAGTTTAAATAACGCTGAGCTTAAATATACAAGTATTTTTCTAAGACAATTAAAAGTTTCGTCGCAAAAAAGAAAGCCACTTGTGATTTGCTCACACATGATCCTAGGTTTAAGCTCTGAATCGGAAGATTTATAACATAAGGCCTGAAATACATAAAACAGCATTCATCCATAGCGTGTACATCAATGACATTTCGGTCATAACATACCCAATAATATAATTGCCATCCAACTTACCCGACCGGTGACCATTGGTTGAATCTCCCGGTTAGTAAGAAATCCTGTTGAGAAAAAAAAAAACAATGCTACGAATATGCAATATATTTCAACTAACAGCGAAGGAAATTGAGAACCAAATGGTTATGTTATATAAAATTAGAGTGTACAGTTAACTGGTCCTAACATGTAAAATTAGATAAACTGTTTAGTGTCCACAAAAGATAACATTTTGTATTAAGTCCTTGATAAGCATGAATGGGTTCTGATCCCAAATTAGATAACAGGAACTGTTTTAATCAGCTTTTGAATGACCATTAATATTTTACAAAAGTCATCTAATATCATATTATTATAACCAGCATGTTGTAGCTCGCTTAAAATAAAAAATATTGAATTAATCTGAGATTGAAATAGATAATTATTTTAAAGGAAAAGTGTCACTCTTTTGTTTCACCCATTCGTATGAGACGACTTTCATGGTATCATTGTCTCTTAAAATGAATAGAATTGAGTGACATTTGGTAAATGTTTGTAACACCACTGCTATTTATATCATATTATGTATAAATTTGCACCAATGGCACCTACTAACATATAACAACTTTAGGAATGTTAATAGTTTATTTTTGCAATGTTTGCGTTTAGAATGCACATGAAATGCAGCTTTTATTTTATTTAAGTATGTGTATTTTTTACTTTTAGAGGTGTGTTTGTTGCCTGTTATTATTATTTACCATGCTATTCATGATCGTTTCGCACACTTCTTCTCACAGACTATAAGTGACATAGGCTGGGAGATAAAATGTTGGTTGATGCATTGGTCGACCCATTATGAGAACCAGTGAAGATTGTTCATCAGTAGTGAGTGGGAATTTTAAGAGGACAATGGAACTTCCATGTTAAAAAGTGACGCGGTTTATGAGGACGAGATTTATAGGGATAATGCGAATTAGCATGACAGACAAGGTCCCGATACTATAGGGAAAAAGGCATTTTAACAGGGGTGACGTAATGGTACTGGACACTGAGGATACAATACCAACAATGTTGCAAGAGGCTGACTTCTGTCAGGACCTGGAATGACCTACCCACGAAAAATTAGCCAGGGCCTAATTTATCTAACTCTGGCAAAGATGATGAAGTTCTTCAGTTGAGGTGTGTCACTACAGGAGTGGGAATAGAACAATTCAGCTGGTCTCCGCACTGTCACTACCTACCTTTAGTGGGACGACCTCAGTAATCTCTCAAAGAATATTTTACATAAGAATATTCTTGAATTGCCTGTTAAGCTCAAGGAAACCTTTGCCAAGAGTTTTCAAAATAGAAGTCAAATGCAAAGAACAATTGCGTCCTTTACGTCACAGATTTTGGGACCATATGTAATGGTATGGGAGGATTGATTCATTTCAAAGTGTTCAATTGGTCAGACAGTGATGAATCACGTGAGATTAATAAAGTTTTCGATGCTAATCATTCTACTTAGAATGTGACCATAGTACACGGAATTCCAAAGAAAGAGAGGCTTACCAAAACTTTTACACGAACAAGTCTTGGTTCAAGAAGAAAATTATGTGCGGCGTCTGGCGTGTGAGTTAGTGAGGAAACAATTTTGGTACTGAAACAAAAATGCTCTGTTTAAAAAGTGCATTTATTGCCTCCTAATTAAAGAAGGTATAGAACCTTGCTACCATGCCATGGTTTTCATTAGTGGTACAACAATAGCCGTGGAAAGAAATTAATAAAAATATTTAGACTGTGGCAGATTACCAACACTTTTAAAGAGAACTGTATCTAATAAATTTGTGTCGTCTTAGTGACATTCTTTCTTGGATTTCGTTTACCAGCCGATTCCTTGTGGACTCTTTACGATCAAATTACCACCAAAACATGCGGGTTGTACCTTTAAATGTACACGAGAGACTCGTTCTGTTAAAAAGCTTGCGCTTTCATTTCGATTCTTCTCTACCTCGTCAACATTTAGTTACTTAAGATGTTTACAAAGATATGTGTGTAGTTTGTGACTAATACCCTAACTGGCAAGATGGTGACTGGACAAGTCTTGGTTTCGATGCTTAGAAAAAAAAAGTTGCAAACTATGCGAAAGATATGTGAACATAAATTCAAACCTCCAGTGTCAAAAGTAACTTTTAAACCTGTGTCACCCGCAATTTCCGAAGAAGAAAAAGAACCCGACACCAATGAAAACCAATCCATTAAGGACAGGACTGTCATTCACGTGGACATTCCATGTGTAACTTTGCCAAGTGTAGTGACTTTCACGAGATTACGCAGTGTCCATTGTACACCGCATCATTGTCACAGAAAAATCTTGCACAGTGACTTGTTTATATTCCACTTTGATTATTTTGATGTGTATTCTAGCAGTGTACTTGACCATTTGGCTTTTATGTACCTTTGTCTTTCGTGTTTAAGTTAAACAATTTTAAATAAACGTGTCCTGAAAAGTACAAAAACTCTGGCCTTGTCTGTGTTCGTTTCAAGCGTGATATCCGATGCACTATGGCAACCACTGCTGTCTCTGCTCCCTCTTTCTCCACTTTCAAAGTCATCGACTAAAAGTTAGATCTTTCTAGTTGGGAGGCATTGTAATTTCGCAATCCGTTTAACATTTTAATTGCTGAAAACAGCAGTTCATGCAAAATCAAATTTGTCAAACGTTTGATAGAACATAAAAAGCATTTGATTTATCGTCCACCTCAGCGTATCGTGTGGTGTTACAAAGAGTGGCAATTAGCGTAGTCTCCTGCAAGAAAGTTAAGGTGATTCCACTGTGTTTATGGAAGGCATTAATGACGAAGACGAAGGAATCGTGTCTAACCCCAGAGAAACTCATCTGCTCATCTTCGACATGTTAGGAGAAGACGAAAGTGAAATTAAACTGTGATTTACACACAAGGACGTCATCGTAATGCCATTGTTATGCACATCGCCCAAACTTGGTTTCAACAAAGTAAAGCCCATTGCACCATCAGTCTCAATGTTTTTACGTGGTCTTGTTTAAAAGTCCTAGAGATTAATAGCAAGTGCAAGCGTTAGCCAAACAGTTAGGAACAACTTGGCTGACTCATGCGTACGACGATGCCACTCAAACTCCTCACGCCCATTTACTCGTTGATATGAAATCCACTACCCCAGAGCATTTGTAATTTTGTACCCAACTGTTTCGCCAGTGGTACAAAGATGAAGAGCCAGATTTGTACACGCCCGCGTCGACTTAAAAAAAAATCTGCAAAAACCTCGGACACATTTGGTCTGACGTTCCTTCAGTCTCATCTTCTCATCAAATTGATTCGTACCTTGTACGACATCAGTCGCGAAACAAATCCACAAATACGTGCTCGTGTCTTAGAAGCCAGTCTCAGAGACGTCTTGCAATGGTTTACGGTGACAGCACGTCAATTGCTTCACGGCATCATTCACATCCCGTATCAAACATAAAGCTTGTTCGACAGAAACAAAGTTGCTTTGACGCAACTGGCAGATCCCCGCATCAACACTCAAACCTAAAAGCAAATCATTTTGAAACCTAGAGGTATCAGTTCTCTAGGAGATGTCATCATTCGTTCCCTCTTAGAAAGATATCTCAATGCCCCAAAAAAAGAAAAAGAACAGTGGTGTCGAGACCAGATCACAACCCCAGAAAAAGAAAAGTCGCTAGAAAACGAAAAGTCCCCGGAAGAGACCCCAGAAGGCAGCTTCAACAGCAGCATCGACATGCAAAAGAGTCACTCAGACTAAGACGCAACCATACATCCCCAAACCACTACTTGAGGAAACCTGAAGTAAATGATGGCTATCAGCTTTTTTAAGATCCTGAACAAACAAAGATGTCATCTTAATGAAGTGCACAAAACCACAAACGTCGTCCTCCTGTCAAAAATGTAAACAAAAATGAAAAGGGCAGTCTCATCGTTTGTCCTCTCACCCCAGAAAACGCTAAGCCAATCATCGACGTTTACCAAAAGGAAAAACCCATCGTCCAAAGAAAAAGAGGATGGTATTTCACATGATGAAACCGTTTGGTTTTTAAAATCTAATCCAAAACTACACCACAAAATAGAGGATAAATGGACGCAGGTCAAGCGATGACTTTAAGCATATTTTTGCTCTTGAACAAAAGTAAATGTCCACTAAAAGAAGTGCACACCACCACCACTCTCTCGCCAAACAAATGGAAAGAAAAGGAAAGGATTGCCTCCTCGTTTAACCAAACATTGGGACGTGTTGTATATTATATTGAATCAAAAGCCCATCCACCCATGAGAAACAAAACTCATTCAAACCGCCTCCAAAGACGTCATCGATGTTGTATGAATGTCTTGAAAGGAACGATATCTTTGACTAAATGCTAGAAAGAACGCCTAGCAAAAGAATCGACACGTTCTTCACTAAATGGTTCCATATAAAACACTTATCTGTCAAAAGAAAAAGATGTTGATGCAACGGGGATGCTTTTTCCATTGATTGGACCTATTATCTACGGAATAGCAGGGGCAATGCTGGGATGACTCCTTGGGTTCTTTTTACCCATGGGCCCAAGATAAAATGTACCAAAAAGATAAAAGAGATCTCTTGGGTCAAAAGATCTCAGATGTGACCAAAGGAATATAATGAAAGGACGAAAACTGACTTTAGTGCCTTACAAAAGATGGCTGGAAATTTCATCGATGGAAAGAACAACGGACTCCAAATTTACCTCCTAATCCTCATTAGGCTGAGACTTCCCAGTTACACAACGAATTGCAATCGTTGATGGATCGCAGTGATTTTTCAGAAACGGGAAAGTTCCAACGGTACGGTCAAATGATGGAACAACTACAACTCTTTAACCAGATATCTGTAGACGAAACAGCTAGACTGACTGAAATAATTTAAGACCCTGATGAAAAGTCCATCATCACCACCCCACCCCACCAGCCTCTTGTAACATTGTTGCTATTGTATATCCAGTGTTCAGTACCATTACGTTACCCGTTAAAATGCCTTTAGTCCCTATAGTGCCGTGACCATATATGTAATGCAAAGTCAGATTATCCCTATTAATCTTGTCACCATAGGGCATCAGCACTTTTAACATAAAAGTCCCATTACCCCCTTCATCGCCCCCAGTCAATACTTACATCACCTGAAACACCTCAAATTAGAAACAAAATGAACGATTCATTTGATTCTATCAACTTGATCATTTAATATTGAATTTCTTGAACATTATCTTTACATCTGCGTATGTCTCTAGTTAGACTGTTATTTATTTGATTTTATATATTTACCAAGAGCTTGAAAATGGCATTTTTCCGACAGTCTTCCATTTTGTGTACTTTTTTGGATGAACTCGCCATATTCTGAATGTTTTCTTATTATCTCTAATTCTTGATATGTTTTCCGATGACGTACCCGATTCACCACAGCTGTTAAAAGAAACAATACATAATTATTACATCATTAGCACAGCTGAACTTCGGTGCAGATATAAACAACTTACAACGTTAGTAAACGAAGGGTTAATTTTGCATCAAAACACTCGACGTAATTCCTCGTCTTATTCATTTTATAATCAGGTAAAATCAGCATATCGATTTTAGGTATTAAACTGTTTTACCAGAAACTAGCACATATAAAATATCTTAACAAAAATGGATAATTCTCCAAAAGAGAAACACACTTATACATACATGCATTATGTTTGTTTCCTTTTATGGACTGCCCCTTGAAAATGACAGACACAGTCATTTATGGGCAAGATACACTATGGGGCAAAAAAGAATTCCTTCCTTAAATGCATCTCAAATGTGTGTGTATGTGTGTATAAATGTGTGTATGTGTGTGTGCACTTTTGTATGCTGTATCATTGACATACCACAAGATGTATATACTTTACATTAAAAGGAAATGAAGCTTGTCGAATTTCCCATGAACGATAAATTTACACAAGAAATATTATATAAAAGATACAGCGTACATACTACACGTATATTTAATTAATATCACCTGCAAATACATATACTTGCATTTCAGACGCACTTAAAATTCATTACTAACAACTGTGTATTGCCGGACTAAATGAACTTGACACAGCCCTATCTAGTGTGTCCTCTACAAAAATGTAGTTCTTAACCGTTTGCGAATAATTAAAATATCCTTTGCAAAGAGAGAATTCGATTCTTTAAATTATTGGACTTCTATTTTTATTTATGTTGATAAAATAAATGTGACAAACTCATGATCCAAACAAGAAAGAGAGATTAAATGAAGTAAGTACAACTCCACGAACAAAGCAAGATATTTTACGTTCTGGCTTTTAAATAGCGGCTAGCATATTTAAACGAGTAGGAGATAAAAACAAATTTTAAAAAAAGAGGTCAAGAGGTAATTCAGAGATTTAAATGCATTTACAGTTCATCTAAATCATTATTATGATTTAGTTAGTAAGCTGCAAACCATAATAGTACAAATATCTGCCATTTCTAACTTTCTTCTATTAATTCGTGTGACCACATATTTCCATCAAAACCTGTCAACATATGATAGAGACCAAGACATTCACTAGCACAGTGACTAAAGAAAAACTAAACATACATGGTCCAAACAAAACGTGCAAAACAGAGAGTGTGATTTATCTCATCACATGTAAGATCTGTGGCCTTCAGTACGTCGGAGAAACTGAAAAGCTACACAAAAGGATAAACCTTCATAGATCTGATTGGATGACAAAAAAGCTGTACAGAATCCCGGTCGCAGAACACTTCTCCTCCCCTGGCCACACTTTCAGTGATATAATACTTATCGGTATTGCTAACAACCACAGCTGGAGTTCCGAAACCAGGAAGGAAAAGGAATCATACTGGATACGCCGCCTTAGAACATTGAAACCAAGCGGTCTAAACCAAGAAGACTAGAAAATGAAAACTATGCACCAGTAGAATTTAACATTTTCTAAATCTTCTTATTATCCTTCAATTTTTACTATAAGAATAACCGGTATAGAATCAAATATCCGGGATATAATCTGCGTTACATAAATGTACAGAAAATAAAAATAGATGTCGCTTTGGCTTGTAAACTTTAGGGAATTATACACCGTTTACAGTTTCCGCAACTAGTCTATACAAGCTGGTTGTATTTATAGTTTTAACACATGTGGAGACAGCCATGTAGAGGTTTACAAATACAACGTTTTTGTGTTTATTTGTTTGTCGTATATATGTTTTGTATTTGCCTTTGAAAAAGACTCATTAAGACTCGAAAGCGCTTAGGCTAGTTAGTTACTAGTTTCGTACTGTTCGTCGTCAGTTTATTGCATATATATATATATATATATATATATATATATATATATATATATATATATATATATATATATATATATATATATATATATATATACAAAGCTAAGTTAGCTGACATAAGTCAATATATAAGAGGATGGAGAAAGTTAAAAAGTTGATGTTTGCTAAGACACTGACCTAATGGATTCGCTATCTACTAACTTTTCATTGCTACCATATAACTAGAATCATGCACTATAGCTCAATTCATAGACAAGTATCGTATTATTCCATAGCTGTCTACTAAATGGACTGATCCAATCTCCTGACTATAGTCATATTGAAAAAAATACTTTGAGAAGTAGCTTCCTGAAATCACAGAATAATTGTAATCCTTCATTCTTCATTCAAAGAAAACTTATAAATGATATTTACCGTTATTCTGGCCCTCTAAGGAATTTGTGTACCATTCATGTTCGAAGAAAGAATGTCCTCCACAACTGATTGTTTCTAGACATGAAATATTTCCGTCACTTTCAGTTTATTTTTTTAGAATCTTTTTGTTTCCAGAAAGTGAGTGAATGCCGGATGCTTAAGGAGTCTTTTGTTAGGCTCTTGTAGCAATATCCCTATGCACCAGTATTGGCATCCTGTGTTTGATGAATCACCAGCGACATGAACTTCAATTATCAGACACATCTAGCAACGTTCATGGGCGACCATATCTATCGTTTGGTTCTCATACTCTGAGTTTGTTAATAGTTACGGATGCAAGTTAGCATTAAAGTGGATCAATAGTTCGAGCTACGGGATGCTGTATCCAATAAGCTTTGCAATCGTGCTCTTTTATCTCGTTTGCAATCTTTCATTGCCTCCATGACCCACGACGCCCCAGCAATCTTCATCACATCTCCCAGTGGTCTATCATATTGGTCTATTCTCTCTTAGTTAAGTAGAGTTACGTGAGTACAATAGTTGGGATATATCCTTATGGAATTGCAGGCCGGTAGCATATGATTTAGGATTATCTTTATTGATATTCTGCTGGTATATAATTTTCTTACAGTGCAGGAAATTTCTCATTTGCTGCTTCAGTAAGCTCTCTTCTGCTTTCATTATATGTTTTATAATTAGGATACCAACCTTACACCAACTATACTTTGTGATGATGATCATTTCTTTCAGCACCATTATATTTACCCCGCAAGAGAATTGTTTATGTGTATTAGATGGTTTGTCACGTATAAGATGACCTGGCGTAATATAGTGTTTACGAAGTTTTGATTTTAGGTTTATTTTTAATTATTTTGTTTTGTTTTGTTGGAGTTTTTTGTCTATGAGAGAGAGAGAGAGAGAGAGAGAGAGAGAGAGAGAGAGAGAGAGAGAGAGAGAGAGAGAGAGAGAGAGAGAGAGATTTAACGCAGCTTTAATAATGTTTCAGTTATAGCGCTACGATGTCTGCAGTGTGACAGTTTGTAATGACGTTTAGCACTGGGACATCATGCCGCATACATGTTAGCATGACGTCCCACCCAGTCACATTATCATGACACCAGTCCTAATACTAACCTCTTAATGATAAACGCCAAGCGAGGTGGCTGTTAGTACCATTTTTAAAAAGTCTGATATGACGGGGACGCTCTACCACTAGTCCACCGGAGAGGTCGTTATAAAAGTTTATTTGCGTGAAGTATAAATTCTCTCATAGAGGTTATATTTTAAATTTTGAGAAACAATAAAACAGATTTTTGCTTTACAACATTGACACGGTTATATTGTAACTCTTAGGTATCTAAATTATGATAATCATAAAAATTGTTGTAGCAAAATTTAATATACTTTATATTACTTTAGATGAGATGATATATAATAAATAAGTGCAACTGTGTTGCATTTTTATCAGTATTTTAAATGGTTGAAGAAGAAAATTTTTCGTCCAATATTTTCATTGGCAGAAATGTACAATTCTTGTTGCTCTCAAGGTAACTGAAGTATTAAATGAATTAGAAAAGGAAACGAAACTGTATCACCGAACAAGATAATTTTTATATGTGGGGTTACCCCCATGTTTTGTAATTTTTATGATAAAGTCAGTGCCTCGTAAACTCTTTATAATCCCACGAAATTGCTAAAAGTTTATTATATTTAATTATATTTACATGATTTACAATATTTTTAAAAAAAGACAACAATATGGTACTTATTAGAGAAGTACAACTCCCGAGAGTGATACTGTAATGAAGTGCATTAACGTTCCAAGTAAATAATGTATTTCGCCTGCTGCATAAATCTAACTGTAATAGAAATGAATGATTATACTGAGATAATGAGAAGTCCATTTTAAAAAAGTTATAGAACTACGACACCGTGACAGACCTAACAGTCCAAACGTTTTTTTTTCAGCAATGTTCATTAAAAGGCACAGTAATTAAACAAAATATTTTGAGACTTCTAGTCAAGTCTTTCACGTTTCTTAAACTTTTCAGCTACAAGTAGCGACATATTCGACACAACTGTATGATAACTAAGAAGACAGTTTCTAAGCAGAAAGACGATCTGTGCGTGAAAAGACCCTGGTAAACCAATATTGGATCAATTTGTGATTTAAGTGTAATACCCGATTAAAAATTGATTTTTAATCAATTGATTTGAAATTCAAAATTATGTATATTATATTTATATGGACGCTAAACGAGCTTGGATTTACAAACACATAATTTTTGTTTTGAGACCATCTTGTGCTAAAACAGCTATACAATGTGCTCAATATCTTTTAATATCAAACACTGAAAATAGCTCGAAGTCAATAAAGGCAAACAATTTCGAGACTGGTCGTCTGTGTCAAGTATTATTCTCTCTCTCTCTCTCTCTCTCTCTCTCTCTCTCTCTCTCTCTCTCTCTCTCTCTCTCTCTCTCTCTCTCTCTATATATATATATATATATATATATATATATATATATATATATATATATATATATATATATATATAGAGAGAGAGAGAGAGAGAGAGAGAGAGAGAGAGAGACAGAGAGACAGACAGACAGACAGACAGACAGACAGAGACAGAGAGACAGAGAGACAAGTAGAGAGAGAGAGAGTTTTACATAGACAAAACAGAAAAGAGCATCCAGTTCAATATTCAAAATCTGATTTGTAAATCTAGTGGTCGGATGTACACTCAGCAATGGGTCAGTTGAAAGAATCCAGAAAATTGATTCAAGATCTAGATGAAGTAGTCGCTCTGATAAATTGAGCAACTACTGGAAATCATGCTTAACAATGTAATCAGGCTCTGTAAACTCATCTGCCAATCGAATGCCATAGAGTACAATGAATAACTGTTCACTTGAAAAATAATTTGGTTCATCAGATTAAATAATAAATCAAACCGTCTCTACAAATTGTATCGAATACTCAGACAAGTCGATGTCCTTATCATCATCATCATCATCATCATCATCATCATCATCATCATCAACATCATCATCATCATCATCATCATCATCATCATCATCATCATCATTATTATTATTATTATTATTATTATTATTATTATTATTATTATTATTATTATTATTATTATCACCACTTATGCTTCAACATCTACACGAAAGTGTCCCACTTTCTATGTGAATCCAAGAACTTCGATATGCGTCTGCTTTGACAGTTCATATTTTGCCTATGTCCAAGTACCTAAGGATAGTTGCTGTGAACTGAAAATTTCTTAAAAGTACAAATACTGCCAGAAATTCAATCTAATCACCTAATTAACACAGATCATGAAACCCTAATAATATCACACTTGCATTTGTTTCCTTGTTTCACATTTGATTCACCAAAAACACCTTCTTAAACGAACATTAAAACTTCACATCAAGCAATACAAAGCACGACCCAAGTACCCAGTACAAAAATGTTTTTGTACCTTAAAATACTGAAGACATTTACTTAAAATATCCACATGATTATCTATGCTAAGAAATTCGCTGGGTCTAATCCATGCAATCATATGGTCCAGCCAATATTGTATATTATGTCCCGCCAATACTGTACATTATGTCCAGCCAATACTGTACATTATGACTCCAGCTCATAAATATTGGCGAGCTCTCAGGCTGAGAAATTTCTAGTCAAAACCGACAAACCACAATCAACTAATAACCACAAACATTCTATAAAGCTTAAATTGGAGTCATAAATACAAGTAGCACATACCCTGGATTTATTACACTACTCAGGTCACCAACAAGGAGTTGTCTTGAGTGGTCATGAAGTACAGGTGAATATTTCCTTAAACTCAAAACCAACCCTATGCATGGTTTCCAAAAGTGTATTAAAAATCCGACTTAAAATCAATGGATGTGATCACCTAAATCAGCCACTCTTCATCTAACTAAATACATAGCATAAGCAATCATCGCTTAAAATTGAATGCATAAAATGAATACAAACTACAAAATCTTAAGAAAAGGTGACAATGTTTGTGTGGTTCATGTTTGACATTTGTATGATTTGCCAGTGATTATTTCTAAGCCGAATATTTGTATTTCATGCAATACAAATGAAGACCCTTACTCCCAATACAAAGATTTATTCCTGTATCCAAGTACTGAACATTGTACCTAAAATACCTAGACAAATTCCCATTTTAAGAAACACGATAGAGCAATAGGCAAGGTGAGACTCGTGAAGGTTTATTCAAAAGAGCATCGCAAGCTCAAGGCTACCATTACTCAATGCTTCAGTCACTATGTGGCCGAACGAGAAAGATTCTTACCTAAGAGCACAGTCCAAAGCAATAATTCATAAACTGTTGGATTGTAGAAGACTTGTTGGGATTTACCTTTTTTCTTGCGTTGTTTAAGTCAATAGGACCTAACATTACAAAAGGTTAGCAAACCATTTCTCAATAGCATTGTGGTGGTCCATCTATCAATGCTGCTAATTATTTTTCGTGTCCTATGAGCAGCCTTTCAGAAATTTCTAAATAAACTTGATCTTCTTGTGAAGACATAACTATCGGAGACAATATCGAGAGGTATCATGAGAAACCAGTCCCAGCTCGACAAGATAACTCATCTACATGTCCAACTACCTCTGTTGGAAGGCCACATGATGTTCACTGAAATTGGCAACAGTTGGGCATCCATCTAGATGAGCGTGTAGCGCAAAATGGCTTGTGTTTAGCTCTGCAAGAATGCGTTTCGCTTCTGTCCGTTGCTCTGTTCTGTACTATGATATATATTACCCGTGCTCTCTCGATCAGCCTAGTTCCGCCAGTTGCTTTTGAGTAGTGTAAGGTCTTAGTCGAGCAGGCGTTTTCGAACTAGTGTGTACAGCAACAATATCGTTCGCGTCATATCAATATCTTCGATTGAAAAAGGTAGCAAGCATCAGTTAGCATTTCATAACTTTTGGTTCAGCCGCCAGTGAACAATACCTGTATACGTGAAAAGTTTTACAGCAGCATCGTTGGGTTCTATATCTTGGGAAGGATGTAAAGAATGTGGGGATATGCTTTCAGATGATTCGTTTTTTGGATTTGAGCAAATCTTAAAGGATAGCGTGTACTCATTTCTCGTTTGGTTGACAGCGACTGTGTGTATTGGCATTCTTACAAAACCAAACTAAAATACCCACGGCAGCAAGTTGTTTACTCCAATTGTGCCACGTCCTGCTTTGTGTAGCGCTTCAAAACTCCACCGAGTCGACTGGCGCCGCTTATCCCAATTAATAGTGTAGAGAGTCTCTGCTGCCTTTGGTCTCACATGACAGATTTTTGACAAATTTTAAAGAATGGAAAACTGTTATCTAAACATTTCTTTTATTTAATTCATAATGTTAATGTTCATTAAAACAAGTCTATTACCTAGTGTATTACAAGAAAGATTACACGTGTCAAATATTAAGTTCTGTCATTGATCCGTCTGTTTCACCATTTGTGTATATTTACGCATATGTATGTATTTATGAATGATTTGATTCCTAATTGTATAAGCTTAACGATGGATAAGCAGAATCATGAATATATAATAGCGATTAAATTTAAGGCATGTAAAAATCACTTAGAAGTTAAAAAAGAGAAAGCAATAAACGTTAACCGGTAAATTTTTCAATGGATAATACATGTTTTCTATAAACTTCATTTTTTTAGAAAGTCCATGATTTCCTCTGGCAGCTAGTTATCGATAAGCTTCTTAATGGAATTCAAAAATGCACACACACAGACACACACACACACACACATACACACACGATATGTACAATAATAAAATGTGCTCTTTTACACACTTTTCTCGTATACCCTCGTTAATTTGCGTCATTTTTATCCATTTATCAAAATGTCCCCGTAATCGTGCATTAGGGTGCTTGTTCGTTTCTTTAGTTATTTTCGGCGACTGAAATGTTTTGGGAATCTTTCGTAGCATCTGTTTGTCTTTCTCTTTCTTTCTCTCCGCTGTTTTCTTAATCTCGCTCCGCCGCTTAATGTTCATTTTTTTCTCTAACACTTCCAGACCTCAACTGAACAATTTTAACGAGAAAAATACTTTCTACATATCTTGGAGCCAGCTTACTATTCAACAGAAGACTAGGACTTCCCAGTGTAGCAGGGGAAATTACTTAAAACATTAAATTTCGTCTGGGAATCACGTCACATCGTATATATTAGACAATCAGTTTTAACTTTCTCTGGCCGCCAGAGTTATTAACACTCCCATGAAGACAGAATAAAGTCTGCCCTTGTTAATAACTATTCTGTAAACTATGATTTGAAATAGGTGTCATTTCCAAACATTTATCTCCGGCTCGTTCCAAGATGGCGGCTGATGACGTCAGACGAAAGTTAAAAAAAATGTCTAGAATTTTCACTGTGAATCACAATTTGTATTGTTCTGTTTCAATTTAGAAATAACTTCAGTAATTGTCTTCGTCCAAAGCCAGTCGTGTAGTTCTCCGGGGAAAATAATTGTTATTTAGAAGGGAGGTGATGCACAGCTATGGTCAATAACAAAACGAATTTATTCTTCATACGAACAACTCTTTCCAGTACAAACGAATACCTTCTTCGTAAGGTATTAGAAACTCCATAAGATGTTATTATGTGGCTGTCTAAGATGCTAAAATATGAATCTAGACTAGTTCGCAAATACCGGAGCATTTAAAACACACTATCACGTCATTTCGTGTACATGCATGAAAAATCATTGAGATTTTAAAATATCTCCAACGTAGTGTAGATTGTCAACAAATATTAATAGTACTGACCGTGGTCACAACCAATCATTTACAAAGCTATTTCTGACTGTTTACTTAATATGACAAAACCGTCATACAAAATTGTGCTTACGCGAGTCACATTTACGTTCAAAACAAACACGATGTTTGTAACAAAATTTCAGACCCTGCGAACATAATCATCAAATCAAAATAATTACATTTAATGATATAAAAGTGAAATAAAATAAAATAAATATAAAATGGAACGAATTTGAAACAATTTAAAGTTTAATTTGTATTTGTACTATAGGGTCGTAACAATACTCTGTCTGAGCATGCTTGAAATCATTTTTGCAAAAATGGAAGCAGTAAGTCGGCTTGCGGTTGTGTCGTGGGGTTTTGGTAGACCTAGGTCGAATATGTCATTTATCACGCAATTAGTCAATATATTGTCATAATCAATAACCAAGACAAATATGGTACCAAATCTTTTCTCATCATTGATTCAATTAGGACCAGATGTTTAATTTCTGGCATTTGTCTAATGTCTAAATACATATCTAATTGTGTTTATCGTTTAGGAAGGTCTTGTATTTCTGTAGGACTCCATGGCTTGTGTTAAACGCTGCTTATTCGCAATTCGAAATGTCGGAGTCTCTAAATACACGCAAATACATGCATGCAAAAAATCAAACCATCGTTATTTTACGGATTTAGGAATGACATTTGAGTGCTGAGTTCAAGAAACGCATTTATACTTTCATTGTTTGCCCACGCTCTTATCAGTGATTCGATCATTTTGCAATGTTGACAATAAAAGAATGATCAGATCTACAAGTGCGAAAGGAAACAACTTGATTTACGCATCCTATGTCTGCTTTCCGATGAGATGGCAGGCTCTTTAAACCTTTAAATAAATACGTAGACAACATTTTTTTGCAAAAATTGATAACAATCCGAATATTTAATCCACTTACTATGTTGTCAACAATATTAATGTCATATAGGATAGGCAAATAACTCGATTTTTTACTAAGGTCAGTAACATAATCTTTAAAATAGCCAGCAAACATACAAATAAAAACAACATTTTCTACAAATCCATCAATCAGTTTTATTGACATGGCCGGCTAATTAACGATTGCAGTTTGGCAAGAATATCCGTCATAATGGAAGCAGCTGAGTAGTTCGATAAATTATAGGCTCTCTGTTGAATATCTCAGGAATCAATCATGAACAGTAATACCAGTATTTGCACAGTCTTAGTTAGGAAATAATCCTTTGGATGCATGATTGCTCTGATGCATTAAGAACATTGACGCATATCCGTTACAACTACGATCAATGCATGTTGCAGCGGAAGGATTTATTTTTGATTCTGTGTGAACAAGACATTTTACTAGCATTTTCATCTGCACATTTTAATGATGCAGTGCTGAATCTTCTTTCTCTTTTTCATATTCATGCACGATATAGCGGAAATGGCAAAAAAGTTAATGTACATGTTATATTCTGATAATAAATCTCAATGTGCACTGAAGATATTGTAATTTTTTTAACCAAATGTTTATAGTTGGTAGACAACATTTATTTAAATCCATCAATCAGTTTTGATAACATGACCGACTAACTTCAATCACTAGAGATTGCAGTTTGGCTACAATATCAGTCACAATGGAAGCAGCTGAGTAGTTCGATAAATTATAGGCTCTCTGTTGACGATGTATTGGTGTACGATTCGGAGTCGCAATAGATTTTTTAAGGGACTATTGAAACGAAAAACTGCAATGAACATTGATGTAAAGCTATATAGTTATCGATCATTATTTTAAGAATATTTAGTGTAGGTTCGGCCGATATTTCATTGAAATTTGATTCTTTTCACAGATGAAAGCATATAATTTTCTACAGAATTGTGTACTTAAATGGTTAAAGTATATGCATGTAGTTATAGTGATATATATATATATATATATATATATATATATATATATATATATATATATATATGCATAAGAACAAAAAGAAAATATACGTTCTATTTGAAAACACCGATAAAGTATGATTTTGAGATCATTTACCTACAACCTGTAACCTTGCGATGCCCACGGTCTTTCCGATTAATACTTTCTTGCGATGCCCACGGTCTTTGCGATTAATAATTTCAACCTTTGTTAAGTACTGTTATGTATATTTTATTTGTATGTTTGCTGGTTATTTTTTTAGATTATGTTATGCATATTTATAATTTGCAACTGACCTTAGTCAAAACTCGAGTTAATTGCCTAAATGACAATCCATCCATCCATCCATCCATCCATCCATCCATCCATCCATCCATCCATCCATCCATCCATCCATCCATCCATCCATCCATCTATCCATCTATCTATCTATCTATATATCTATCTATCTATCTATCTATCTATCTATCTATCTATCTATCTATCTATCTATCTATCTATCTATCTATCTATCTATCTATCTATCTATCTATCTCTATGAATTTGGAAGCCTTTTATTATTTTGAAGTATCTGCAGTTTCAGCAACATCGTCTTCTTTCTTTCACTATTTTAGCAAGAATGTAAAGTGGTTTAGACATATTCTAGGATCATTTGAGAACTTAAAATCAACCGCATGCAAAATCATTAAATGATATTATCGTTCATTCACTATATTTCTCATGCATTGTTGAAGCTAGGGTAAATTTCAATCGTTTATCATTTTAGCATTTAAAGAGATAAAACGTACATGGGAAATTAACCATATAATATACTGAGTTTTCCTCTCTTTTACTTTGTCATCATATTTTAGCAAAATGATTCGCCAGATCAAGCTTTCTACTTGTCTTCGCGCTTTAATAGAGGTCTTTCTGACCAATTAATCAGAAAAACTGATCCTTACGTAAAATTTGTATTATAATCTGTAATATATTCGTGTGACCATTAACTAAGGAACCTTACAAAAAAATTTTAGTTCGGGTGTTATTCGCGCTCGCGTGCGTGTGTGAGTGTGTGTGATTTGGGATTTTTAGCGTAATCTTCAGTCTACTCACTCAAACTTAAATGAAGGCAAGAAATAAGTTATAAAGTTTAGAACTTTCCATTCTAGTTATAAAGTTATGTCTCCCATGCCAATATTTCAAATTCGTCTTCAGATTAGATGTTATGGTCCTGATAAAGTTAATAATTATATATTTAAACATGCTGGTTTTGTTTCTTTCTTTTACTTAGTATATGACCCAAGAGCTGTAGCAAATAGATACACTCACACACACACACACACACACACACACACACATACATACATACATACATACATACATACATACATACATACATACATACATACATACATACATACATACATACATACATACATACATACATACATACACACACACACACACACACACACACACACATACATACATACATACATACATACATACATACATACATACATACATACATACATACATACATACATACATACATACATACATACATACATACATACATACATATATATCCTTCTTACCACTGAAATGATAACATGTCCATCAAGTGTAACGCGTTTCGATTTGTTTATTTTATCTTAGAGGAAACTATATTTATTTCTATATCAGAACAACGTAGATTCAAGTCGCAAGAGGAGAAACCAGATTCATCCTTTATATTCTGATGACGACTGATATGAACATGACCATTTTCCTTGAGATCTGACTTTTGATTTTTATAGCAACCGATTTACTTTATATAACTAATAAAACTTCAATAATCTCGTATGAATTAGGAGTGAAATGCTAGTTTGAGTTTGAAATGACGATAAGGGTTCGAGCATTGTAAAGTATTATCAGCTCATTTAATGGCATGAAAATATTGTCTTCGATTTTTCTCTGCGGTGATGTTACCTTTCTCTCATATCACTGAATCCGGCCATTGCTGATCGAACATTTTCAATTATTTGCTGCATCTATTTTAGCGCCGATGCCAGATTGTGTATTTCCTCTAGGAAATAATTGACAGCATTCGATATCTATTAAAATCTTGCTGAGTTGATTCCATGTCATCTTTGATTACTTTTGCAGCAACAGAGTCATACAGTTTTCTGTTTTCGAAATTATTTAAGGCGCTAAGTCTGTTCATTTTTTGTCATTGTATGGACTTTTCTCCGATTAAGAAAATCTTATTCCGTCTTAGAATAGGAATTTCCAAGGATGTATCAGATGATCATATATATAACCGCTGAGTCGTCGGAATTTTCCATTTTCATCACCATGGTCACGAATTCCGACTTGACAATTATTTGATCGTCAATGGTCACCATGTACATCTTGGCAATTGTGCTGATGCGTCCTTTTTAAGACATCGCGAAAACATCCGATCAGACGTGTATTAGTTTATACAACGGTAATGACATTATTTTATATTGATATTTCCACGACAACAGAACCGATTCGCTTACCTATGATAGTCGTCTCAGACGTAACACCAAGGTCAACGGTAGTCGCAGCGGCGATTCCACCATCAGCATTTGTGGCAACATACTAGAGTTTGTTGTTGTTGTTGATATTGTTGTGGGGCTTAACGCCATTTTTTTTTCAGCACACAATACATGGCGGCCAGTATTAATGATGGAGGATGAAACCGGGAAATCCGCGGTAAGAACCACCGACCCACGAGAAGCTACTGGCAAACTTTCTCACATATAAACATTCGCTGAATCTTAGACTCGAACTCATCCAGACAAAGGTGAGATGGCAGTGATGCGTAACGGAGAGCGCTTTAGACCACTCGGGGCCCCCACTAGAGTTTGCATTTTGCGAAAACAATTGACTTTTTACTGATTTTATCTCGATGCTGTTATTCCGTAGTGTTGTATCGGTAGTGTTAAGGGTCCATGACGGTTCTTCTATTAATAATGACAAGTGCAATTATTTTACAAGTAGACCTTTTCTAGACTAATCGCAGCTGGGTACAACACACATGCACTTGTAAGCAAATATTTTTCTTTACTGATACAACTGCCATGCAATCGTACAAAATCGTTTCCTGTGGAATATTTATATCTTCGGTCACTGACTGCATGACTTTAGGTTTATACAAAAGTAAATTGATTACGCCCTGCTTGATGTCGTCAATGATCATTCTCTTTTTTTCTTCAAAGAAATGTTACAATCTCAAGCTAGGATTTGGTAAATGTTTGACCGTTGGCTTTCTTTGACCATTTAGTTAACTTTCGTGGTGCAGTGCAATGTATCCCTGGATTTGTCAGTTAATCACACTTCGTCATTGCAAAAGCAATTTCTTTATGTTTATTACACGACGATATAATTATCGACTGAGCATTTCAATTTGCTTCAATTGATTCTCTTTGCTCCATGAATCGAATACTATGAGGTCCATATGTGTGGTAGATGTGATGATTTTAAGATAGTTTCTAGTCTGTTTTGGTACAGGAGAGTGATTTCATCTATCAATTTCTATCTGGCCATCGGGGAAATTATATTTGAAGGATTTAAAGAGCTTCATAGAATCATAATCAATTATGGCACGCTTTTTAAGCTGGGTTAAGATGTCTTTTTCTTGCTCGAACCATCATCACTTGGAAAAAAAATTTGCTTGCTCATGTACTCCATGTATGCAAAGTTAGTATTCTTCAAATAGAAATACCAAAAATTATCCGATTCATTGCGTTTTATCCCAAGTATTTGTCGCTTGTATCTGTGTTCTTTGAAGCTTGACCTTGAACGAACCTGCAGCCCAAAACGATCTTGAAGAGATGCCATTGAGATCTGATCTAAAGAATTCCTTCACTTTTGATATTTCAGTTTTAGCGTCAGGATAGTCCAATGATTGCATTCGTTCCACTAATCTAATACTGGAAGGTCATGTGTGATAGTGTGCACGCACATGAAAAAGTATCACTGTCTGAATCTATCAGTAACATGCCTTAACTGGCCAGCCTTGGAGATGAAAGCCATGAATATGTACATCTCTTGCCCTGAATTCTCAAGAGGTTCTGCTCCTCTACCTCTTTCAAAGTACCAAAATATATCTCGAAGAACTTAACAGGTTTTACCATTTGCACCACAACGTTGATGTTTGGTAAGTGTTTCCTGATTTTCACGGTGATGTATAGTTCTGATGCAAGATCAGTATTATTCTATCGGCTCATACATCCGTTGTATTAGGTTTTCGTTCGTGATAAAAAGGTTTTCGTTCATGATAATACAACAGCTCATTTCATCGCAAATGTTTCTCCCTTTCAATTTCGTATTTGCATTGACATAGCCTTTGATAAATGGAACCTACGCTCAAGAGTCTTTGATTCCTAGCTTCTCTCTGATTTCTGCCAGATTTATCGCGATTGCTACCAGAATCTTCGAAATAACCTCATAGATGTCCACATTTGAATATTAAAATTTTCTAATTTTCTATTCTTGCAACATCGAAACTTTGCCAAAGTCGACTACGATAACAAATATATCAGTTCGAATTTGGCGGCAAACCGGCATGGATTTTCATCGGCACTGCGTCGGGAATTTTGCATAAGTTGAGCGTGTGCAAGGTTCGTGAACGCACAAGTGCAAGCAGCACTAAAACGGAGAGATGTTTACATAATGGGCCATTCAACTGAGTTTTCAACGTAAACGTTAAGCATATTTGCTTTAAACACCAGCGCCCCGAAAATATATCATGTTTTACAAGTCTATGCTCTTAGCTCTTAAACTAAGCAAAAGAAATGAGTAGAAGTCAAAAGGATTTGTCAACTTTTACAGTACTTTATTTCCCTTGAATATAATGTGAAAAAAGGAGAAAAAAGAACTTACGGTATTGCGAAAAACAGCCATAAATATTTCAAGAATTCAAGACACAAGTCCTAGTAATTTAAATTCCTGAATAACATTCAGTAAATATCCCGAAAACATACAAAACAGAAGGTCATGACGAGTTAGTTATAGCCTACGTGGTTCTGATGTATCAACAGTCTCTTATTTAATTGCATAATTATTACTCAATGTTTGAATTTAATATAAATTCCAGTGAATGTCTTTATCCAAGAACTGTATCAGACCAATTTAGTATTTCCAGAGAAACTAATTACTTGACTTCAATTATTTTAAGAAAATGATATTCAGCCAAAACTGGCTACAACATAATACATCTTGAAGGTGCTATATATTTAAGCACTACTGACCAAATCCTCACAATCATAAGAGTATATAGTTCTCTACTTGACCTAAAAGAAAACTCATTTCCTAATGAAAAATAACCTTTAGAATAATTTAATGAACCTTGTTTATTTACAACACAATATCTTGTAAAAATTCACTTTGGAATCTTCAAAACCTTGACCCAGATCAACATAATTGCTTCTTTTTGTTTACCTGAATACTAATCCTTATATTAAGCTCATACACAGAGAATAATTTAGCTATGTATTAGTTGCTGACATAAATGGAATATAAAAAATCAATCAGGCCCAACAGAAATGAACTCAATCATGGACAATGTCAGATCTAGCATACAATTTTATATTACAATAACATGTAATGAAAATTAAACAATTAAATCTAATAAACAAATAATAATCAAACATTTCACATTGCGGTGCATAACAAATAATTCAAAATTAGTCAATGTCTGTCCTTCCCTGATCGTTGACGGCGAGGTCAGGATAGACAACCTTAGCATATGGGCATTTGACCGATCGAAGACCTTTTCCTTTTCCATAGCCATACCGGATGAGTTTCCAACGGCACCTAAAGCTGCTGATTTTACCAACAGCTTAGCAATGGCCACGAGGAATATAGGTATTTAATTGTCATGTATCATCGCGGAGACGCAGGACACTGATTAATTAAAAAGTAGTTCCAAGGTCTTGACGTTTTGCGGTTTCAGGCTGTTGTGCCCTCGTCGGTGTCAGTGTCAATCGTCTTGTTCCATATAACATGTGTGGAGCAAGTTTTATATGATCTCTGGGTTGTTATCTCATCGTAACTGAGATCTTTTCGAGTTGATTTCTGTTCAAAGTGACAAGTTTAAGCAGATATTATATTTTATCTGAAATGTAACAGGCTCATTTACAAGTTTGAAATAATCACGACATCAACGACTTTTATTCCACTATTTTAACCCTGGAACAAAATAATGTTGCAGGAGAGAATCACAGCAATGCATATATTGGTTGCGTCATCTCCTTTACGTGCTTCGAAGTTCATATCCTCCACAGACCAGGTCTTTATGCTCTAGAGATAAAGAATAAATCGAATAGAGCCCAGTAAAATTTTTGTAGTATTTCGCTAGCCTGAGACTCACCCATGTATTTCGACAGTCGATGATACACACGCGATACATTATTTTCACATACAATGAAAATACATTCTAGATGTGTTCCTGGTCACCGTTTAACTTCAAGAGAGATCTTAGTCATTGCAAGTTTTAAAACTATCATCGAACTTACCAGATAGGTGTTAGTATTTCCCATTGTTTGAAAAGCCACTAACACGTCTTGAAGTGCGCTAACACCATGTTGGGTACATTTTTGCTATGAGAATTCTCCTCTGACATGGCTTTGATGCGAGTCTGTGCTTGCCGAGTTTTCTTAACAATATGTGTACAAAAGACATGAATGAAGATGAGAAATAACACTATATAAGTTCATGTCAAAATCGTTGACTGCAGCAAATAAAACAGTAGGAAACAAATGAGATAACGTAACATAAAGATAAAGACTTTTGTGGGAAGAGGTATAATCTACTAGAGGAAAACTGATACTGCATAGAGTCGAAATAAATACATTTCAGTCAAAAAACTCTTAACCAGCGTTAGATGTTTTTTCTTTGTATACCTGTGTATTTAACTCGTCGAAACGATTCCCATAATGATCGTGAGGTAAAATCAATTCATTCAGTTCCTTTTGCAGTGGTGCCATCTTTCGCTCAAATCCGTTCAAGGCATTTCGTCCAGGTGTGTTTTTTGCACTTAACACAATAAAAACCACAATAACTTTTGGTGTAGCGGAGTTTCATTGGGACGGCCATCAACATTTAACAAAAGAATAGTTTGACCAAACGATCAGTACCGTTGCTGATAATCGAGTTCATTTCCTTGACATTCAGCAACTTTTCGAAGTCAATCCCTCTACTTAATAATGTGGACGACAAGTGCTTTCACGATCTGTTTGCAGTATCCGCTGAACCAGAAAAAACAATAGCTCTGAAAAAATAAATTACGATTTACGCTCATTTAGACCAAGAGCGAAATTCTGTTCTGGCTTGCAAGCGAATTTTTCAATGATTCTCAAAACAACAAAGGCTTGATTTGCACAATTAGATTTACATAAAAAAATAATGTTCGTCGTTTGATATCCACCGTAAAATTCCAATTAATTTTCTGGATTATTTCCGTCTGGTTTTAATGCCACCGCGTGCACGTAAGGAAATAAAACGAAGGTGACTGTAAATGAACAGGAACACAATTAAACAATAAATGTGTACATAAAATGTCTGATGGCAAAGGTACGTAATCGTTGCCAAATTTTGTAAAACGTGAACTTTGCGACAGAACTCGCCATCATGAATAATGTCATGCTTACTTGCTCGCTTTTACTTTATTTGCATAACTTATATACTGCACCGGAGTTCAGTCGCGCGTAATCATTTATGAAGATTATATTATCGCTCGCGCAGGCAAATACTTGCCAACAAGAAATTGGAAAACGATATCGTAGATACTGTTCAGGACTAAATCAACGACGTTACTGATGTTGTTGAGAAAAAGTGATGTCATAAATGTCATCGACGCTGTTGAGGAA
This sequence comes from Potamilus streckersoni, assembly GCA_016746295.1. NCBI lineage: Eukaryota > Metazoa > Mollusca > Bivalvia > Unionida > Unionidae > Potamilus > Potamilus streckersoni. The sequence continues at coordinate 339,652 of JAEAOA010000531.1, forward strand.
AAAGACAATGCAGTCAATAAAATATTATCCACAACTGAAGCAATCATTGTTTTATTCGTGGTAAAATATTAGTTATAAGTCTATCGTGAATCTGAACAAGTAAATTACGCAAGAGCAACATTATCTATACTTTCCGTTATAATTCCGAATCTAAAGCATGTCCTCCTGCCAAGTTACTTGGTGCAAGAAGAACACAGTTACGTATCAAACTTCTGTCAGGAGCCATCCTAGAGGAAATTGCACGCGTGGTCCAGGACAAGTTAATTCCTAGTCGCATCGAAAGGTACTCTGGAATTCACCTCTACCCCCTCCTGCGAATCTCAGGTCCCTGGGTTCATGTTCGACATGCGCATTGGTTATTTCCACGATTAACGTACATTTATTTTACACGCATAAAACAGGCTTATATCTACCTGCCTCCAGAATAATACCAACATTGCAGATCTATGGGGTAAAATAACATGGAATCAGTGAGTCAGAGACTCTACGATGTCGGTTGCGTTATCAAATATGACGTCGACATAAATATAAAACTAAAATTTAAAACATGAGCGCAAATCACATCATTAACGGAAACCGAATTCAACGGATGCAAATGCCCATCGGCGATACTGCTGCTTGAACAAAACAAAATATGGGAGGAAAAGCGTCTCATAAACTGCCTGGTTTACCACATTCTGGCGAAAGTTCTGTCCAGTTAAGTAATCCAAGTACTGGCCTACATTGGAAGGTCCTGTACGGCAAGGCTAAAGTAATTCACAAGATTACAGGTATCCCGCCGCTGATGGATTTGATAGAAGTCCGCCACGAGCATCAATAACCTATGGAGTATATGAGATAGGATCTGTAATAATTCGAGTGTTTTCTCAAAGATGTTTGGTAGTTATTAGAATTTAGATATTATTTAGGTCATTGAACTTTTTTATCTGCACGAGGCGTTTTGAATGAAAGCCATTTAAGGAAAAAAGAAACAATAGTTGCATAATCATAAAGAAGCGCTATTAAACGCTTTTTGGGGTTTTAGCGTCTAAGAAATCTAACCCTTTATCCATCGCGAACATGATGCTTGCAGAATTATTTTAGGATGATGACAAACCTACAGCTGAATCGAAAGACGCCGTGTTGATTCATCTGTGAGAGAACGCGAATATCATCTTCAATTAGGTTCCACTCGTCGTCAAATGCATGCGTGGGAATGGGGTTAACGGTCCCTAGTATAAAATGCAATATAACCTAGCTGGGAGTCAGATAAAACGCCACTGTTGAGACGACCAATGGATTACTTCTACAATGATGAAATGAAAATAACCGACAAATCCACTGCAAAAAAATTCTCCATTAACGATAGTCAACCAACACTGACTCAACCGGTGAAAAACAATCCCAATTATTATTTTCCAAAGATTTACGTGTCCGTATAACAGTTCTTGAGCAAAAGTGAGAACGATCTTAAGCGACACAAAGTACCGGCGTAATCCATATAGTCCTCGGTTAACATCAATGCAGTTCTATAATTGGATTGTACCAAGACCAAAGCATACTTGGTTAGAAATGCTTTCACATGATGCCCACGGCTGTCAGCGTCATCGTCGCAGAGAGGTGCAACAACCACATTTTCAAAGAACAGTGTGGTTGTCTAACAGGACAGCCACTATTTCCGCAATATCTAATGGCAATTTTTCCAATTCCGATCTTGTCCATTTCCTTCTTCAGCAGTAAGCGCATTTTGTTTTGATTGCTCAAGCGTCACATTCAGTTCATCTGTACTTATTGAACTAGATTGAATAATTGATTTTATCTGGAGATGGAGTTTTCTAGCAGAGAAACTGGTGAAGAAGTTTTTTGTGTGAGAGAAGTCAATGTTTGAAACTGATGAAAAGTTTCTATGTAATTAGTATGTATGTATGTATGTATGTATGTATGTATGTATGTATGTATGTATGTATGTATGTATGTATGTATGTATGTATGTATGTATGTATGTATGTATGTATGTATGTATGTATGTATGTATGTATGTATGTATGTATGTATGTATGTATGTATGTATGTATGTATGTATGTATAAGTCTATATGTTGTTTTAACAACACACTGATATACTTTTTATTCACATTCATTGATTCCTTTCTTCTCCTGTTCTTCATCATGACAAAATATCATTTCATTAAAATACTTATAACTTTGCTAATACAGACATTTTAAAATCATTATACAATATTTTTTTATCAGAAATGTATTTTTGTCGGTCTGTCTGTCGGTCTGGCTTTCTTCTCTTTGCATCATTCAGTAAAAAATACCAAACAAAACATGCAAGTGAGATTTTTATTGTCAATGTATGAAACTGGTTAAAAATGTTTTTTTGTTAGTCACTATATGAAACTGATGAAAAATTGCTGTCCAACTTACTGTACGATTTACCTCCATTGACACGTCAACTTTCTCTGACAAGCTATATATATATATATATATATATATATATATATATATATATATATATATATATATATATATATATATATATATATATATATATATATATATAGTTGAATGCTTGCAATTACTTATCTATCAAGCAAGCATAAGTCTATGTCTTGTTTTAACAAGTATGATAATTAATGACCAAGTCAAGATTTAAAATCTTTCAATAAAAGATTTGTCTCCCTTGATATGTGAGCAAACGACAGTAGAACTTTATGTGGTTAATAAGTCCAAATACGTTATAAAACATAGCTAATCCCTACTTCCTGAAATAATTGTATGTATGTATGTATGTATGTATGTATGTATGTATGTATGTATGTATGTATGTATGTATGTATGTATGTATGTATGTATGTATGTATGTATATATGTATGTATGTATGTATGTATGTATGTATGTATGTATGTATGTATGTATGTATGTATGTATGTATGTATGTATGTATGTATGTATGTATGTATGTATGTATGTATGTATGTATGTATGTATGTATGATGTATGTATGTATGTATGTATGTATGCATGTATGTATTGGGGGGTGCACCAGACAGATGCCCCCCTACTTAACCGAAAAAAATAACTAAAAAAGTATAGCATGTGTTTTTGTTTTCCCCCGATATGTTGCTGTGTTTTATTAAAAAGGAATTTCGATAAACAAAAAACATTCTTTAGCATAAATTGTTTGATGGGCTTTATTTTTATCCTAGTATATCTAGAAGGTTCACTCTTCCGACAGGATTTCATTTACCCTATCGGAATCATTCCCCTTATTTTTATTATTGTGCCCTTTTCTAAGAGTCCCCAATGTCCTGTGTATGCTATGTGTTTTATGCTATCGTCTATTTTGCTTTAAGGTGTAATTGTAAGGACCGCCTCTATATGGAATTATTCCCCAGTTGTCTAACTTGAATTATATGCATTTCGACTCCTTCTATATTGTTCGCACCCACACCTTCTTCTTTCATTCATCATTCATAATATTATATGCATATAATTTATATAGTATTTATTTAATATTTATTTAGATTCAGTTATATTTATTAGCAGTTTTTGAAATTTAGATCATTTGAGGGTGAGACGGTATGAGCTAAAATTATTTTAGAAAACAAAACCTAGTGTTTTAATCAATGTATGTATGTAATATGTCGTCTCCCTTTTATATAAATTTCGATTTTTTAAAATCTGCTTAAAAGATAGGGTGTTATTTTATTTATTAATATTTATTTAGATTCAGTTATATTTATTGGCAGTTTTTTAAATTTAGATTATTTGAGCGTGAGACAGTGTGAGCTAAAATTATTTTAGAAAACAAAACCTAGTGTTTTAATCAGTGTATGTATATAATGTACCCTATGATTATTGCAGGAATTTCTTTATCAAACAGGAGGTCTGAAGGGTCCAAAATTGTTAACACATATAAATATAAAACTACAAATGGGGTTTTCTGATGCTCTTCCGCAGGCCTGCCCACTTCGAGTAACGTCATGTGATATAGCCCTACGACGTCCTTGTCCCTTACTTATTCCATGTATAGAATATATCTATAAAATATAGAAAAATGTGTTAAAACAAACCATCTTTAATATATAAATGTCATTTTCTAATACAAATACTTTGACCACATTTTTTCATTACAGAGATTATTTAATCAGTTATTTTCATATAATCTACCTTTTTAAACTTTTCATCAGAATGTAAATATTATTATGATTCCGATAGGGTAATATGTAAATAATATTATGTAAATAATTAATTATTATTTCATCTCTATATGGTTCTGTTTTAGTAATTAAACTAATAATCTTATTTTTTTCTATTCCAGTTTTCTTTTTCACATTTAGTTCTGGCATGCCTTTTTGTATAATCGTATTTCTTGCATAGTTGACACTTCGGTAAAATTTTAATCATGTGTCTACTTTTTGATACATCACCGGTCAGCCATGTTCCATGTAAGTATTTAAATATTAAACTTTGAATCTGTAATGAGTTTATACTTTCCCAAGTTTTCCAAGCTCTACTCAAATTCTATTTTACACCTAATTTATTTTGTAACGATGTCCCTTAATTTTTTATGTGTTTTTTGTGTTATCCATATTTCCTCTTCATCCCTCTATTTTAACACTAATTCTTATATATATATATATATTTGAATTTCCTAGGTAATTCTATTAGTCAAATATTTGAATTATCTCTATATAGCTCCTGTCTATTTTTAATTATAAAACCAAACCAATATATATATATATATATATATATATATATATATATATATATATATATATATATATATATAATATATGTATATATATATGTATATATATATATATAATATATGTATATATATATGTATATATATATATATATATATATATATATATATATATATATATATATATATATATATATATATATATATATATATATATATATATCAATTAGGAATATTAGTATATTTAATAAAAACTAGTTTAGGTAAATTTATCCCGCCTTATTTGTTGTTTTATAGAGAGTTTCTTTTTGAATATAATGAGTTTTAAAACCCCATATATATTTTATTATTTCATTATCGAGTTTTCTTAATTTGCTATTTTCTATATCAATTGATTTCAAGACGTAATTTATGTTCGAATAAAGGTATGCTTTCGCCACTTGTGCTCGCTCCATTCTGCATAATGGCGTGAGTGCCCTAATATCTATGGATTTCTTTACTTTATCTCTTATTTCCTTAAGGCTTTCCTGTTCTTCATTTTTCCCAAAAAAGATACCAAGAGCTTTAACCTTATTTTTAATGTATTGGGGTAGTGTATATGTAATGTATAAACAATGTAATGTATAAACTCATTAAATCCAGGGTGATTACCTCTCCAGTTTCCTATTTTCAAAATCTCTGTTTTAACATGATCAGTTTTAGAACTCGATACTTTATCAAAATGTTCATACTCTTTTAACAGATGTCTAAAAGAATTTGGGTCCTTAATAAAGTTGGTACAGTCAGCTGCATGTTGGAGCATTTTTATTTCATCTTTCATATTAGGTTAATACTTAGAATTTCTATCAATATCACATATAATAGCATTGACAGTGGGCAGCCTTGCCTCACCGATCTTTTTATGTCAAATTTTTCCGTAACAGCTCCATTTACCTGAACTCTTGCAGTTATAGTATTATACAGGATTTTAGTCCATCTTCGGAAATTATCTCCAAATCCAAATTTTTCCAAGACTTTTTGTATATAGTTGTGCTCAATTCTATCAAATGCTTTTTCTTGGTCAATAAGCACAATAGCGACTATTTTTCCAATCGTCTTTATGTTTGAAATATTATTATGGATATCTTTACCTTTTGATCCAAAAGTTTGATTATTATCTATTATAGTATTCATACCATATTTTACCCTATTTGCTACATACATACATACATACATACATACATACATACATACATACATACATACATACATACATACATACATACATACATACATACATACATACCCCCCACATCCATACATACATACATACATACATACATACATACATACATACATACATACATACATACATACATACATACATACATACATACATACATACATACATACAATTATTTCAGGAAGTAGGGATTAGCTATGTTTTATAACGTATTTGGACTTATTAACCACATAAAGTTCTACTGTCGTTTGCTCACATATCAAGGGAGACAAATCTTTTATTGAAAGATTTTAAATCTGGACTTGGTCATTAATTATCATACTTGTTAAAACAAGACATAGACTTATGCTTGCTTGATAGATAAGTAATTGCAAGCATTCAACTATATATATATATATATATATATATATATATATATATATATATATATATATATATATATATATATATATATATATATATATATATATATATATATATATATATATATAGCTTGTTAGAGAAAGTTGACGTGTCAATGGAGGTAAATCGTACAGTAAGTTGGACAGCAATTTTTCATCAGTTTCATATAGTGACTAACAAAAAACATTTTTAACCAGTTTCATACATTGACAATAAAAATCTCACTTGCATGTTTAACATACATACATACATACATACATACATACATACATACATACATACATACATACATACATACATACATACATACATACATACATACATACATCCTTCACTCTTTCCCTCCCTCTCTCCCTCCGTCCCTCCCTCCCTCCCTCCCTCCCTCCCTACCTACCTACCTACCTACCTACCTACCTACCTACCTACCTACCTACATACATACATACCTACCTACATACATACATACATACATACATACATACATACATACATACATACATACATACATACATACATACATACATACATACATACATACATACATACATACATACATACATACATACATACATTGTTACGACCCTGTAGTTAAAGTATGTGTGAATAAAGGATGAATCCTTTTATAAATCTTTTTATTTCATTACATGTAATTATTAATATAATTATATTATCAATCAAATATATTGTTGAAAAACATATTTGAGTCGTAAATGTCACTCATGTGAGCACTTGCTGTGTATGATAACAAATTCATTACAAGTAAACATTCAGGAATAGCTATGAAAACGATTGGCTGTTACTGGATCAGGCTTTCCTAATGTCCAGAAGAATTACAAAATTGCATGCGTCCTCGTGCGCGTGCAATTCAAACAACGTATTAGCTTCATTTATATATTTGAGATTTTTGTAAGACGTACAGTCAGGGATAGGCAATCGTAGTAGAGTCAAACACAGTCATATGATCGGTTTTACAATATATTATCGTCAAAAAGGTATTATTTTGTGCTAGAAGAAGGTTTTCTGTTCGTATGTCTACGTAGAACAAAATTAGAAGAGCTAATTTTACTTGTTTTTCTAAATATTTATTTTCCTGGAAAACAACATGACTGATTTGGACAAAGACATTTTCTGTAAAATATTCTAAATTTGAACGGAACAACACAAACAGTGCTTAATTGTGTAAATTCTGGAATTTTCTTTTATCCTTCGTTTGACGTGGTAAGCTGCCATTTTGGACCGGAACTTAAGACTCTTCAGACTGTTTAGAACTTTTACAGGGCCTGTGTTTCTATTTGAACAAACAATTTGAATCATTTATGTAAACCGTAAGTCGTGTTTAACATATTTACAATTTCTTTTCATGTTTTCTAGGAAAATATTTTTTTTTCTGTTAAACATTCACAAAGCTTTTTGTTACTTTTTTTGTTACTTTGAACGAGTCAATAAGTAACTACACACATACACGTACGTACATGCATGCATACATACATACGTACGTACGTACGTACGTACATACATACATACATACATACATACATACATACATACATACATACATACATACATACATACATACATACATACATACATACATACATACATACATACATACATACATACATACATACGTACGTACGTACGTACGTACAGTTAATTGCCTATTGTAGTTTATCTCAGAAAACTTTATCATGCCAGATGGCGAACTATACAGTGATTTAAATTTCATTTCAGTTACATTTTGAACTAATATTTTTTAATTGCCAGATTAGATTCTCCAGATGTCGAACAATGGAGTTAGAGTACTTTGACGTGTGCTATGTACAAGATTGTCAAAATATTGATCCTTCTATAAATTAAAATTCTATTCAGTTTTGTTATCTAATTGGCTTTGTTACGAAACTATACATACCACGTGATAGGGTGACCAGACCTAATATAAAAGGGTCTAGTAAACTGTATCTACTTGTAATTTCCAGAACGTGAACAAAATACTACCACTTTAGCAGGAGAATCAAAGGAGGAGAAATACAACTACAAATGACTTGGCAATCGCTATATATTCAGTCAATAATTGGTGTTCCTCGAACATCAGTTGGTATTATAATTGGTAAGGGAGGAGGAATGATCAAGAAGATTCAAGCTGAAACTGGGGTTAAAGTACAGTTCCACGAAGATGATGGACAGTCCCCAGAGAGGGCCTGCTCCATAAAAGGAAACAAAGACAGATTACAGCAAGCAACCAGCATGATCAATGAACTCCTTCAACAGGTAAGATTTTATGGAGAAGGAACGGATTTTAGTCTAATGGATCAGTGGGAGGAATGGGAAGAGAAAACTGATGGAAATTACCAGATCCAAACCACATCGGTCCCAGCTGACAAATCTGGCCATGTTATTGGGAAAGGTGGCCAATCAATCAAGCATATCATGCAGTAGAATGGAGCCTACGCTGAGCTTTCAAGAGAGCCTAGTCCAAACCCGAATGTGATTTTAAATCTCTTCGGCACCCTTTCTCAAATTCAACAAGACAGTTCTTATCAATGAGAAAGCAGGTGTATCAATGGGATCTGCTAACCAGGACTTTAAAAATCAGTACGTACAAGGATTCGGAGACGGCCAGAATTCTACCTTAGTATGGGGAGATGGTTTTAGACAATGCCATCTTAACAGCCTGGACCTTGTCAACTCTGAAGGATCTTTCTCTATGCCTATGGAGACAGCATAGTTGTTTCATGTGGACTATATTGTTGAGAATATTTTATTGGATTATGATACAAAACTGTCTAGACAGAAGAAAGTGACTGGATTCCTGAAATTTAATTTCGGCCAGTAGAACTTTTACATACAAGTATTAAATAAATCGTGTTGGTTCCATGACTTACTCTATTCTGCACAATTCTGCTATTTCATAGTAAATTGTGACTTAATTTAAGACGGTAGTTATTTCTTTTAGTTTTATTATTATTATCTCAACATTTTCGAGCCGCCATGAATAGCCTATCGTTTGCTGAAAAATGGCGTTAAGCCCAACAACAAACAAACAAACAACATTTTCGATTACGTGTTTAACGAATTTGTGATGTTTGAAACGTGACCCACTGTTAGCAATGTTTTACTGCAGTAATGTTTGTATAATTGTATACATTATATAATGCATCATTCATTTAAATATTTGTGTAAGTAGTTCGTCTAAGTTAAATAAAATATTAAAAAGTAACATGTTTTGAAATTTTCTGTTGTGCCACGTGTTGATTATTGCTAACACTTCGATTACCTTTTTTTACGAAGTCTATTTCAGTGATACAAAATTATTTCATCAAACATTTTAATTTTTGTCAATATTAATACTTTCATCATTATGAAATATGTAACGCAAGGTTCCGTAAAATGAATATATAGGTCAAACCTCAGCTCCGGTGGCCTAAGTGGTTAGAGCCCCCGCCTCTGGTAAAGTAGGTCGTGGGTTTAAGCCCCGACCGAGCCATAAAAGACTTTTAAAATGGTACTAATAGCTGCTTTGCTAGGAGTGCCGGATTTCCAGATAAGAGTAAGGTCCGGCCATGGGCCCCACGCCTTCTTTGAGCCCCGAGACAACGGATCAAAATAATATTGATTTGATCTTGAACGAAAGAAAAAATGAATTGACTCAAAGAAACAAACTTTACATTAAAGACTCTAGAGATAATACCGCATTAATGTAACGTACCCATTAACAACTTAAAATTGTTGATTGGTAAAAATGTATACGTATTAGGAGATAACTTGCGAGGGAGCCCTGAGATTTCGACTACCTGTGTGCCTCAACGGGGTTTAATCCGGCATTGTCGCTAGGCGCTCAGTATTAAACAATTGGCGTTTCAACTGGTCGGCCTCGTGTCAAGACTATGGGATATAATACTGTGACCTTGGTGTATGCTTCAGTGCTAGACGTCACTCTAAACTGCTACAGTGCAGACATAGTATCAATATGATCTGAGCTGTTGAAACTACGTTAACAATGTAAATAAACTCCTTTTGCCTATCACCAGAAGCACTATGCAAGCAGAAAATATCGTTGAGCGATAACTCTAAAGATTCGTCAGAATTCATTTGATATACAACCGAGTCCAATGTACATACATACATGGATGCATGCAATCATCCACACACATGCATACATACTGTTACGTATAGGCTCGTTCAAATTGGCATACAAGAGTGAAAACCACAAACTTTTGTAAATTTTAACAAAAAAAATTCTTAGAAAACATGAAATAATGTAAATAATTTAAGCAAGACTTACGGTTTACAGAAATGAGCCAAATGTTTTGTTTAAAATAGAAACAAGTCCTGTAAAAAGTCCTAAAGACAGTCTGAAATTCAATTCCGGTCCAAAATGGCGGATGACCACGACAAACGAAGCTAACAGAAAATTCCAAAATTTACACAAAGCACTGCTTGTGTTGTCCCGTTCCAATTTATAATATTTTCGGGAAAATGTCTTTGTCCAAATCAGTAATGTTGTTCTCCAGGAAAATAATTATTCAGAAAAACGAAGTAAAGAAAAAAGCTCTAACAAAACGTGTTCTACGTAGACATACGAACAGACAACTTCTAACACAAAAATACCTTTTTATGGTAATAAAAGTTGTATAACTGGCTTTACAACTCTACGACTGTGTATGACTCGACTAAGACTGTCGATTGTTAACTCTAGACTACGACTGCCTGTCCTCGAATGTGAACGTCTTACAAAAATGTTAAACATATAAATGCAGCTAATACGTTGTTTGAATTGCACGCGCACGAGGACTCGTGCAATTTCGTAATACTTCTGGACATTAGGAAAGCCTGACCCAGTATCAGATAGTAGTTTCCATAACTATTACCGATTGTTTACTTGTAATGAATTTATCATACACAGCAAGTGCTCACATGAGTCACATTTACGACTCGTATTTATTTTGATGTTTTTCAACACTTTAGACTGATATTAATGTAACACATTGAACTGCTAGAATCAATCTGGAATCACAAATTCCGAAATTTTTTTTGTTCTTTCCGTTAAGGGAAGTTGCCAAAAGCCCTTCAGAAGGTCGAATTTAGTGACGTATTTGGCATTTCCAATTTTGTCGATACGATCACCGATTCTTGGCAGTGGAAATGAGTCTGTTTTTGTCACACTATTCACCTTCTATAATTCGTACACATTCGGAAAGTTTTATCCTGTTTCGGAACAAGAATGCAAGATAAACTCCAATCACTCTTACTGGGCTCTATAAAATCATTGTCCAATAAATACTGAATCTCTTTTTTCATATATTGCTGCATGAGCATTGTTTCATGGGTTTCGATTTTATTGTTTCAACGTCGTGAAAAATGTTTGTCCTTGTAAAGAGTCTGGAAATAAGTCTTTATATTCAGACAATTGTTTAAGTTCACTTTTTTCTTGATCATGCAAATGAGAAAGTTACTGATCTAGATTTTTCATAATTTCCGAATTCTGCAGACTTGTTCCAAGATTAGTAGAATCCAGCCGAATTCCTTCATGCGAATCTTCTTTTGATTGGACAGGTGCAACTAAATTAATTTGTTTGGCTATCTCTTTAAAAATAGTAGTACTCCATTAATTTATTTAGACTTGAGTACGAACGCTATAATCTAATTCATTCACTTCTTTACTTTGTAACGGCCATAAAATCTATATTGCAGAAAATTATGTTCAATTTGCACAAGAGAATGGACTTTATTACTGAACTCAAAACTTCTCTCTGGCACGCATTGGTGAAATCATGGTTTCACTTTCAACTTGAACTGCTGAATGCCAAATTCAAGTGTAACAAGCTGGAACACTCCAGACTTGAAAATTGACCTTTGACCAGATTAATCCAACTTGAGAAGGCCAAATTGAGCAAAATTCCTCAAAGAAATTACTTTTGAAAACTTGTTGACACATGCTTGATTGTCAACATATTTTTGTTACATGGCATGGCCTCTGGTAGAATTGATACAATCTACCACAACTCTACTGAATGGTTTGTCGAATGCAGGAATTGATTTCAAATGAGCTTTAAGAATTTTTTATTTGGTTTTCCTACAATTTTACACACCTGACAAGATCTGCAAAACTTGGAAACATCACTTTTGATTTTTGGCCAATAGAGTTGAATCCAGATCTTGTGATACGTTTTATTTATCCCCAAATGACCAGCCATAAAAGTTTCATTGGCCATGCTAAGTATTAACAGTCTGTAAGGTTTCGGTACCACTACTTGATATTTTACCGACCAAGTGTCACTAGCAGGTACCTCGAGAGGTCTCCATTTTCTCATAAGAACTCCATTTCTTATGAAGTAACAAACAGATGCTTCAGTCGCTTCAGTTTCACTAACGGCCTGCTGAAACATACAGAAGATCTCAGGATCCTTCTACTGTTCAACGACAAGTGATTTTCATTTATCACTCCGATCAGATAAAATAGAATGAGTATTCAAAAGAGGATCATTATGATCAATACCTTTTGACTGACCCAAATTAGAAGTGAAAGTGACCCCATCAAAAACCTGACTAATACCTGTGTCGGCTAAAGGAACAAAGTCCTTATCTAAATGATTCTCACGAGCTTTATTTACCAAAACGGGTAACTGAACAAGCCGAACATAAATCAGGGATTTCGTTTCCAATAGGATCAACTTTCTGATTCAAAGAAGGCTTGTCAGTTACAAATGGATTAACCACAACCTTGTCTCCAGTTAAGTCATTGTCTAGCACCAAATGAACGCCCTCAACGGGTAAGGCTTACACTACACCGAAGGTCCCATGTCCTGAAACTAAGTCTGATGACAAATTAACAGAATGGAGAGGAACATCAACAAAGCCGCAGTCTACTCCCTGAATGCGAAATCTCTCATTATAACAGGTCTTCTCAGAAGAAGGCAAAACACCTGAAACTAATAGACTCGAGAAGCTTCTGTATCCCTTAAAATTTTAATAGGGATAAGATTGGCCAAATCACCCAAGAGTGATATAGAACCCTTCGACATGAATGGTTCAAAATTCTCCAAAACATAATCGGACTGAGGTTTATCAAACCCAATAAATGTATTGTTTTTCAATACATGACCTTGACCTCCTAGAAATAAGAGCATTTGGGATAGGTCTATCTTTATTCTGGTGCCTATATTTCAATTTGAAGCACCCAGAAATGGCGTGTCTTTTTTTTTCTTACAATAGGTACATGTATTTAGATACAAGGATTTAGAATCAAGTTTCTCAGAGGCGTGAGTTTTAGAATTTATGCCAGATTGATTTTTACTGAGAGTTGTATTTGTTTTGAAATACCTTTCTATCAGTACACTGCTGAGTGAAAGATTTGTTTACAGCAGGAACTTTATGAGTTAAGGAATACTTATCAGCAGCCATAGCAGCATTTTGCAAGGTCTTGACCTCATGATCTTCAAGGTGATTTTTTATATCACTGGAAATACAGTTTTTAACTCTTTGAGTAATACCAGTTGTTTAAGTCTTTCATAATCATGTTCAATTTTCTCAGAGAGACACCATCTCTTGAACAACTGTTCCTTTTCCATAGCAAATTCAACATAACTTTGTTTAATTTTATTGTTGTAACTTCTGAACCTTTGCCGATAAAGCTCAGAGACTAACTTGCAACCTTTCAAGATGCATTCCTTAACCAAATCGTAATCAGAACTTTGTTGTACTGATAGAGATATATAGATATTTTTGACCTTGCCATAAAGTACACACTACAATAATTGAGTCCAATATTCTCTTGGCCATTTTGAATTCTCAGCTACTTTTCAAACATTATTAAATATTTTTCTACTTCCCTTTCGCTAAAGGAGGAACTAATTTGATGTTTCCTAAAATGTTAAACTTTGAATTTGCATGAGATGTGGAATCATGCCTGTCACTTGCCAGTTCGAATTATTTTATTTAAATTTACATATCTCTCTCTCTCTCTCTCTCTCTCTCTCTCTCTCTCTCTCTCTCTCTCTCTCTCTCTCTCTCTCTCTCTCTCTCTCTCTCTCTCTCTCTCTCTCTCTTTTGCAATTCTACTTGCCTATCTTTTCCCTTTCTTTTATCTGTATTTGTCTTTCTTTTTCCCTATCTAATATTTGTATTTGTCTTTCGTTTCCTCTTTCTTCAATTTGTCTTTGTTATACCTTTTCTTCTATTTGTTTTTCCCTTTCTTCAAATTGTAATCTCATTTCTTCTTTTTTAAGTTCAAATTGTTCTTTTTGTAATTGTATTTGTCTTTTACTTTTCTTCTTTTTCTAATTGTGCTATCTAAAACTCAAATTTATATTGCAATTTTAGTTCTGCCATTTTAATCTCAGCATCTGTTAAAGTCTTACTAACAGATGCCAAAACACTTTTGTCCAAGATATTCTTCTCTACCAAATCAACTATAATTTTATTGATTTCTTGTTTAGTTAATTGCTTCGGATAGTTCATGCTTTCTGGCAATTCAGTTCATGACCAGGCAGTTCAAGCAATTCATCCTTCCTAAAACTCTCCAACTGTTCTTTGGATGGAGTAGAAAGAAAACTCTCCACTCTTGATATTTTTAAGAAAAATAAGCATGTTGTTTTCACTAAAATTTCAAATAAAGTGAAATAAGGGAACTTAAATTTCACATTTTAGTCAATTTCAAATATCCCAAAGGACGAGCACCAAATTCTTTATGTTACGTATCGGCTCGTTCAAAGTAACAAAAAAGAATGAGTGAAGACAACAAGCTTTATAAATTTTAACACAAAAATAAATTTTCCTAGAAAACATGAAATAGTGTTAACATGTTAGATAAGTCTTACGGTTTTAGAGTAATGATCCAAATTGTTTGTTCAAAAAAAAATATAAGTCATGCAAAAGTTCTAAACACAGTCTGAAGTGTCTGAAGTTCCGGTCCAAAATGGCGGATGACCACGTCAGACGAAGGCTAACAGAAAATTCCAGAATTTACATAACAAAACAGTTTTGTTGTTCCATTCTAATTTAAAATATTTTCGGGAAAATGCCTTTGTCCAAATCAGTATTGTTGTTCTCCAGAAAAAAAAATATTCAGTAAATGTAGCTAATAAGTTTTTGAATTGCACGCGCACGAGGACGCGATGCAATTTCGTAATACTTCTGGACATTAGGAAAGCCTGACCAAGTATTAGCCAATCGTTTTCATAGCTATTCGTGAACGTTTATTTGTAAGGAATTTGATTTCATTCACAATACGTGAGTCACATTTACGACTCGTATAAATATGATGTTTTTCAACAACATATTAGAATGATAATATAATTATATTAATAATCACATTTAAAGAAATAAAATGATATAGAAAGATTTATACAAAATTCATCCTTAACACACACATATTTGAACTACACAGGGTCGTCGTAACTATATATATATATATATATATATATATATATATATATATATATATATATATATATATATATATATATATATATATATATATATATATATATAAAGAATACAAATTATATGGCGAATAACAACCCTCTCAAGCGTACTGGATCCACCAAGGGATCACGTGTGTCAGGGATTAATTAAAATAGATGCAATAAACTGACGACGAACAGTACGAAACTAGTAACTAACTAGCCTAAGCGCTTTCAACTCTTAATGAGTCTTTTTCAAAGGCAAATACAAAATATAGTTACGACAAACAAATAAACACAAAAACGTTGTGTTTGTAAACCTCTACATTTCTGTCTTCACATGTGCTAAAACTATAAATACAACCAGCTTGTATAGACTAGTTGCGAAAACTGAAAACGTTGTATAATTCCCTAAAAGTCTACAAGCCAAAGCGACATCTATTTTTACTTTGTGTACATATGTAACGCAGATTATATCCCAGATATTTGATTCTATACCGGTTATTCTTATAGTAAAAATTGAAGGATAATAAGAAGATTTAGAAAATGTTAAATTCTACTAGTGCATAGTTTTCATTTTCTAGTCTTCTTGCTTTAGACCGCTTGGTTTCAATGTTCTAAGGCGGCGTATCCAGTATGATTCCTTTTCCTTCCTGGTTTCGGAACTCCAGCTGTGGTTGTTAGCAATAGCGATAAGTATTATGTCACTGAAAGTGTGGCCAGGGGAGGAGAAGTGTTCTGCGACCGGGCTTCTGTACAGCTTTTTTGTCATCCAATCAGATCTATGAAGGTTTATCCTTTTGTGTAGCTTTTCAGTTTCTCCCACGTACTGAAGGCCACAGATCTTACATGTGATGAGATAAATCACATTCTCTGTTTTGCACGTTTTGTTTAGACCATGTATGTTTAGTTTTTCTTTAGTCACTGTGCTAGTGAATGTCTTGGTCTCTATCATATGTTGACAGGTTTTGCATCTTTTATCGCCACAGGGTCCAGATTGACTAGGTTGGTTTTGACTAGCGATTGTTGTTAGCTTGGCCCTGACTAGGATGTCCTTTAGGATTTTTGGTCTCCGGTAAGCTACTACAGGTTTGTTCGGAAATATTAGGTTTAGTATGTCTGACGATTGCACGGTTGGCCAGTGTTTTGCGATGATTTTACCTACTTTGGGATTGTCTGGGTGATAGGTCAGAATCAATGGTATCCTATCAACCTTTTCTTTCTGTCCATATCTGAGTAGGTCATCACGGTTTGTTTGTTTGGCCCTTTGGATTGCCTCCGCAATCAGGTCTTTGTCGTAACCTCGGTAAATTAAATGTTTAGCCAGCTCTTCAGACCTTTCTAGGAATCTTTCATCGTCGGAGCAAATTCTCCGTATCCTCAGTGCCTGGCTATATGTAATGTTCTTAATGCAGTGTTTTGGATGACAGCTGGTTGGGAGAAGATACTGGTGTTTGTCGGTTGGTTTCGAGTAGATGTCTGTGTGTAATTTGTTTTCCACCAGTGTGGTTGTTGTGTCCAGGAAAACATGGTTTGAGTTGGAAATTTCTGCCATGGAAGAGAAAGTCTGGATGACTTCATATCAAAGGCAAACAACTTCCATCCTTCAATAAAATTCACGGCAAAAAATTTCCAACTCAAACCATGTTTTCCTGGACACAACAACCAGACTGGTGGAAAACAAATTACACACAGACATCTACTCGAAACCAACCGACAAACACCAGTATCTCTCCCAACCAGCTGTCATCCAAAACACTGCATTAAGAACATTCCATATAGCCAGGCACTGAGGATACGCAGAATTTGCTCCGACGATGAAAGATTCCTAGAAAGGTCTGAAGAGCTGGCTAAACATTTAATTTACCAAGGCTACGACAAAGACCTGATGGCGGAGGCAATCCAAAGGGCCAAACAAACAAACCGTGATGACCTACTCAGATATGGACAGAAAGAAAAGGTTGATAGGATACCATTTATTCTGACCTATCACCCAGACAATCCCAAAGTAGGTAAAATCATCGCAAACCACTGGCCAACCGTGCAATCGTCAGACATACTAAACCTAATACTTCCGAACAAACCTGTAGTAGCTTACCGGAGACCAAAAAACCTAAAGGACATCCTAGTCAGGGCCAAGCTAACAACAATCGCTAGTCAAAACCAACCTAGTCAATCTGGACCCTGTGGCGATAAAAGATGCAAAACCTGTCAACATATGATAGAGACCAAGACATTCACTAGCACAGTGACTAAAGAAAAACTAAACATACATGGTCCAAACAAAACGTGCAAAATAGAGAATGTGATTTATCTCATCACATGTAAGATCTGTGGCCTTCGGGTACGTGGGAGAAACTGAAAAGCTACACAAAAGGATAAACCTTCATAGATCTGATTGGATGACAAAAAGCTGTACAGAAGCCCGGTCGCAGAACACTTCTCCTCCCCTGGCCACACTTTCAGTGATATAATACTTATCGCTATTGCTAACAACCACAGCTGGAGTTCCGAAACCAGGAAGGAAAAGGAATCATACTGGATACGCCGCCTTAGAACATTGAAACCAAGCGGTCTAAAGCAAGAAGACTAGAAAATGAAAACTATGCACTAGTAGAATTTAACATTTTCTAAATCTTCTTATTATCCTTCAATTTTTACTATAAGAATAACCGGTATAGAATCAAATATCCGGGATATAATCTGCGTTACATATGTACACAAAGTAAAAATAGATGTCGCTTTGGCTTGTAGACTTTTAGGGAATTATACAACGTTTTCAGTTTCCGCAACTAGTCTATACAAGCTGGTTGTATTTATAGCTTTAGCACATGTGAAGACAGAAATGTAGAGGTTTACAAACACAACGTTTTTGTGTTTATTTGTTTGTCGTAACTATGTTTTGTATTTGCTTTTGAAAAAGACTCATTAAGAGTCGAAAGCGCTTAGGCTAGTTAGTTACTAGATTCGTACTGTTCGTCGTCAGTTTATTGGATATATATATATATATATATATATATATATATATATATATATATATATATATATATATATATATATATATATATATATATATATATAGTGTGTGTGTGTGTGTGTGTGTGTAGAGAGAGAGAGAGAGGGATATTTAATTGAACAGATGCTTTATAATGAATCACATTTTCGTTGTGAACATTGAAATTAAATCATCTTATATTAGTTATTAATATTAAGAATATTTTGGATAATGTTTGTGATGAGCAATAAAATGAAATCATCTTTATGTTATTTATTAATATTAAGAATTTTTTGGATAATGTTTGTGATGAGCAATAAAATGAAATCATCTTTATTTTATTTTTAAATATTAAGAATTGTTTGTTGTTTGGATAATGTTTGCGATGAGCATTAATTTCAACAGATACTCTAATTTCATTATAAGTACTAAATATAACGTCAAAATATAATGGCTACAGTTGTAGCTTGATTCAACTTAGCCATTTTAATACTCATTGTGTCCTCTTCTTAACTAAATAACAATCTTTGTGGCTTACTTTCTGTTATTATAAACAAAAGCCTGTACGCTTATCTGTCTCTTCCACCCAACTACCAACTACTCTCTCTCTCTCTCTCTCTCTCTCTCTCTCTCTCTCTCTCTCTCTCTCTCTCTCTCTCTCTCTCTCTCTCTCTCTCTCTCTCTCTCTCTCTCTCTCTCTCTCTCTCAAAATTGCATTTCTGGATTTCGTATATTACAATCAACCGAAAACTCATAACTGTGTATGTATTGTTAAATTCTGCCGTTTCGAGGATCTTTCAAGTACATCCGAATTAAGTCATGACATGAATTATGTTTGAAATAGGAAAAAGTAATTAGTTCATATAAAAATCATGCTTTTATCAAAGTGTATTTTGCTGTTTATTAATATTGCAAAACTACAAGTCATAATTTCAGCATATACAGCTATGGTTGCATAGTGTGTCCCGTAAATTTTCATTCACAGCTTTATTTGACATCACTACAAAGATTTGCTCGCCGGAAGAGAGTTGCGTCATGCGTACATTAGGGGAATTAATAATTCAAGGAACGTAACAACCGCTATCGAACATGTCTATAGGCACGAGTCTTGTTTGCAAATTTTCCAAACTCATAGATTTCTTTGTGAATACATGTCGTCAGAACAATGACGACTAAATATTAACACACGATAGTTGTGTCAGTTGCATCTTGTATAAATGATGAATGGAAAATGTTCAAAACATCAGATCTAGCTGTATTAATTTTGCTTAATCCTTAAGCAAAACAGTGTACTGCCAGAATTACTTGTCATTGATCTAGCGGTACTGAACAAAGTGAATAAATTTTCGATCCCTGATTATCAAAACGTAATATATTAACAGCTTTACGGTATCAAGGAATTACTGCACCTGTTGTCAAACGGGAATGTGATCCCTATCCTAAATTGGACCTCGATGCCAGATTAGGTACATGACCTAGTTTTTAGAACGAATGATAAGCTGCATGCAAAAATAGGAAATAAGAAATTGAGGGGGGGGATCTCTACTGAAACTTTGTTAAGAATCATCTGAATATTGTCTAGCGGCATATTAAAATAGAATGCGGAAACACACAGATCAGGCATTGAAATATAGGTATGTGACAAATCTATTCTGATCCGTGCTTGGCACCAGATGCTTTTGGCCAATTACTTCACAAACTTTGTACACTTAACAGACAACGATTTGTTTGACAATAATTCGGTGATATTGTAAACAAGTAGTTCTGATCACATTTAATATCCAATGATATGTTTATATAAACAAGAATTTTCAAATACTGATTTAATTCAACGGCAAATGTCCACCGCTGGCCCCGCAAAAACAAAAGAAAAACATTAAACCGATTAGCATTATTTTTTGTATTTTTTGACCTCTAAGAGGTAGCCTGTTAAAACTCAGACTATATATATATATATATATATATATATATATATATATATATATATATATATATATATATATATATATATATATATATATATATAGTTTTCGTTTATACCAAATGAGAATTTGATACTGTCTCGATTAACGCCTAAAATTGGACATAAAATTGTTGGCTGAGTATTAAAATGTACAAAGGCAGTTGTAGTTAACAAATACCCGTCTTAGTATGGCGTCTTTCGAACTACTTCTTTTTTTTTTTTTGTTTGGTGTTCCTCGATAGCCAGTCCAACACATGTTCAAAATTAAATGGTTTACGAAGATGCCGCCCTACACTATCAAATTACATTACAATTTTTCAGATTCTACTGAAGCTATGACTTAACTACTTTTCGAAAAATACAGTGTTATTGAAAATGATGCTGCGACAAACATGCCACAGAGTCATGAACTGTTATTGAGAGACAGAGGATAAATTCAGAACACGGTTATACACTAAATTTGGCATGTTTGAATGAACATAATTTTATAAAAATTACGATACATAACTATCTATCATATATATTATTCAAGTTGATTGTAACATAATAAAAGTTTAGAATTACTGCATTATTTTCATATTTAAAGGTTTTATTCAACCTAAACAAAGACATATTGTGTAAAGTTGTGAACATATATCTGTGAAGCATTTAGCTCACAAAAGGCTTTATTCAAGTTTATATGATTTATGTTGTACTTGAAATTCAGAGCATGACTTTACAATTATCCTATCACTCTTTGCATTGTTCAATCGCACTTAATACTCGATACATAAAACATATTTTATTAAGCATACTTAATTTATATTGTAATTTATACTTTGACTTGACTGATGGTTTTGCCAGTCTGATTTTTGTCATACTTCTAAGAAGTGAACAATATATATATATATATATATATATATATATATATATATATATATATATATATATATATATATATATATATATATATATACACACACACACACAGAAGGAAAGTTGTCTTAAATACAATATAATTATGCAAAAATTTATTTAAATATTTTAACTGTTACAAAACAAACGTTGATTTTTTTGACTAAACTCTTTTGGGTGGGTACTGAGGACTCATTCAAAGCTATTCTGGAATCATTATGATACATAAAGCCATCCAGAACTATTGGAATTTATTTGGAACATTTTCTACATTTGACTTGTGTTAGGGCATATAGGATCAATTAATATTTAAATCACAATATTTTAGCTTAGAGAAATATGTTATTTGTTTTTTGTACTTAAATTGCTGGTTTCATCTTCCGTTACATAGTATAAGACCAAAGAGTCGTAATACATAGTATGAGACCATAGAGACGTAATGCATAGGATAAGACATTAGAGACGTAATGCATAGGATAAGACCATAGAGTCGTAATACATAGTATGAGACCATAGAGTCGTAATAATAGTATAAGACCATATAGTCGTGATAATAATATAAGACCATAGAGTCGTGATACATAGTATAAGACCTTATAGTCGTGATACATAGTATAAGACCATATGGTCGTGATACATAGTATAAGACCATAGAATCATAATCATAGTATAAGATCATAGGGTCTTAATAATAGTATAAGTCCATAGAGTCGTAATACATAGGATAAGACCATAGAGACGTAATACATAGTATGAGACCATAGAGTCGTAATATATAGGATAAGACCATAGAGACGTGATACATAGTATAAGACCAAAGAGTTATAATACATAGTATAAACCAGAGAGTAGAAATACATAGGATAAGACCAAAGAGTCGTAATACATAGGACAAGAACATAGAGACGTAATGCATAGGATAAGACCATATAGTAATACATAGGATGAGACCATAGAGACGTAATGCATATGATGAGACCATAGAGGTGTAATACATAGGATAAGACCATAGAGACGTAATGCATAGGATATGACCATAGAGACGCAATGCATAGTGAACGACCTTAGAGTCGTAACACGTAGTATAAGACCTTAGAGTCGTAATACATACTATAAGACCAAAGAGTCGTAATTGATAGTATATGACTATATTTTCGTAATAATAGTATAATACCATAGAGTCGTAATACTCAGTATAAGACCATAGGGTCGTAATAATAGAATAAGACCATATAGTCGTAATACATACTATAAGACCAAAGAGTCGTAATACATTGTATATGATCATAGGGTCGTAAGAATAGTATAAGTCCATAGAGTCGTCGCACTGTGCATATTCTATGTATGTTTATGCTGCTTCACTTTTAGATGTTTCCTTTTTCATCTTATATATTTCATAAGAAACTGCAAGGTTTAAATCCGAATTAAGGTATTGTCTCTTTAGTAACAAATAAATAAATGAATAAATAAATAAATAAGTACATGGTCGTACCTTCTGCTGCAAAATGTTGACAACATTGTTGTTAGACTTGTATTTTACACAAATGTCTCTCCAAAATGAAACCATGCCTTTTTTTCGGAGATAAATTGGCCCTGATTATAGTAAAGAAAACTTCCTGCTTCATGCTGATAATGCTTAATTTTACTGTTGCGATGATTTTTTTGTGTGATGTACTCTAAATTACTCTTAAATCATTCATCTACATCTCTGGCAACATTTACATACGATTCACAAAAATTCTGGAACCGGTTATCAGTAGAAAACTAATCAAAACAAGAGCGTGTTATACGTAGGTCCATAAACCTTTTTAAAGGCCTATACTATATCAGTTGAAGTGCTCTCCCCTCTGTACTCTCTGTTGCTGGAGGCCATAGTACACAATTAATTTTACTATATGGTCTCTACATTTGTTTCTCAATACTGAACTTTCCACTGTGTGACAATCAATACAAATCATATGTTAATCTAAAATACCTTCAAAGATGACTTTACGGTTTAGTTCTTGTCAAGGGTTGACCTGCATTTTTTTGAGAGGCTGAATTGTAAACAAAACACCAGGCAACGGAACACAGATTTCACTTCCGGATCATCACCATGACCTTATTACTCAATGTGCACTGTCGCCGAAATACACACAGACAACCACACCATAAGCTCACATTTTAAAGAATAATCAATTGCCTTTAAATCCTTACCAAGAATGCCAAAATCTAACTCTAGTATCACCACCAAATTTAGACCGGAAAAAGTGATCTAAAAATAGACTGGGACTACATTCGTGGGTACCGAACCGAATTTTATTAATTATGTACTGATTCCTGAAATGGTCAATGTTTTTGTCAAACTTTTATATTTGCATTTTATTTTGCAGGCCACTACTGTTTCAACTTCATACATAAAGTCTTTTGAAATTTCCTTGCAAGCAAGACATGTGACAGCTGTCAGAAAGTGTGTAGTGCTGGTGTTCTATAGGGTGCAATTTGAGGTCCAATTGTTCTTAAGAAACCAAAACTAAATTTGCTATATCTTCCTTAATTATAGGAATTTTTCAATGCAGTAAAACCTAATTGTAATACTTGATAAGGCCTATCTGAAAATAGTCTTGAAATTAAAAAATATTGATATATTAAATTTTAATGGAAATTTAAATAAATATATAAATTCTAAAAACATTTTATTTTACAAAAAATAAATTTTCCTACAAGTTATGACATTCAGTTTGACAAATTTAAGGCAGCAATGTTGATTACTGAATGGTCTTTAAAACAAATGGTAGCTTAGGTCTGTACAACTGATAATATTAATCCCAGGGGTACTGAAGCATGATAGCTCACAGTGATTTTGACAGCAAATTGCAATATGTCTATCCAGATGCATATAGGTGTACATACTAAAGAAACAATGACAGGTACTATGTTCCACATTTATTGTTTCAGGTACTTGGACAGTTGTTTGTATAACTAATATCCCACTCAAATTTAAAGTTTTGATGGGACCAATACCATGTTTTATAGCAAATATGCATTCCATTTTAATGCCGATAACTACAAAAGTCAACAATGCAATATGAAAATACAGTTTCACCTTACTGAAAAAAGATGCAAATCTCTCTCATGAAGATCTAAGCCATGTCTTTGAGATGCTGTATATCAGTGTACTGATATGAACTCATCTTGGTCACTTATAGCAGCACACTGCACATGTCCTTATGAGACCTTGCTATCACAATTGGACTACTGGAGAGCTTCCAAATTGATCCAACTCTAATACTTTTTTCCAGATACCAGACTAGACCTGAAAATATATAACATGTTTCACTTAATTCTAAAAAAAAGGAAGATGTAGGCAAATGAAGTTAAAATGTGTTTGATATGGTGATTTCAAAATAACATTCAGGTTGCAAATATGGTTAAAAAAGGTAAACTTAATAAAGTGACATTCAAAGATGTGAAGCAATGGGCATGTATTAAAGTGACAAATGCATCCTAAAAATAGATGAAGTTTCTACAAGCATATTTAGCCATTTACAGGTTAAATAACTAATCAGGTAGAGTATGTATCATAAAGTTTAAGGCAATGTTGGAATGGTGAGGTTTGATCATTGGTGCAAACATTGATACATACCAGTATAGTGGAAAGTCAAATGACAATGTACCAAATTAAAATTTATTACTATATGCAATCCTATTCATGAAGAAAAAACAATTTTAGATATTGTGAGTGAATATAGCAAACTGTGGCCACACAGATCAACTATAGGTACCAATAGATCCTATATCATCAACTAAATGTGAAATTTTCATCCCGAAAACTTGTAAACAAGGATGGATATTTGCATGTGTGGGACATATGCAATGTACTTGTTAAAATCACATGTGCAAACATGATTAAAATGATCTGTTTGAACATTTTTAGTCTATTTTTAAGAGTCTGGGCTACCAAATTATTAAGTTCAATGATTCAATGATTCAATGGAATCAAATATCAGCTGATGCTGCAATAACACCCTCTGTCAAAGTACTAAATTGAAATGTGTTACCATACAGAGGCATATTCATGATGAAAATAACATCTTGGGATATTCTAAGTGCACACAGTCAAAACTGAGCCTTACAGATTCACTATAGGTACCATGTCAGCCTAACAATGTCAACTTTTGATTCCAAACATTACAAAATATATGCATATTTGTTCATGTCAGTTATGTAACCATGTTAGGATCAGTTGTAGAAAGTTAAATTCAAATAATCTATTTGAATATTACTTATGTAATCTTTAAAGTGTCAGATAACAAATATTATTAGTCATTAATAATGCATAAAGCAAAATGGATCATGAGAATTCCCATAATATCATCTGGGCTGCAATGTCGCACTACATCAATCAATATCTTAAAGAAACTGAACAATAAAATGGAATGCATTCTGTGTTCAACTTACATCATTTTGCTGTTTTCTTACATGCAATGCTAAATATACCTGGGTAAAGTATATTTTATCCCTCTGACCTGTATTTCATTCTCTGACAGCTTAATATGATTTTGTAGAGAACTTGAACAGGTTCTAGTAAAAAGTCTTCATCTCTGTCCTCTCACTAAATACCCTATAACTATGGTTACAAACAATTACTGATAGCTATACAAGCAGATATGTGTTACTCAGGAAGTCACCCCATCATAAACACATAAATTAACTGTTTGAACCCCAAATAAATAGTTTCAATAACCTAAAGGTACAAAGCAAAATAGAATTTTGTCTTCATGTATTTAAAATGAGGGCCTCATTTTGACTAATAAAGATATTTTCTCTGAGAAACTACAGGCAAGCTTTAACACATACATTGGCTGTGCTCGAGACGCAAACCAAGGCGGTCAAACCTAAATGACAATAACCGGTAAAGGCGAGCGTCTCTCCCATCTACCATGATATTTGTAACAGACAGATAAAGCGGTGGAAGGGGAAGGAGGAGGGGGCTGATATGTTCGTCACTGGATTCATATATTGTTTACCTAAATATTCAGGAGCGTTACATATCTATTAATAATAACTTTTCTCTAGTGTATGAGTCTGTTCTCATATAAAATATACGTGGACATATATTTTCAGACGATATTAAAATTATATCAGTGAACCAATAGCAAGGAATATATATTTTAATCCTCCATATGCTATTCAATGTATATGATGAGAATATCATTTACAACTACATAACACTGTTAATTATAACGATGGTGGTTCAAAATGTGTTCAGTTTCTTATGAAACTACTATAGAAAAGATTCATTTGGTATGAATTTGAAATTAATAATAATAGTATAGCAACAAGTATTTCATTAGAATGACAAGTTATGTATATTTGTTTCGCTAACGAAGAAACACGGAAACGTTGTTTTTCAAGCAGCTCTGATGCTGTTGTGCAAGGGTTTAACGCCATTATATGCACAAGATATGCAATACATGGAGGCAAATATATCTAGTGGAGACGGAACCCTGAAAACAACTGGGGAAGGACAGCCGACCCACTGGAAGCTAAGGGCAAGCTTTCTCACGTACCCACGGTGGCTGAGCGTGAGTCTCGAACCCACGCAGACAGAGGTCATCAGAAGGCAGTGATCCAGAACGGTGAACGCATTAGACCACTAGGCAACTCTGCGCCGAGCTCGTATGTATGTATGTATGTATGTATGTATGTATGTATGTATGTATGTATGTATGTATGTATGTATGTATGTATGTATGTATGTATGTATGTATGTATGTATGTATGCATGCATGCATGGATGGATGGATGGATATATGTATGGATGGATGGATGGATGGGTGCGTGCGTGCGTGAGTACGTATGTACATACATACATACATACATACATACATACATACATACATACATACATACATACATACATACATACATACATACATACATACATACATACATACATACATACATACATACATACATACATACATACATAGAGAGACAATTGAATACATACATACATTCAATTGTCTCTCTATGTATGTATGTATGTATGTATGTATGTATGTATGTATGTATGTATGTATGTATGTATGTATGTATGTATGTATGTATGTATGTATGTATGTACCCACGCACTTAACTTAAATGATTTGTCTCCCTTAATATGTGAGCAAAATAAGTCACACTTTATATATATATATATATATATATATATATATATATATATATATATATATATATATATATATATATATATACCTATGTGCTCATCCAAGGCATCCTACTCTACCCTTGTTTGTATGGTTTCTAAATTTAATATATTTACGTTATTATTTTTAAAATGTAGCTGAGATTCGAGGCATTACAACAGTTAATTAATTGCCTATGTGTTTTAATAATTATATGTTTGCATTTCTGTCTCTGTGTCTGTCTGTCTGACTCTTTGATTAGTCCAATAAAAAACATGCAAGCTTGATGTTTACAGTCAAGTATGAAACTGGTTTAAAAATTGGATTGCTTTTGGCAGTCACGGAACTGATGAAAATTTTTGTACGATTTACCTCCCTATATTCATGTCAACTCTCATTTTATAAATGATTATACTTTTTCTGATAAATAAGTCCAAAAGTGCATTTAAGATATTAACAAAGTCCCACTTTTTAAATTAATAGGTCGTGTGTTTATTCTTGTGTCTGTATGTGCAGGCCTTTCTGTACATATGTATGAGATGTATGAATGTGATTATTTATCTATCACCGGTAAGCATACGTTTATGTGTTGTTTTTACAATATAATGAATAAGTCAACTTAAAACCGTTCAATAAGAGTTGTCACCCTTGATATGTGAGCAAAATGAGTCCAGCTTTATGTGATGAATGAGGAACTCCAAATACGTTACAAAAATAACATCCCTACTTTCTGAAATAATTTTTATATGTCTTATTTACTTGTATGTGTGTATGTATGTATGTATGTATGTATGTATGTATGTATGTATGTATGTATGTATGTATGTATGTATGTATGTATGTATGTATGTATGTATGTATGTATGTATGGATGGATGGATGGATGTATGTATGTATGTATGTATGTATGTATGTATGTATGTATGTATGTATGTATGTATGTATGTATGGATGGATGGATGGATGGATGGATGGATGGATGGATGGATGGATGGATGGATGGATGTACGAATGTATGTATGTATGAATGCATGCATGTATGTATGTATATATGTATCTCTGTACCTATATCCAACAAGTATCAGTCTATTGGCTGTTTTAAGAAAACAATGATATAATTACATCAAACTATTTTGATTAAAATTCATTTTATTCCTTTTTCTTCTGTTCTTCCTCATTACAACATAGCATTTGACTAATATATTTATTTCTTCACTGATACATAATTTTACACTTATTTATATAAATTATAGATACTGTTATATTTAGTCTTGTTTAAAAGTAACCAAAGAAAAGAGTGAAGGCAACAAGCTTTGTAAACATTAACAAGAAAAACTTATTTTCCAAGAAAACTTATTAAAAGTTTGAAAAAGGACTCAGATTGTGACTATAGTCCAAAAATTTATAATCGAATGAAAACTATAAGTCCTATCACTAAATGTCCTAAACGAATCCAAGTTCGAATCTCGACGAAGTTCTAAGATGGCTGACGATGACGTCAGATCAATGCAGCATTGTACTGATGTATCAAAATTTCGTAGTTTGATTTTGTGAATCTAGAATAATATTCCAGCTTTAGAATTCCAACTCCTAACAGCCATGGGAGAGGACCGCCCACCCAAAAGGAAGAAGTCTTTAAAACACCACATACAGTACACAAATTAGGCGCACTTTGGGGAAAATTCAATGAAGAAAAATTTTGAAAAGAAAAGAAATTGACGTATTTTGATCATAGTTAGAAAAATTACCAGTAGACATGGCACAATTGACTATCCTGTTAGCCAACCACACTTTCTTCTTACAAAATATGATTGTTATATTTCTCCTCGACGATTACGCCGACAGCCATGGGAAAGAGCAGACAAGCTTATAAGTTCAATCTAAACATATAACTACTATCGCTATCCGAAAATGAAATCGAGTGGATAAACTTTTGAATAAAATAACTTGCAAAGAAATAAAATAAAATAAAAAAGAATTTAAACACTAACACACAAGTAATTACAAATTGCATATCACACACCTTCACAAGCGCCGTCTGCCGATATCAAGCTCGTCTCTGTCGCCCCAGGCGTTCGCAGGTTTTTCAAGGTCATCCGAAACCTTAACCCTACTGCTAACAATGCTGGTTTTCTTTACCGTACGGACGATCGGATATGCCGATTTTAATGGTGTTTTCACTGCTAGATACGACCCTTCAACACGATCTCCTGACATATGGCATGTTGCACTAGACCAAAGAGTCTACGAAAAAAACTCTAATGAATCCGTTTGCCGTGCCTTAGCGACATTGCCCTAAACAAATTCCTTATCTAGTCCCACAGACGAACGGACATGGCGAATGCAACGGGGTTGACACTGTCGGACGTGTCTTGTCAAGACCTGTCTATCCGTATTTCGCATTGTAATAGTGCAATAGTTTTGAAGAAAAGTGGATTTAAGCTAAATCTATGGTGGTATGACCCAACACGGTTGAAAATGAACTAACAGAGCCAATAGAACGCAGTTTCCACTGGCAGACGCGTAATATTCAGGCCGATCTATTGGCATATAGAACAGCCGATGGGAAGAAAACTTTTAATCAACATTTCGTCTTAAACATTAGAAAAGGGTTCAAAAAGACGGTTTTCTTCATATTACAGACGAACGTACACGACGAATGTAATTACGATACTTTCCCAGACGTATCTCAGTAAGCCCAATCTACTGGTATATTGCAATTGCGATTCGCTCCAGCCGTTTGGCCAGGGAAAAAATTCGCCTCTTGTCGGCTTTTGTCCTTAAAAATGCACGGTTTTCGCTACCATATGCGTCTCATCCAGGCCAACGTGTCGGTTGGTACGTCGTACTGTAATATAGGTGTTGTGGGTTTGGTGAAAATGGCATTTAAGTCCCCCATTTCTTTCCAACTATTGCTCCTCTTGGTCGTACGTACGAACGGACAGGACCATTTGCCTGCGATTTTCACTGCCAGCTGTCTTTCAATGAGGCCTATTTGTTATAGTTTGGGACAGAATGGCAATTAAGCAATTTTTTTCCACCATACCGACAATGCACTAACCCTACTCCTAATAATAGTGGGGTTTTGGGGGGATTTTTCACCGTACAGTTGATAGGATAGGCAGATTGTCACGGGGTGTTCACCGTTAGATGCTGCAATTCAACGCAGATCTCCTGACATATGGAATGTTGCTCTAGACCAAAGCGTCTAAGAGAAATTTAGAATTAATCCTTTTGCCAAGCATTAGCGACATTGCCCTGAACAAGTTTCTTTTCTTCGTCATACGGACGAACTGACAGGCGAATTCAACGGGGTTGACACCCTCGGACGTGCCTTGTCAAGTCCTGTCTATGCGTGGCTAAATATCGCCTAGGTATGCGTAAGCAAGTCTCACCAAGTCAAGAAGAAATATATATATATATATATATATATATATATATATATATATATATATATATATATATATATATATATATATATATATATATACACACATTCCAGACAGATCAGACTGTGTTATCCCTGGATTCTGCAGTAGAATCTTGATAATAGTGAGTAGAAATAATAGTTTATTACAAACAATATTATCATACAGGTTAGAGAAATTAAATTCGTACTCTACGAAATCTCGAACCAAGGTCCGCGAGTAAATGCCACCCATCGCCTTGCCAGCACGCACCAACCCATATACCGTCACGACTAAGCATGCATCACCAAAAAATGATGTCACTGAATCGTTGTTATATAAGCTCGTGCGTAACAGATACACTCGCATGTGTCGCATAAATAAGTCTTTTTTATATTTTACTGTGTTTTTTAGGGAAATAAATTACTTTTGTTAAAATTTACAAAGCTTGTTGGCTTCAATCTTTTCTTTGTTACTTTAAACGAGCCTAAACACGTAACAGTATTAAGTGACTATTTTAAGAGACTTCTACGCAGCGTTTCTCATTCTGGAAAGCATTATCAGCCTTGGAAGAGAAATAAAAATCGGAAGAGAAATAAAAATCTATTTAATGATAATGGTTTGTTGTAATAACAGTGTTTATGACATTTACTTTAAAGAGAAAAATACCATATAGTGGATTACTGTGAAATTGTTCAAAGATTTTAACAGATTAACATGTATGGATTTACCGAGAAAGATTTAAGGACAACTCTGAAACTTCCTATTTTATGGAATTACCTTGAATTCAAGTAACAACATTTGTATATTAAACCAGTGATTCTTCAGTGGTACATGTAAGCACATAAGTTCATTAGAATTTTTCATTCGGAATTCATTTGGATTCTATCCGGATTATCTAAAATTGAAAGAACATTTAGGAACTTTTAGGAATTCAAACCATAATGTTATCTTATAGAATGCCATTTTGTTTATCTGGTACTCGTGACGCAGTTTAAGCCTCTATGAAGCTAGAGTTGGTTACTGGTCTAGGCTGAAGTTGTTTACCGCACATGACTTCTCTGGCTTGGGTGTGTGTTAGTAGCTTTCACGCGAGGGCGCGCGGGAATGATAGGAGGATAAAACCACTGGGGGTATAAGGCTTATATCTTACTTAATAACCAAAAGACCTACATTAGTAACCATTGTAACCAAATACTGTATTATCAATTTACTACATTTACGGGATGCAGTTGTGCAAGAAAATTTTGACAGCCACTAATTGAAGTTGAAATATCATTTCTAGATCAACAGTACATCTTGAAATGGCTGTGTTATTTGGATGTAAAGTCTATAAATGTACCAGTAAATAACACCTGCTAAAATAAAACAAATCACTCAAAGCATTATATGACAGTGCTGTTAATGCGGATGACGAGAACTAGTTCACAGGGACTAGTTCCTCTACTACAATCGAGATATATTCGTAATGGCCTGTACGGCAAGCTAATGTAGATAGGATATTTTTATGTTAATTTCTTACAGAGCAGACAAATTTTATTTGTAAGGCATTCAAAATATACTAAAAAATGGTCTTGAAAAGTAAAATGTGTTTTATTGACGATAACTGGAATGATCCCAATAGTTATAAAGACAAACTGTAGATGATGAAAGGCAATAGCTCTGGTTTGTGTGTTCTTTAAAATGCGTGGACTATCTAACATTATCTATGATTAATCATCACTGTGGACAAAATACACGATCAGAATAAAACATTTACAAAATTTACAGAGTGACAAAAACTGCCCTTTTAACCACAAACGTCTGCAAAACATGCAGACACTTTATGATTTGCTTTAAATAGTTTTGGGTATATGTCGGTATGCTTTCATTTTTATTTGTATCAGAAGTGCACAACCTAGTTGTTTTTATGGTGCTTGCTGCGTTTGGTGCCTGAGGGTGGGAGGAACTGGGATTTTTCCCTTTAAATGACATATTTTTTCTTTTTTGAATCATTGCTCAACTGACAATATGGATATACGATTTTATTTATACAAACACATTTTTTGTTTCAATAACATCCTGACAGTTATATAGTTACCCACAAGACACTATGAATCCTGGATTATTTGTTCAAAGCTGTTTAAGAGTCAAATCACCCTTCTCCAAAACACAAATTGGTCCTATTTTTATCTGAACTTCTTCACTGATTATATTTAATATTATATTTATGGAGTTGGCAGATGGATGAATTTTAACACCTAATAAGTATTTGCAGATATTAGATAAAGTAAACAAAATAGGTAAGAATCATGTCTAAACAATGTTTTAAAAATTGTCATTTTATGAATGGAATATTCTGTTTATCTGTTTATTAAATTTATCTTTAATTTTAACAAAACCTTTATCTGTCATAATTTGGTCACTGGCTCTAACAACTCTATAACCTGGTGCCTAACGTAGCCTCGTTATTTGATTCGTTGACCCAGGGTTACATGAATACATGAATAAATTCTAAGAATGATCTATACCGTGTTCGTTATCATCTTTTTCTGGAGGCCCGAGTACCAGTTGCTATGTATCTGTATTATTTTGAATTTTTGTCCATGCTTGTAGATTGAACTTGTTATTTGCAAACAACATTACAATAGCATGATTGTATACATTAAGATATTGATAATCATCCTAGTCATCCTAATATGTTTTATATCAGATAAACAAAATCATTCATCCTAGTTCAATAACAGTCTTTGTGGAATTACCTTTAGGTGTGTTAAGATATAATCTAGAAGAATTATTTATTGAAATTACAAATTGATCATGAACATTTTGACCTAAAATATTGTTTTTGTATAACTGAATTTATTCAAAGATATTCAGTATTATATCACCGTGATACTGTAAATCATTTGGTACATAGCCACATTCAAGATTGGAATTCATTCATATGGTGACGGGGGGCGTATTTAAGATATAATTCACAATGCAGTATGTTCCTCTTAAATGTTCGCTTTGTAAATTAGATAATAAAATCATTTTGTGAATTTTATACAATTTGCTTGTTTTGCGTTTGATATTTCTGTTACCTTGTTTAAGACGATATATTCCTAATACAATGTATAACATTGGCGATTTTGTGAACAATTATAAAATGCTGCATTTTGAGAGAATTTTGAAGTAGTGGGAGGTTTGAATTATAGGCGATTTAGCAGCCTCGAGGCTGTTATTTTATAAATGAGTCAATGTTGCTAGATAACGAAGCGAAATATTTGAACTCTGTTTTCTATTTGAATATTCACAAGAGTTGTCTGATTGGAATGATGAGACATTCGTTTTAGTAAAACTACGTGGTCCTCAAGGACACGCAAATCTATGCAGTTTTAGATATATAATCAATTATAATATAACAAGCATGTCTTAAATTCTACTAGGCATATTTTGGATCAGTACAACTACATTTTGGAAAATTGCAATAATCTTGCCAATGTGGTCTCCATACAATATTTCTTGCAGTAAATTGACTTTCGACAGGAACGATGGACGACTTATGCTTTGCTACAGCTTCTCTTATGGCTTCCAAAATGTCACTGTATCCCGGGTAACTGCTTGGTAGAGGTGACTTTTCGCCCGGATCTGACGTCACATCAAAAAGTAACGGTTTCTCCAGGACTAGTGCCGAATGACATCCGCAAATGAAATGGCACCGATTCGTCCCTGGCAAGTAATCCGGCATTTTATAGACCAGCTTGTACGTTTTAGACCCTGTAAAAATAAGGAGGAAGATCATTTGGACAAAATTTCTCTCCTATCAAAAACTACATTACACCGCTACTATTTCGTCATTGGAGTCATAGAAGTCCGTGACACAAAGGATTATAATAGTAATAAGTTGCACTTGATTGATGTAGCTTGTAACACTATTAGATGTGTGTTCGTGACCGACGAATAAGGATGTGCGAAACAAAATTACGTCTGAGTTGATCGTTGCTGGTGGCATTTGCACAGGGTATAGAAACTTCTTGCGTTCATATATATAAATTACTCCCATTTTAGCAAGACTTACAACGGCCACATTAAGCCGTTATTAAAGTCACAGAGTAAGATAAGGTGACAGTTACACATTGTCAATGCATATTTCAGCAGTTTATTCGCAATATCTCATTGATTTCTGTGGCCGACAATGCAAATTACATATTTTGGGAAAGACAACGGTCAGACATCTATTTCGGCAAAATGACGGCGGTCTATATACCATAGGAGGATATTTGTTAAACTTCCATATATAAGGTTAACGACCTCAATTATAATCGAAAAAGCAGACACATATAAAAATCATTTCATCGTAACCGATTCGAGCTAAGATTTTGCATTTCCTCAGTAACTTTTCTAAAGACTTAGAACAATGTGTAAGGTACCTAGCTACGCCATCGATGTCCTTGTGTTCGCAAATAGTCACGGACAGTTTGAATTTAATCAGATGCCTGAATTTCACAACACTGTCTTATAACTTCAAAAGTACGAGTATTTTCTTAAAAACCTCCTTATGCAAAGTTTAATAGTATATTTGCATTTTATGAAATGATAGTACTTATACGTATGTCTGCAAATCAGCAAGCGTCTACACAAATCTTATGATGATTAAGTAATTTTAAGAAAGCAAAAAATAAAGGAAATCTAATCTGAGTCTTTACATAAAAAATCCAAATAAGTTTCAAACATAATGTGGAAGCATATGTTGAAAACCTCTATTTATTGTCATGGGACAAATAAAAAACCCTGCCCTGGGGCTTGGAAAATGACCTGTCCTGGACTTAAAAAATCGCCTTTCAAAAGAGTAAAACTTAAATGACTGATATTAAAATCTAATTAACTTTTAAAAGTGAAATCATTCTGATCATCTCTATCAGAAGAAGGTACGTTCTCGTCAACCTGCATAATCACAACAGTTGTGCAACTTTCATTAAGAATTTATAAATAGACTTTTAATATCTGAAGCTTCTTTAAAGAAATCTAAAATACAAAGATGTTTTAACTCGTGTATATGGTTACTTTTGCAATGCTGTAAGTAAATTATTTGACGCTTTGATGACTAAACTTTTGTTAATTTGCAAAATTAATTTATCCAAAAAAAGTGTACGTTTATATGCCACCCCCACCACCAACACGTTTTGCTTAACATAATATTTCGCTCAGTCCAACTTCTATTTAGATTACTGTTTTATTTGTCATCTATGCCAGCGGTTCCAGCCTTTTTTACCTATATAAACATTTGAAAGTTTATGAGTGTGGCGGACCCCAAACACTGCAACTTACAAACACAAACTCTGACTGGCTTTTGCATACACTACATTGACGTATCCTGCGAGTTGATATTTTTGATATACATTCATACTCATATTGAAGTCTTCATTAATTAATTATATCAATTTTCCGTACAAAAACAGACCTTATAATTCTGATTACTAAATTTAGGAACCTACAATAAGAGTACCTCAAAATGCCTTGGCGACCGCCTTGGCATCTCCGTGCACCACATTGCAATGGTCAATGCAAATGGAAGTTTTATTTGTGAGACCTCTTTACGTACCATAAGTTCGATTAAATAAATAATGTCAGTGTCCAATACGCAGCATATACACTGCGCTTATTATAAACCGATAATTAAAATAGAAATAACGCTGCAAAATACAGTACTCATTATGGTACCAAAGTTTTACTTCATGAAACGATTAAAACTAAATTATATTGAAAGCTATCGCGAATAATATTCAAATTTGCAGCGAATGTTTCAAAATCTATGGAAACTACATTTGCTGGGCACTTTGCGAACAGTCTTCACCAAGACTTAAAACAAACACTGAATATAAAGGAAAAACATGACCTCATCAGACAAATGGCTCTATTTTTATGTCTATGTTGCTTGTCTTGTTCTTAACATCTTGAGTTCTTCGTTTATTTAAAACGAGTTGAACAGAAAACACGGAAGCATTCCTAATATATTTGCTTAGTCAGGTTTTCCGCCGAACACTTATAAAGTTATTCTTGGTATTACATAAATGGCCGATTAACGACGATCACTTACCGGTTCTGGGTCGATATCTAACTGCATGAATCTCGTCTCCACAGTAATGGAAGAGGAATTTGTGAGGCGAGATATTTGTGATTCCATTTAATAATGGCAGAATATTCTCGCCGTCTAGTGTCATGTTTTCGGGTTGTGCTGCACCGGTAGTCATCCCTACCATGTTATAGAAGTCCATTAAAGATGTCGGTTCATCTGTTATCATGTTCTGGGATATATGTCCTGGCCATCTGATGATACCAGGAACCCGGATGCCACCGTCAACTCCACCGTGGCCTTTACCTCCTGAAATTTAACACAGATGTTTTACTACTAAATGTTTATCTTTCCAAATTTTAAAGTATTGCTAAATATCTTAGACATAAAATCAATCTATCAAACTAATGTACATATAACACCTGTAATGGTGCAAAATTTTATACTTATAATTTCGCAGTGTAGTGCATTCTGTCGTGGTCAGCGTGACACGTAAACATTAAGTTTAGCGTATAGGCTAGACTCTCAATACCTTGCTGTCTGAGTAGGATGGTATCTGCTCTGCTTGTGACATAATTTAAATTTTAATGAGAGTCCGTTTGATAAAAGTCCGACAGGTATGTAAGTGTAAGGTAATAGAGTTAAAAATGACAAACAAGAATTTTAAAAAAAAATTGAGAAATCTTTGGTTATTTGAAACATGTGTTATAAAATGATATTTTCTAGAATCGTTATTAATAAAGACTGCATAGAAATAATTATTCTGACTTAGATGAGATTGTTAAAATTTTTGGGCGGTTAGAGAAAGTAATCCTGTTATGTTAAGCTAATTGAGAGTATGTGTTCCCAGACGGAAACTCCCCTTGAGAAATTAGTCAATGTATGTTCTGAGGGAAGCCAAAATATTTGCTCCAATAAAAAACAGTATCTCTCGTTAGATTGTCCAAAAAAGTGTGTCTACAAGGGGGACACAGAAGGAGAGGCTTCAGCTCCTTAAAAAGAGCTCACCTCAATAAACCACAATGTTAGTCTCAATTGTATATAACATATTCATTAATATAAGTTTGTATTTACTTGCAGCACGTATTCGTTTTAAATTTATACTTTAATTTCTCCTTGAGTTCGGAATAAACGTGCTTTTGCGGTCTCGAAAATTTAGTGGATTTCTATGTAATAGAAACAATATATTGTTGGAATTTTATGCTTTACTCTGTTACGAGTTTTGAGACTTAATTTATCTTACTTACACGGTATATCATGCCTGCTTAGAACTGATATGAGTGACAAAGAATCGCTAATTAGCGAATTATGTATTTAGGACTAGACGTGAAGTCCATTATTTTGTGTAATATTAAGTTGTGAATTACTTTCAACCAAATATCTGTGGTAACAGCATTAAAAACGTGCGTCAACGGCAAGGTGTGACGTTTTATCTAAGAGGGTTAATTATTTCTTAGTTCCAGTTATAAATGCGAGTAGCTACTAACAAAGTACAGTAATTTATTATGGTAGGGTGTATATATTAGTATTAAGTTCCGAACTGACCATTGGTTAATTCTATTGAATTACGAAAGAATATATCTGACGTAAAAAGAGCGGAAGAAGAAAATATCTGATAAGTGTTTAGGTGGGTACTATATATTTTTATTTAAGCAAAAATATAGCTCCATAATTGTACTGCATAGGTGAAATTAACAAAGTCTACAACCATGATAACCCGAAAAGGCTTGGAAGGAGAGAGAAAGAGAGAAGGAGAAGGAAAAGAAATAAAGCAAATAGTAATTTGGAAAAGACCAGAAGCAACCAGGTGATACTGATATGCCGGCAAATTGAGTTGAATTGATCACTCCGTTATATAATGCAATCTGTTATATCGGTATAACAGAGCGGCAAATTGAATTTCGCATAAACTTTTTAACTCTATTTTAAAGAGAAAGTGAATTATTCAAATGTCATATCAATTTCACTTTGTTAAAGTAATTGTTTAAATTGTTATATTTAAATAAAGGTCACATGTTTTTCAATTCTATATCTCTTTTCAGATCTCGGTTATACCACCAATAATTTAATTATTTTGACTTTATTGTTAAGTCGATCCGGGCAATAGCACCGTGACCGATTATCTCGTAGATAGCTATAACCAGAACACACTAAGAAGTGGGGATCACACATCATCCCCAACCTCGTGACAAGACCCTTGCATTCTATAAATATGAGAAATCTCCATATAGTTGACTATTATTTTTTATTTGGACAACACATTTGTTACGATTATCTAATTGATTACATTTCTGTTCTTCGGTCAATGAACGAACGTATGCGGTAACAAAGTTAATATGAATCTTACTGTCCTCAGCACAAATAATTAATATGTATGACTGTGATCCTATCAGATGAGCAATAAAACTTAAATATCTGCCGACATAGGAAGTTGGCGTGGGATATGGAAATGGATTTCTCGGCATTTCTTCGTTGTGTGTGTATGTCCGTCCTTTCATCTTTCCAACTCATTTATTTAAAAAGTTGGTACACAATTCAAATTAGGGGTCTATATGAAATGGCAATAGTTTCTTTTTCCTATAAATATTTTTGACACTCATGGAAACAAGTTGCTAATCTGCCAAAGTTTTAGAAACTTTCGTTTATGGTCCCTAGCTAAAAAAAACCGTTGCATATA
Source organism: Potamilus streckersoni (assembly GCA_016746295.1). Taxonomy (NCBI): domain Eukaryota; kingdom Metazoa; phylum Mollusca; class Bivalvia; order Unionida; family Unionidae; genus Potamilus; species Potamilus streckersoni. Next base: position 379,513 of record JAEAOA010000531.1, read on the forward strand.
TTATGAAACTTAGTACACATACTAGACTAGTAATGAAAATGTGCCTTTTGTAGGAATCGATTCAAATTTAAACTTTTGACGTTGCCATTTAAATAGAATGTAACAAACTTGATCCGTTTAGAGCTGAAGTAAAAGCTAATCTTTGTCATATGCTAATGATAATCGCCAACGTATTGATCTATAGGCATAGATATACATTTGGCTATTAAGAAATGGATATGGTCAGTATTGTTTAAGTTGCCATGGAAATAAATAACAAAAACGTCAGTCTTACAAACTTTAGCTTTTAGAGTTTGACATTGGAATGTGCATATGACACTTGGCACACACACTAAACATGTGGATATTAGACGCTTTTTCTACTTGGAAAAATTCGTCAATGTCAGTAATATTTAAGCTGTCATGCAAACGAGTAAACAAGTTACAAATGATCAAATCTTATCGGTCTACAGCATTGCTATGAAAAACAACATTTTAAATGTTTGCATGAAACCTTGTATAAATTAAAAATTAGTGGCTTATAGGTACCCCTTCTGTGTGTGTGTGTCTATATATATATATATATATATATATATATATATATATATATATATATATATATAGTCAGAGTGTAGGAAAAGGATAGAGATTTTAGTTAATATTTTGTTTGAAAGTGCTATTATTACCTAAAAGAATTCCATTGTATCCACCGTCTACCTCTCCATTAACTCCTTTCTCCTCCAAATGGCCTCCATTATCAGATGTGAAGTATACTAGAGTATTATTTTCGATACTCAACCTGTCAAGGGCTTCTAGGATTTTCCCAACTCCCCAGTCCAGTTCCTCTACAGCGTCACCATAGCGGCCATGTCTGCTCTTTCCTTCAAACTCTTTTGCTGTTGCCAGAAACGTATGAGTGTGGCTCCACGCCAGGTACAGAAAAAATGGTTTACTTTCCATCACGCTTTCTTCCATGAATTCAACAGCCTCTTGGGCCAAACGATGTGTGAGACCAGGCAGGCGAATAGGTTGTTCAACAATCAGACGGTCCCTATACAGCATGCTGTTCAACAGTTTCATATTGTCCACAATCCAGTAAACTGTTAGAAGAGGGATGCTCCAAAGCAATATGACAATCATAACAACAAGCAGTGACAAAAACTTTGCTTTGTACATGCAGACCAAAGGTATCGTGATGCAAAACCACAGCGTTATTAGCTGTTCATTCAGGTTGGGTCTCAAGTTCAAAAAAATCCTCTCTCCCTCATTCCCAAAGTCTTTGATGTTTGTAGCTGGGAAGCCATAGAAACGGTCAAATCCCTGGTTTAATGGATGCTTTTTAAAATCGCCAAACTTCTCTTCGTGAAGTCCGAGATGCCATTTACCTGAAGAAAAAAAATTGTGATCCACATGTTAGTTATGTTATATTTACGAGGATGAAAGTTTTAGATGAAGATGAATAACCAGGCACATAACTTGGTGAGTTTAAACGCTTATCTCTTTGAGTCTCTTTTGTCTTCCCCATATATCTTAGGTCAATTATTATTGTCAAGATATTGTGTATAAATTTCTTAAAAATTTAAAAAACGTAAAGATAAAACTTTCCCAGATATAACTCTAGGATTCAATATATTTTTGTGTATTTATTCTTGCCCGAAAGAAGCATTGCCTCTCACTGAGGGATACTATTTTCGTAGGTAGATCCTTTTACTTCTAAACTTCATACAGTATTAAAAGTTCTCCATTGGAAAGACTGCTTAATAGAAGGTTGCCGTCTGCAAAAGATTATGAAAGTTGTTATGGTATTGTGTTACACAACAGGCATGACTTTTCCAGCTATTATAGCCGCTATAAATGTTGCAAGTTTGAAAAGCACTACCAGCATCTTTAATTATATATATATATATATATATATATATATATATATATATATATATATATATATATATATATATATATATATATATATACGGCAAAATTGACGGCATCACCATGGAAGTAGTCAACAACTTTATTTACTTGGGACCAACCATCAGCAACACCCTTTCGCTTGATGTGAAGCTGGAGAGAAGGCTTGGAAAGGCAAACACCATCATGAACCGATAAACAAAGAGGGTGTGGGTAAAACTGTGCGTTGACAGTGCACACCAAGATTCAAGTCTACCAGGCCTGCGTTCTGTGCACCCTCATATATGGAAGAGAGACGTGGAACACCTACATGAGGCAAGAGCGTCAACTAAACTACTTCCACATACGATGCCTGCAAATCGGCTGGCAAGACCACATGCCACACAACGTGGTCCTTCAACGTACAAGTATCCCAAGCATATACTCTCTGCTGAGCAAACACCGCTCTCGGTACATGGGATATATCCGATGCATGGAGGATGGTAGGCTGCCAAAGGAAACCCTATACGACCAGTTGGCCACTGTCACCAGAAGAATCGTCCGTCCGTCACTCCGCTTCAGGGATGTGTGCAAGAGAGACACGAAGGTATGCGGTATATCACTAGACAGATGGGAAGTTCGGGCTGAGGATCGTGGCACCTGGAGAGTGACAGTTATCAAGTGCATAGCGGTCGCTGATGGGAGGAGAGTTCAGCAGACAGCAGAGAAACGCGAGAGAAAGAACGTGCAGCAGCAAACCAATCAAATCAGACTTCCCTGTACATCTGGAATCAGTACACAATTAATAAAATCCGGTTCAGTACCCAAGAATGTAGTCCCAGTCTATTTTAGATCACCTTTTCCGGTCTAAATTTGGTGGTGATACTAGAGTTAGATTTTGGCATTCTTGGTAAGGATTTAAAGGCAATTGATTATTCTTTAAAATGTGATCTTATGGTGTGGTTGTCTGTGTGTATTTCGGCGACAGTGCACATTGAGTAATAAGGTCATGGTGATGATCCGGAAGTGAAATCTGTGTTCCATTGCCTGGTGTTTTGATTACAATTCAGCCTCTCAAAAAAATTGCAGGTCAACCCTTGACAAGAACTAAACCGTAAAGTCATTTTTGAAGGTATTTTAGATTATCATATGATTTGTATTGATTTTCACACAGTGGAAAGTTTAGTACTGAGGAAGAAATGTAGAGACCATATAGTAAAATTAATTGTGTACTATGGCCTGTCAGTAAAAACTTGAAACTGATATAAATTTTTTATTATTAATGACATATACATGAAATTTTAATATGTTATGTATATTGACTTTAAAAATATAAAAATGAAACTAGAAGGAAAAAAATAATTTTAATTTTTAAAATTTAAATGAAATTTAAAAAAACAATTAAAAAATAAAAAATTTCCACCAAGTATACACATATATAATATTTTTTGGGAATGATATTAAATGATATCAGCATATATATACTCCTACACCATATACAAGCTCAAATGATGGATATTTGTCAAATTTGATCAGAGAAAATATCTTTATTAGTCAAAATGAGACCCTCATTTAAAATACATGAAGACAAAATTCTATTTTGCTTTGTACCTTTAGGTCATTGAAACTATTTATTTGGGGTTCAAACAGTTAATTTATGTGTTTATGATTGGGTGACTTCCTGAGTAACACATATCTGCTTGTATAGCTATCAGTAATTGTTTATAACCATAGTTATAGGGTATTTAGTGAGAGGACAGAGATGAAGACTTTATACTAGAACCTGTTCAAGTTCTCTACAAAATCATATTAAGCTGTCAGAGAATGAAATACAGGTCAGAGGGGTAAAATATACTTTACCCAGGTATATTTACCATTGCATGTAAGAAAACAGCAAAATGATGTAAGTTGAACACAGAATGCATTCCATTTTATTGTTTAGTTTCTTTAATATGTTGATTGATGTAGTGCGACATTGTAGCCCAGATGATATTATGGGAATTCTCATGATCCATTTTGCTTTATGCATTATTAATGACTAATAGTATTTGTTATCTGACACTATAAAGATTACATAAGTAATATTCAAATAGATTATTTGAATTTAACTTTCTACAACTGATCCTAACATGGTTACATAGCTGACATGAACAAATATGCATATATTTTGTAATGTTTGGAATCAAAAGTTGACATTGTTAGGCTAACATGGTACCTATAGTGAATCTGTAAGGCTCAGTTTTGACTGTGTGCACTTAAAATATCCCAAGATGTTATTTTCATCATGAAGTTGCCTCTGTATGGTAACACATTTCAATTTAGTACTTTGACAGAGGGCGGTATTGCAGCATCAGCTGATATTTGATTCCATTGAATCATTGAATCATTGAACTTAATAACTTGGTAGCCAGGACTCTTAAAAATACACTAAAAATGTTCAAAGAGATTATTTGAATCATGTTTGCACATGTGATTTTAACAAGTACATTGCATATGTCCCACACATGCAAATATCCATCCTTGTTTACAAGTTTTCTGGATGAAAATTTTACATTTAGTTGATGATATAGATTCTATTGGTACCTATAGTTGATCTGTGTGGCTACATTTTGCTATATTCACTCACAATATTTAAAATTGTTTTTCCTTCATGAATAGGATTGCATATAGTAATAAATTTTAATTTGGTACATTGTCATTTGACTTTCCACTATACTGGTATGTATCAATGTTTGCACCAATGATCAAACCTCACCGTTCCAACATTGCCTTAAACTTTATGATACATACTCTACCTGATTAGTTATTTAACCTGTAAATGGCTAAATATGCTTGCAGAAACTTCATCTATTTTTAGGATGCATTTGTCACTTTAATACATGCCCATTGCTTCACATCTTTGAGTGTCATTCTATCAAGTTTACCTTTTTTAACCATATTTGCAACCTGAATGTTATTTTGAAATCACCATATCTAACACATTTTAACTTCATTTGCCTACATCTTCCTTTTTTTAGAATTAAGTGAAACATGTTATATATTTTCAGGTCTAGTCTGGTATCTGGAACAAAGTATTAGAGTTGGATCAATTTGGAAGCACTCCAGTAGTCCAATGGTGATAGCAAGGTCTCATAAGGACATGTGCAGTGTGCTGCTATAAGTGACCAAGATGAGTTCATATCAGTACACTGATATACAGCATCTCAAAGACATGGCTTAGATCTTCATGAGAGAGATTTGCATCTTTTTTCAGTAAGGTGAAACTGTATTTTCATATTGCATTGTTGACTTTTGTAGTTATCGGCATTAAAATGGAATGCATATTTGCTATAAAACATGGTAGTGGTCCCATCAAAACTTTAAATTTGAGTGGGATATTAGTTATACAAACAACTGTCCAAGTACCTGAAACAATAAATGTGGAACATAGTACCTGTCATTGTTTCTTTAATATGTACACCTATATGCATCTGGATAGGCATATTGCAATTTGCTGTCAAAATCACTGTGAGCTATCATGCTTCAGTACCCCTGGGATTAATATTATCAGTTGTACAGACCTAAACTACCATTTGTTTTAAAGACCATTCATAAATCGACATTGCTGCCTTAAATTTGCCAAACTGAATGTCATAACTTGTATGAAATTTTTTTTTTGTAAAATAAAAAGTTTTTAAAATTCATATATTTTTTTAAATTTTCATTAAAATTTAATATATCAATATTTTTTAATTTCAAGACTATTGTCAGACAGGACATATCAAGTATTACATTTAGGTTTTTACTGCATTGAAAAATTCCTATAATTAAGGAAGATATACCAAATTTAGTTTTGGTTTCTTAAGAACAATTGGACCTCAAATTGCACCCTATAGAACACCAGCGCTACACACTTTCTGACAGCTGTCACATGTCTTGCTTGCAAGGAAATTTCAAAAGACTTTATGTATGAAGTTGAAACAGTAGTGGCCTGCAAAATAAAATGCAAATATAAAAGTTTGACAAAAACATTGACCCTTTCAGGAATCAGTACACAATTAATAAAATCCGGTTCAGTACCCACGAATGTAGTCCCAGTCTATTTTTAGATCACTTTTTCCGGTCTAAATTTCGTGGTGATACTAGAGTTAGATTTTGGCATTCTTGGTAAGGATTTAAAGGCAATTGATTATTCTTTAAAATTTAATCTTATGGTGTGGTTGTCTGTGTGTATTTCGGCGACAGTGCACATTGAGTAATAAGGTCATGGTGATGATCCGGAAGTGAAATCTGTGTTCCGTTGCCTGGTGTTTTGTTTACAATTCAGCCTCTCAAAAAAATGCAGGTCAACCCTTGACAAGAACTAAACCGTAAAGTCATCTTTGAAGGTATTTTAGATTAACATATGATTTGTATTGATTGTCACACAGTGGAAAGTTCAGTACTGAGGAACAAATGTAGAGACCATATAGTAAAATTAATTGTGTACTATGGCCATCTGCTCTAACTGCAATAGGTATTGTCACTCGTGCATTGGCCTGCACAGCCATAACAGACGATGCCTAAACACAAGAGATAGATAACTCTCCAAGGGCGCTACTCAGATGGTCTTCCGAGACTGTGCTGTCAATGATGATTATATATATATATATATATATATATATATATATATATATATATATATATATATATATATATATATATATATATATATATATATATATATATATATATGTGTGTGTGTGTGTGTGTGTGTGTGTGTGTGTGTGTGTGTGTGTGTGTGTGTGTGTGTAAGAGAGAGAGAGAGAGAGAGAGAGAGAGAGAGAGAGAGAGAGAGAGAGAGAGAGTAATGCTGTAATACATATACTTGCACTTTGAACGGATATTAGATTTACTTCAGGCACCTTTGTATTGACTTAGTGAAGAAACTCTTAACCAAGTTTGTCCGCTACAAAATATAGTTCTTTGCCGTAGTTGCTATTTACAATCACCTCTGTACTTGATAAGTTAATTGTTTTGTTGTTTTTGTTGGGTTTTTTTCTTGGTTTCTATTTATTACAGATTGATAAAGTCATTATAATATACACGTACGATATACCATCATTCATTAGTACAGAGATTATTGGCAGCAAATCCTCTACGTTCGTCATTTCATAGATTTAAGCCAGTTTACTGCTACGATGGTCAAGATAGTGTGTGTGTGTGTGTGTGTGTGTGTGTGTGTGTGAGAGAGAGAGAGAGAGATTTGGACACTTTCAGATTTTAATAATAATAATAATAATAATAATAATAATAATAATAATAATAATAATAATAATAATAATAATAATAATAATCATAATAATATAATCGATTTTTTTTAGAATTTAGAACATTATAGTATGTTTAAGTAATAAAAACATAACATTAAATATATATCTGTATGTGTACCAAGTAACCGAGGAATTTATTGGTTTGTAACATTGTATCATTGATAAACACTGTTGATAAATCCCAAGGAAAGTACATACTTAACGTTAAGACTAACCATATTCTTGTAAGTTACTTGGTGTAATTTTTATTTCAAGGTTTTAAACCAGTCCAAATTTCTTTTCTCTCTCATTCCACATTTTTGCAGTTTGTACGTTCGGCTTAAGATGGGAAGGGATGAACAGAAAGCAGAAACGATTGTGATGAAAATGTGTACCCTATTAAATTAATTTAGAAAATTATTATTATTAATTGTCATCATTTTTTTTCATGCATCTCTAGTGACTAATTTGTGGAAATTGATCATTGATCTATAATCGAATTAACTGCAGAGGCTCGCGAGAATGGTTATATATGCGTATTATTGTGCCATGGGCGGATCACAATTTGATACTAATAGTATTAATTTATTTATTTATTAATTGAACTGAAAACTTTGCTCCACCTTACACGTAATGCCATACAGAAATAAGCTGTCAATTCATACAGGTAATGACCAATCAGAAGTAGAAGACAATTTACTGGATAGTTATCGCTACTTTTATCACCTCTAGATTCAATCCGCAATAACCCAATTACTGTATTTTTTCATTGTAAAGATTGTCAAACATAAAAGATAAATAATATTGGGGTTATATATATATATATATATATATATATATATATATATATATATATATATATATATATATATATATATATATATATATATATGTGTGTGTGTGTTTGTGTGTGTGTGTGTGTGATGTCAGGTAACTTAATGCATGCACATATTATTATATAATAATACATATATTATTATACACATATAATAGTTGTCATAGCAAATCCATGACGTATATTATAAGCCTATGTTCAGTACGATGTATTTCTAATTAATATTCTGGATGTACGACAAAAGGTTTTTATTCTTTTCTATGTTACAGGACGTATGCGTATTTTGCGATGTTTGCCATCTTTGTTTTGTACGCAGTGTATTCTGGCGATCTCCAGTTTTCACTGTGCGGTACGCGCAAGGATATGTGAACATTAATAAACAGTTTATATAACCAGTTTTTACGTAGAATCAGTTTTGCTTAACAAGGCTTTAATCAATGTATATCTAATATTTTTGGCTGGAATAAAGAATTAGAATGACCACACGGCCACTTCAGCCTCATGCTTCATCTCTTGATCAAACATTATGTACACCCGTCTCGATAATAGGTAGTCACAACGGGTATTTAATGACGTTTGCTTTTTTTTGATGAGTCATTAGTTTTTTATATTTTAGAAAAAAAAAATGTGTGTGAGGTAATAATAAGGTATTAAATTGCCGGTAATAAGATGAGATTTTGTTGACAAGGTTCTTTTTCTACTGTACCATAAATAGTTGTTGGCCCCGAATATTGGTCCAGTTACTAAACGCTATAAATAACAGTAAGTTTCTTTTGCACTGGAAATAAGTACAAAATACTTAGCATACGGCAATAATAAAATAAGAAAGAAAAGAATTAATAAAACTGAAAGCACCGGAGAGATAAACGTAAGCAATAGCCTCTGCAAATCGAGTTTACATCTGCACACTTTTTACTAAATGATGATGGATTTAAATTCTCACAAATAGTAAACTCTTCGACGTTCTTTCCAAATCTATTTGGGGGTATTGATAGAGCAACAGTAACGGACTCTGATCTCTGGATTGCTCTCTATTGCGGATTGTTCAGGAGAATGTTATCGCCTTTATGGGCTATTAGACTTTTTCCCGAATCACCTCTCTTCCGCTTAAAAACCAATTTAGGCCAAATCCTAAGCCTTCGAGAGCGAATTATATAAGTTGCGAGAACTTCTAGTGCAATCTACGAAGAATAAATGCAGATTTGTGTTATTGCTAATTGGTTTTTTTTTTTTAGTTTGAGGTAAAACTGACTTTAGCTGGTTCCATCCTTCATAATATCAACAAAGCATATGTACATGTACATTACCACAGATCTATATTTACATGATATAAAAAGCAGAAGACGTTATGTTTAATATGCAATTAATTTTTTTAATTTTACGTGCCGTAAGTAACTATTAATAATACTTTTCAAATAATTTGTATCATTTAACAAATTGTATAGTTATTTAAAGTTCAATATAAATACATTACTTACATGTTTGTTATATTCCCTGGAAATGATTACATCAGATCTAAAATGATCTGTCTTACAATTACCCAGATCTCTGATAATTTGACCATTCTGACATATTTGTAGTTCTATAAATTTGTAGACACTTGGCCTCACCCTCAGACGACGATCTATGAATGTTACTCTCACAAACAATAAAGTAAATACGTTACAAAAGGAATACAATATTTATTTAAATGCAATAAGATGAGGTGGGTTCCATCAACCAATTTAAATATACAAATTATGAGATGGTGTTCTAAATATTGAAATAACTTCTCGAAATCGGTGTATGATAAGTAAACTATAAGTAAAAGTGTTCATGTGTATGTTGTTTGTTAGATGCCCCATAACTTTGGATAATCTAAGATATTCTACATGTAGCTGATGCATGTGGATAGGTAAGTAGGTAGGTTGGTTGGTGTTTGTTCGCCAGTTTCTTTATTTGCTGTTGTATTCTTGCATAACTCTTACCTATAGCTGCAGTACTATAGCCACCTTGTTTGGCCAATTCTGCTAGAGTAACTTCACTTGACGGAAGTCCGCAGATCGAAGCAGCAAAAACACACACACGAACTGTTCCAATCGCTGCCATGCCTAATGGGGCAAAAATAATTACATTACATCACTCAGCAACAATATATATATATATATATATATATATATATATATATATATATATATATATATATATATATATATATATATATATATATATATATATATTAATTTGTAGTGTCAAAGAAGAAGTTTTATACTATATAAGAAATAAAGTGAACCGAATGAATATAAAACGAGTCTTTCTAATTTAGTTCTAGTTCAACTCTTTCAGGCATTAGACGACATCAGTCCGTGACACAGCTGTGAGTGCGACAGATATTTCAGTTTCAATTTTCCTTCTTTGCCTCAATGGTTAAAATGTTGGACTCATGACCAGAATTGTGTGGGATAGAATCGTATTTGCCAGGTTGGCTTCAGTTTTATGTCATTGGAGAAAGAGAAAGGACTTCGCTCTCTTTGCCCTTGGCATGACATCGCCTTAAAAGTTGCAGAAAAGGCCAAATAAATTTTATAATTTCCTCCTGTCCGTATCCATTATATCCATACACCAATTTACATGAAATGGTATAAGAAGCACATATGTATACTTGAGTATCTATTGTCTCTCAGCGTTTTTAACCGGACGTCAGCAAAAGAAGTAAACTGCATTGCTCAACCATGATCTGAGCAGACCTGGACTGGTTTTGAATCCCTAACCAACCAACTGATTCCAAGTATTGAACGCTATGAAATTACCAACTGCAGCTCTCGACTAACAGAACATGAACGAATCGAAATAAATTCACGACGTCCTGAAAAGTTAAAAAATATATCGCTTTGATATTACAAACAATCCATGTGGCTCTCATTTTCCTCCTTCAGAAATCATAATAATTGTGCGACAATACGCCTTGGACTATTTCACTATTTTGGGATTACCGTTCAAAGCAATCGATTAAAAAAAATATTTTAAACCAATATTTGGTCGAAAGTACGTCCATAGTGACGTCAGGACTTATATTGATTAGCGAAAGGTAGAAACTTTAGGGAATGCTGATCCTACAGCTAACGATTAATCCTTGACTTACAAAATCTGTTTTGTCACAAAATCCATCACTATGCAGTTTTTGGTTTAAGAAAACTTTGTCTCATACAAGCACTTCCTAATCGCAAACATTGCACATCTTTCAATGATCAAAGTTCTGAAAAAATCTGATCAGATATTCTTACTTCTTCCAAAGTGCACCCATTGCAAGAAGAAAAGGAACGTCGTTTCCGATTGCTACATATTAAAAATAAGCAACAGAATAAAGATAGAGCTATTCTAATTGCTTTTATTTTCAAGAGGTCAAAGTTACGGTCATGTATTGAAAGAAATATAATAGTTGGGTCAAACAAACCAAGTCTGATTTTATTATGGAGAATTATGTACCAGTCATGTCGAAAGATTTTGTATCACTTGTTGGTGATTCTGCCAAGTCTATCCGTACCAAAATATTAAGGGAAACAGAGGCTTCTCATTGTCTTTTTATATTCAGGTACAATCGCAGAAGAAGCTCGGTTACTTTCATCTATTTCAATAGGTAATCCATTTATGTTGTCATGGCTATCTTTGACAAAGAAACCATCTTAAAAAGTCGTTCTGAATTTTAACAAAACTCAAGTAGCATTGGAATATCATCGTTTCATGTTATATATGGGACATATTGCATACGATTTATTATTTTCATTGGAGCATCTATATTTATTCTTACAATCTGTGGTCGACGTCCTTCTTAGAAAACGCGTGGGACCATTGTCAAGTTGGTTCTACCTCATATAGATGCATCGACCTAATATTGCCTGACTAAACATTGCTTCTTACGTGAATGTTTGAGGAATGCAAGTCATTGACATCCAAGAAGAAAATATGTAATTGGTGCATTTAACAGAACAATTAGATCAGAACTGATACAATAATGTCATGTCAATATGTAAATGTGACCTTGACACAACGTCAGAGAAGAAAACTACAATCAGCAGCTAAAACCCGATTTGAAGTAACGCTGTCACTCAAACATATACAATTACAAGGTGCGCTAAGGAAACTAGCGTTGATTGATTATCAGATTGTTCACTTAGAAAAAATTTCCGCAATACCTGTCGTAAGTCGCATAAATCGCTAAATAATGCAATAGACCTTGTTGCTATAAAGGTTTAATATGATGGATGGGGAGTGTATTTCTATGTCACAAATTAAACATGTTCATCTCAATGAATATATATAAACTGCTGGAAAAAAATGAATATGAACATTGTAATGTATTAGATATGTAAAGATCTCGACTTATATATATATATATATATATATATATATATATATATATATATATATATATATATATATATATATATATATATATATATATATTGATGTTATATATCACGTGTGATCGCCGGTCATGCGATAACAAATATCAAGTTTAATCTTACACTTCGTTAAATACTCACAAAATTTTCAAAAATCTTAATTTATATGAATTTATCACACAACGAAATATGTTTATAACACTTATATTTCCATTGAAATTATCGTTTGAATAGCAATAAGCTCGATGACTAACAGCTGACATAACGAAAATACTAGGTTAGATGAGCGGATCCACACAGCAAATTTGTATTAAATTTCACTTGTTGATTGTAAATGCTGGCCTACTTTTATACAATTATAAATATGTCTTCATTATTTAATATTTTATTCTTCAATTTTATGCTGGTCAATGTATTTTCAATGTTATCAGAGTTCATTTTTAGTTGTGTACTCTTCACCCAATCTTAGCAATCTTGGTTATGTTGACGTTTGACGGACACGAAATAATACGTGATGTTCACATATTTGCTAATCATAGAGTGTAAACGGACAAGTGATGATAGTTGAATTGTAGATTTAGCATTTTTATAACATTAATTGAAGCCATCGTTCGACAAAATTCGCTTGAGTTATATTGATTATGCTAACCTACGCACTGAAGACATATTCATACTTAATCCAAAAGATCAAGAGTTAATCGTGACATGGTATCGCTGGTGTTTATCCTCACTTGACATCCTAGCGATTGCTATAAATTAGTTATTCTTACTGTAGACAAAAATTAAGCATGCTAGTATTAATCAGATCTCAATCAGATTATCAGGGAACTCTCCGAGAAACAAACAAAATACGAATGCACAATAACAGAATATTGGGTATCTTTGCAACTGCGTCAACCACGATTGAGTCGCTGAGAGCATATTACATAATGAATGCAGCGATTCGGATTTCAGTCAGCTCCGTAATCGCAGTTTCATCCGTGATGAAAACCGTTGCAAGAAAATTATCAAACCGTGCAATTAAAACACTGCAGGAACATACGAAAATTCTCACATTAGCCAGTAATGCATACGCGGCTGCCACGAAGATGCTTTCAACGGCGCTTTCTGATGTTTAACTGTCCAAAGACGAGCTTTCCTGCATCAGCGAAATGTATCCTTGTGTTTACGCATCTATCAGCGGAATCGTTGGCAGCATAGATCAGCTTGCATAGATCATAGATCATCTAATAGATCAGTCATTAGATGTGTCAGTCATGAATCAGCGATAGACACAAGTTAACAGGTTGACATCATGATTTTGATGTATTGGATAGAATACAAATTAGCGTTGGTCTTATTTTGGAATACCACTAAAGTTTATTTAGAACTTTCATTATTAGGGCTTGTGTTAGAAATTCGAGGATAATTTGGAATTTAATTCGCAATAAGTTCTTTTAGCATTTTTCACTCTGTATTCTAGGGAGAAAATTATTTGTTCAATTTTACAAAACTTGTTGGTCTTTGCACTTTCTATTATTTTGTTGAAGACCATAGAGTGGTAATAATATAATTTTCCAAATTAGTTCCAATAGTTTTGAAACTCCTGATATGTCATAATGATTGAATCCTAAATATCATTGAATAAATTTTAAGTGGTGTCAACAATACAACTGCAAATTCTGATCATGGATTCCCACAGACAGAATGGAGTATATGTTTGTCAAAACCCTTTTATGGAGTCAGATGACAATCATTTCCAACCAACATATATATATATATATATATATATATATATATATATATATATATATATATATATATATATATATATATATATATATATATATATATATATATATATATATATATATATATGTGTGTGTGTGTGTGTGTGTGTGTGTGTGTGTGTGTGTGTGTGTGTGTGACTGACTATACCACATGGGTACTCCGTCACAAACATGGATTAAAAGAAGCGGTGAGGAATATTTGCAGAAAAGACAAGTGTGAAGTAAAATAAGGACGATAACTCTTAGTTAATTGAATTTAACTAATTCTTTGATACAAACCTTTAAACAAAATTTGTGTATCATCTATTACGTCTTTTAAAGTCCTTATTGAAATGAAATTAACTTTTTGATGGACGGACGGATGGATGGATATTTATGACACTATAGCCGACTACAGATATATGGAAAGGGCAAACAAATATATAACTGACCTGATCGAATACCGTAACGGCCAGTCATTAAAGCGGCTCTGCTGGGCGTACACATACTGGCTGTCGTAAGATGCTGCGTCATTTTTACCCCTCCTTGCGCAAGTTTATCGATATTAGTCGTTCTCAATGTTGTGTTTCCATAGCAACCGATATCACCATATCCAAGATCATCAGCAATTAATAATACAATGTTAGGTCGAGAAGCACACCGGATGTGACGCAAACACAAAATAACTAGCATTATTATCACGTGGCAAATATGGGTCATCTTTGTTGGCATTACAGTTCTGAAAAGAAATATAAACTTAATTAATTTCTTACTTTGTAACGGATACATAGATAAGTAAGGTTGATGACAGTTGCAGCGTGCTAAAACAAACAACAGAAGAGCAAATTCGTGGACTCAACACTTAATTTTTGCATATTGTGTTTTTTATATTTCACATAGGCATTGTAATGCGCGCCACGGTTATCCATTCATCTCGAATTATTTCACAGAAACGTAACTCATACTTTTTCACACGTCCGTTGCAAAATAAATCTGAGTTCGAACAAGAATCGAATGTACAAATTGTGTGCAGATCATATGACCACAATAAGCGTACAATATATGTTGTTTATATGGTGTAAACGTCTGTATCCTATGGATCAAAACGTGCATCTAAGAAAGCTACCTCTTTATCCGGCTACGATAGATTTGAGTCCATACAAAGCTAAAGCCTGTATCAAATCATTATTA
The DNA here is from genome assembly GCA_016746295.1 of Potamilus streckersoni. NCBI lineage: Eukaryota > Metazoa > Mollusca > Bivalvia > Unionida > Unionidae > Potamilus > Potamilus streckersoni. The sequence goes on from JAEAOA010000531.1 coordinate 394,805, forward strand.
AAATATAGTTCCAAGTGGTCATGTGTTTCATGCATCGTCTAAGAGACTCAATAGCTTCATTCACTTCATTGCTTGGTTGGCTTTGAAAGGCACTTTTAAAACATGTTTCACTAGGTCATGTCGGTGGAATAGCTAAGTTCCTTTTCCAATGACACATCCGGGCAGCCGATAAGAATTAACCTGGGTGTCTTATTCAGAATTGTATGTAGCTCCCATTTCTACGGGATGAAAAGGGTACCCGAGTTTGCATAATCATTGATCTTGCCATCAGTTATTGGATTGTGTTCCGAAATGGTTAAAAATTACCCAATAGACTAAAGTTTGACTCAGCTATTAAAACTAAATATAACAAAGAGATGTATCGTTACTCAAAATTAATGTGGAAGTTGTAGATATACATATATACTTCATCTTTTGGACCATCTTTTGGAACTTTAAGTCAGTCCAAAACTGCAGTGCATGCTATCTGCGTAAACAACGATTGTTTTGTATATTATTAATATTAATTAATTCAAATAACTGTTGCTGTTAAACCTCAATTCGGTTGTTTTCCTTAAACTTTATATATTGTGCATTATATGGATTGTAGATGCATTCAGCAGGTGTCCTGACGAATTTGTTTTGGTTTATAATACTATTGATTATCTTTTTCAAGTATCACATCACCTTAAGGACGTTTAAACCCGTCGTTTAATTTCATCATTCTATCCAGATTAGCAGAGGTCTACCAGTGATTTTCCTATATTATAATTCAGATCCATCCTGTCTATTTAGACCTGTTGTGAACATAGTATACACTTACAGAAGTGTACCTATTATGGTGAAGAATTCTATGTATCTTTTTACCTTGATCAGGTCTATACCTACCTGCAATGTTTCCAATGAAAGTGTTTAGTTTCTGTAAAAAAAAAAAAATAATACATTTTATCTGTGTTCTAAGAAGAAAGGAAATTATGTTTTGCGTGAGTATCTGTGTGTAAAAGAATGTTTTTGTCTAGTAATAGATTATAATTAAATAACTTAAAATCATCATCCGAATGGACGTTATCAAAATGTCTCATACTTTGAATATATGGTAATCACAGAAACTCAATTATCACAAATACTATTTTAACATAATTTGACTTGAATGGATGCTTGAATTAAATCACAACACAACAAAATTTGATGAAAGTTGGAAGTTTATGAAATGAATTAATAAAAATATGTATATCCTCTAAAATATATTCAGTGTGAATATTTCAAGATCTGAACATACAACTCATTCAATTACTTCACACAAGCATTCAAAATGTGGGAAAACAAAAATGCGATTCATATATTCATATATAATTAAGGTAAGATTCATTTAATCTCATGTAATGAAAGTAAGATTTATATAATTTTATGTAATGAAGGTAACTCAATTGTATTCAACTAAAACACACCATATTTTCCCTGTACTCATTTGAAACAACATATTCAATTGAAACAAATATGATTGTTGATTACATAATAATTTTACCAAACATATGACTCATGGTCATTGTACAGCCCGTATGGTTTATAATAGTATCAATACTTCTAAAAAGATGCAAACGAAACATTTTGACCTGGTTCAAGTGTCCACTGTCAAACCAGTTTTCCTGAAGTTTTGGATTCGCTTACACTTGTGTTAGCCGCACAACTCCATTCATGGATCAACTATGCGCAATGATTTACAAATCAGCACTTCCGTCATACCCCACCCATCCCCACCTGAACCCCCACCCACCTCACCCCCACACACAACTAAAACAAAACCAAACTGGTCATAATAACGGGTACGGAATTAAAATCTATAGACACATGCTACTAAATTAAGCTCTAACCAGCTTCCTGTAACAGTTCAAAAGTTCACAACTTTTCAAATCCGCGTAGTCGTAAAGGCAACATTTCACGCTAGGAGATTAAAACTGAATATTTTAACATATCAAATAAAATAAATATGTAACACTTATCTCTATGGCTGTAGAAAGAAATGGAAAACGTACACTCCTTGAGAAGATCCCAAAAGACTAATGAGTGAATTAGAAACGAAATTTGCCTCAAATCTACAGGGGAATCAGTTTTAGTAAGGGTAAATACTTGTACATACCGAGTTTTCTCTCTCTCTCTCTCTCTCTCTCTCTCTCTCTCTCTCTCTCTCTCTCTCTCTCTCTCTCTCTCTCTCTCTCTCTCTCAAGCTCACAAGCGATCTACGACGAGATACATGTTAGTTCAGTCGCTTATCTTGGAAAACAATTATGCACCCAAGGTAACATTGAACGCATGTACGAAGAAAATGATCAAATCGTTCTAAGGCGAAACTAAGTTATTTCTTGCCTTATTCTGTGAAAACATTGAAACCACCTGCAGACAGTTTTCATTCAAAAAACACAAACTTATACAGATTCTCTCATTCTAATTACATAACTGGAAATAATAATAATAATAATAATAATAATAATAATAATAATAATAATAATAATAATAATAATAATAATAATAATAATAATAATAATAAAGTGTAAAATGCCAAAGTTGCTATACCTTATCATAGTGACTACTTGTATATACCACACAATAATTCCTTCTTTAGTCATTCTACATTAATACAGCATTAAACAAGACTGACGAGTGAAACGAATGTAATTATTTGTTCGGATCACTAATAATGCGTATATGATTTATGCTTTAGCATTGGTACTTAATTTTATATTGTGCGATCCTGAATTAATCAAAGTGTGTTTGTGGCATTAGTTTTGACGAAGAGAGACATTCGTATTATGAATTCAGAATTCATGTTTAGAAAACTTCTGAGTGGTAATTTAGGTGGAACAATAGTCTGGTCACAAAATTCAACTCTTCAACGAAAATGCATGTCTCTAGTCCACTCGCTTCTGACGTGTATGCATTATGTTTGCATGGTATAAAGAAATTATCACGCGCGCGTCCAGTATCCACAATGCGTATATACTACTAGATACAGTAAGACTGGGATTGGGAAAAAGTAAATAGCTGAGACCTATAACGCCTTCCCGTTTGATCAGCAAATACAGTTCACTGTGTTTAGTGGAACAGCTAGACAAAAGGCACCGCAGTGTTTGGTTGAACAGCAAGACAAAAGGCACTGCAATGGATTAGCTTTTATGGTTCACTGTGTTTGGTTGAACAGCAAGACTAAAGGCACCGCAGTGGGCTAGCTTGAAGTTAACCGTGACAGTGTTCTTTGGGACAGCAACTGATATTTTTTGTTTTCATGTTTTAATTAAGATAAAATGTTTTGCTGATGTTAATGTTTGAATAATTCTCCTGTATTTCCTCTTTCAGAACAGTATTTATTAGTGTCAGAGTTTCAAGCAGGTACAGCCCCTTCCCCCTCCGCACATCTTATGATAAAAAGTTTTGTTAACTTAGCAACCGGTGTTATTCTGATAGACAGGAACATAAAACTATCCATAATTAAATAAAAAAAAGGAGAAACACAAGTGATAACATTTATTGGATAGAACTGCAATAACATTATGCATTCGAAAACAGATAGCAATTTCGGCTGATTTTCACACTTTTCTAATATATAAGCCACACTGAGATATAAATATAACACATCTATATTTTCAATCAAAATTGTTGACATTAGATCTAATGAAACTATTGAAGGAACCGCCATTTTTGTTTAGAAAAGACATCTCATTCTGTTCTAACGGACTATTCCGTCATAACGTTTGATATTATATACTCATTTCGCTCAATCATAAATCTAAGAAGTAAAATGATTAATGAAGCTAAGTGAACGCACTTCAAAATCAGACAATAAAAAAGAAGGAAATTATGATTTTGTTTTTAATTGGTTCTTTTCTCTCTCTCTCTCTCTCTCTCTCTCTCTCTCTCTCTCTCTCTCTCTCTCTCTCTCTCTCTCTCTCTCTCTCTCTCTCTCTCTCTCTCTCTTACCTTCTTCAAGCGCACACGAATATTATTATCTCGCTTATTGTCTCATTTTCTCGCTTAGAGTAAATTATGAAATTCAAAAAGAATCAATAGAATGGCCTACGTCTTGAAATGTTTTCCTAATATTTCCCCATTTAACATAGTATTATCGTGGAATCCAAATTCTCTTCATCTCTGTACAATAAGAATTGCAAAATACCCTTTTCGGTTTTTGCTTTTATTGCAATTTGTGACCATATGCTGCACAATCTATGTCATTTCCACTTGGAATGACTGTGAAATCAATAAGAAATCACATTAGGGTCTGGTCGACACCTTAAAGAATGACTTCATAAAAACAACCAAATGTATTTCGGTCATTCTAATTTTGCATTAAAGTTAATTATGATATTTTTTTTAGAAATATAGTTCGAATAATTTTACTATAGAAATGGATATTAGATCAACATATGGTCTTCTTTCATACTGAAAATCCTCGCAAAATATACATTTTGAAGATTTTCCCTTCAATTTACCTTTAAATTAAACTATGACTGTATATGTTCTTTGTTTATTTAAACCACTGTTTAATAAGGTTGTTGTGTGTATGCGTTTAGTATATAAATATATATATATATATATATATATATATATATATATATATATATATATATATATATATACGTTTTTCTTTACGTAAGGTGAGTGATTAGTGTTACGAGTCTATACTCTTAAAGTAACAGAAAGGAGTGAAGACAACAAGCATTGTAAAATTTAAGAAATAATTTATTTCCATAGAATGCAAAGTGAAATATGAGAGAAAAAAACTTGCGCAATTGCGAATTAAATCCAAATATTAATCCAAGAATTAAAGACACAAGACATGGTAATAATAAGTCCTCAATAATACTCAGTTCAAGTCCCAAAGAGATGCAAAATTGAAGGCGATGACGTGTCTGTTGTAGTCTGCAAAGTACTGACGTATCAAGAGTCTCTTCTTGAATCACATAAACAATGTACCAGGTTTGAATTCAGTATAAATTCCAGCTAATGTCTTTATATAAGAATTTTAACAGCGTACTTTTGTATTACTAGAGAAATAATTACATGCATTCAATAAAATTCAGGCCAAACTGGTCACAACATAATACAACTTGAAGTGCCAGATGATGAAGACCAACTGGTAAAATCCTTACACTCACAAGATAGTATAGTTTTCTGCTTGTCCTCAAGGTCACAATTAGCATTTCTAAAATGAACAATTACCTAATGGAAAATAAACTTCTATGATGTAATGAGCCTTGTATAACTTATAAAACTCAATTGGGAATCTCAACGATCCTAACCCTGATCAACATATGTAATCCTTCTTTGTTTATCTGAATAATTGAGATAATAAGCTCATGCACATACAAAATAATGAAGCTATTATTAGTTGTTTGGATAATGAGAGTTTAAAACATTTAAATAGTCAATCAGGTACATTTTTGATAAGGTGAAGTCCAAAAATTAATATTACATCACAATAGCATGTAATGGAATAATAGATTTTAAGAATAACAAATAAACAATTAAATTAAACAATCATAATATTAGTACGCGAGTTGCTCACACAGCACGTACCTAACAAGCAATCGCCAATTACCTTAACAAGTTCCCTGTTCCATTGTTCACTCATCCAACGATTCTCCGTGAGTCAAGATCAACATTTATGGGTGCAATATGTTACCCAATACTTTGTAAATGAAATCTAAGAAAATAACTATTGTACATCAGAAAATTCCATACCACTGGTAAATATTAAGTAATTACATTGTGATAGTTTCATAATAATTCCACGCCTTACCATTTTATGAATTGTCCGTGTGTGATGGATTCGTTTGCTTTCAATTGTTTATTTCATGAGTATATCTTAGTAGGTCTTCTTCTTTTTCGTCTTCTACTTCTTGAGATTAATTTAGTCATCGTCAAGTCTAATTATAATACAACAACTTACGGAGTCGTAACTTTATTATTTCTCACACATACCCGCGACAGGTATCACAATGGCACCCACTGGGGATACGAAAGGCTTACATATAAATAAAGAAGAGGACCAGGAATATTGAAACATTTAATGAATATTATACAATTTATAAGCTAGACCGACATGGAAAGTAGACGTTAATTATTAACATTGTCTCGTAGTCCACTTGAAAGTTAGATGCATTTGTATACACTTGTTGAATAAGACTACCGCGCTGTCACTCTAATGAAATAATTTCTCCAGCAAACGTACACAGAACACAGCAATGCAATACCTACATTTTAGTGGACTTTAACGAACCTATCAGCATTCCATAATCTGGCTTAATGCAAGCATACGTGATTGTTTGATGAAATTAGAGTCCATATAAGCCGGTCGATATTTGCAACAGAAGATAAGGTATTGATTATATTCTGCATGTATGTGTGTGAATAATTATAAGGTGTTACCTTTTATCTGTCAAAGCCTTCTATGCATTCTTTTGTTCAAAGAAAGGGATGGTGTCTAGATCTAGACCAAAAAGTGAATTAGATGTTTACTTAAACATATAATTTATATTCATGTATATCAAGTCATTTTCATAGTCCAACAAACACAACTTAATTAAGGCTGTCGATGTACAATAGTTACTAATTTATACAATATTTCACTTGATCATAACTGTCGAATTGATGTACATCAAATGTCTCATCTACATTTGACAGAAAAGTCCTCTATTATGTGGGAGTTAGACGATGAAAACATTTCTCTCTCTCTCTCTCTCTCTCTCTCTCTCTCTCTCTCTCTCTCTCTCTCTCTCTCTCTCTCTCTCTCTCTCTCTCTCTCTCTCTCTCTCTCTCTCTCTCTCTCTCTCTCTCTCTGTGCAATAGAACAATGATGAGGAATCAGAAATTTGTCTCTCAGTAGTTATTTCTTGATCATTATATGTTCCTTATAACTAGTGTGATTGACCTTATCAGTTATTTAGTTTAGGACTAATGCCTTCTGTTGGAAACAATATTATATTGGTATTATTTGTCTATGATTTTAGATTATTTGTTGAGATTATTATTATTTGGAGGTAAATATGTTTACAGATGTTTCATTCAAGGTCTACTTTTTATTCTAGAAGCATAGAATGTTATAAAAGCATTTTGTTCGAGAATTTGATGGGAAAATGGCATCTTCCTGTCTCTTGTTGTTGTCTTAGATATTTATATAAACTTCGTGTAATTTATATTACTTTATAATTATTAATTCATAATTTAACATCAAAAGTGGAATCAGTTTTTGATCGTGGTCGGTTTTTAATTTTAGAGGACTTTTTATTTATTTAACATTATTCACTGGAATTACAAATGCTCAATATTTCCTAACTAAATTACTATTTTGGAAATAGTGTGCATTCCTTTAAGAACAGTTTGGATTATATCATTGCAATACATCAAAGCTGTTGTCACATTATCGCACTCGAGACTTCCAACACATCTGTGCATTCTATACTGAATTCAGTACTGAATTCATTCAGAGTATAACTGGAATTCATTAGGAATGCAAAGTACTTTTGGATTTGTGATGAAACTTTTAGAATTGTATCACAAGTATAAAATCTTTAAAATAAGTAATAGAAATGAATGAGCTGAGGTAAGCTTTGCAAAATTCAACAAATAATTTACTTCCAAGGAATACAAGGTGAAAATGTATAAAGAACATACGGTATTTAATCAAATCCTAATTAATCATACAACTCCTAATAACTAAAATGATAAATAGACATTAGTGACATTCCAAACTAATTTCTAAAGCGTAAGGTGTTCGTGTGCATAAATGTTCAGCCCAAATCAAACACTGAACACCACAAACGATTCTGCCTCAAGATTATTATAGCACGAATTAATAATTAACAGATAATTCACAACAAGCTATAATTTGACAAGGTATGTTAATACAATTGTGCTACGAAACATGATAAACATAATGTTTTTGACTCAGACTAAGATAATAATCTTGATATTTATCCTACATTAACAGGTAAATATAAACTATGGTTTTATTACAGAATAAAAAATATATGATCTATGTCAGGTAACAAAAAAAAACTTGATTTTGGACAAAGTCAGCCACAATATGCAAGCTTATATAACCCACAGCATATAATTAATCAATTTGAACAAAACCTAAGAAACAATACGAATTATATATACACACTGTTTGGGATTTAATTCCCAATAAGTTCTTTTTCAACTTTCAATTTATCTTATAGATAACTGTATTATTTTGCTGACATTTTGCAAAACCTATTGGTTTTAAATCTTTTCAGTTGCTAAATTTAAGACCATACAGTCGATAACACAATATTTAAACTTCAACCAACCATACATCCTACCTGGTTAACATCTCAACCAATCAACCAGTGTTCAAACCAACATAAGTAGTGTAGTGGGTTAATATAGCAACAAGGGAGAATTATCATTAAAAATTAGCTTGGACCACTTTGGCGACAGGATTTTTGGCATCAAAGCCACATCCTGAAGTACTATAGCGACAATGGGAATTTTGTATTAGCACATTGTGACTGTATAGCGACAAGAGGAATGGTACAGGTGGCATAATGTCACGGTACTGGACACTGTCAACACTGAAGCAATGTACAAGTTCTGTGACGTCAAGCGTTCGTGTTGGTAAAAAATGGGATTTATGGTCTATAACCGATAATAATATAAATTTCTTTTTTTAAAAAAAAATTTGTTTAGGTAATATTAAAAATAAAATTCCTTTCAAGGCATTGGAAGTGGCTCTGAGAAATCCTTTGGGTTCTTCTTCTTTCATCTTTTGCCTTTTTTCACCATCTCCTGATTTTTTCCAAAATTCCTATGTTCTTTATCATTTCTTCGTCTGGTATCAAGTCTGGATGTCCCATGTCATTAAATCTTTGCTGTATTTTCATCCAGTTTCTGTTTAGTTTCTCAAAGTCTTCTTTATTTTATTTTTTTTTTTGGTTTTCTATGTCTTTTCTTTCTTTTGTAAACGTCTCTTTAATATTCTTTACCCATTTCTTCCATTATCTTTTTCATCAAGTCTTCTCCTTTCTTTAAATTTTCGAAACCTTTTTTGACAAAAGACTAGTTGGTTAAATTTGAATTACCTTCCCAAAAAATATCTCACTTCTTTAACAATGTCAAAAACATCACTCAATGTTCCTATTCTTACATATTTCGAATAGGTCACTCCTCTCAACTTATCTGCTTCCACCCATATTATCATTTGCAAATGATTAGCTGGCTACTTTGAGTCTGTTTGCTATGTCAAGAGTGCATGGGAACTTTTCACGCCTATCCTGTACGTAGGCTTTATCCATGATCCAAGGTCATCTGTCTCTTAACTTTTTTTTGTGTAGTCCCCCTCAGACTTGTCATTATAGAAGAGACCATCTAATGCCGAAAGTTGAATGGATTGTATCTGTTTCTGTTTTCCCCAATATGCATGTGCCATTTGTTTTTAGATTATTGAATCTCTTTTTTACAATTTTTTTCTAGGGTTTGTACACCATCCTTATTTGTTGTGAAATACTCCTTGTCCTAGGCTGATCTTGGAGTTTACTTATTGCAAGTGGTCCTTGACAGGGATCAGTGTTGTCCTATGTATTCTATATGTATTTAATATTTGTCTTGCATGATATATTGTGTTTGTGTGGGGACTGTATAAAGATCCAATTTCTAGAGATATTATTTAGTTTTAAATGTTTCATAATATTTTACTGTCTCCTATAATATCAAAGAAGAATGTAATAGATGGGAAAATATTAAAAATGATTGTGGAAAAAATGTGTTTATGGTGCTGGTTGTATGTTTGTGTCGTTCGTATATAGGTGTTTCCACCTTCTCCGTCAGCAAATGTGACAGAATCCATTTCGAAAGGAATGACACGAAATAACTGTACGGAGAAGTGTCCTACTACGTTGTACTCCACCACATCGAAATACACAAAAATAAAATTTAATCCTTGATTCATTTCTACAGGGAAACGAAATTAATTGGTAAAATCCAAGTTGCCAGTCACGACTGGCATTTCACTTGCAACCCTAATAAACTTGGGATCACCCTTCAAAATGTGATACAATTCAGTACGAAATGAAATGGCCAACACTTTGTCATCCTAAGATTTCATAAGGAGTCAACGAGCTATTTTGTGGCACTCAATAGTGACACTTCTTCGAGCTTTCTCCACGGCTTTACCAAACATAAAATTGAACCTCTCAGCAAGGGTGTTCACCAAATGTTGGCCACTAAAATAATAGCCCACAGGAATTTTCAACTAAAAATTGGTTCCTTTTGTTTTCTGGTCTGTGGATTTCATAAAGTCAGCTACAGTACTGCGTTCATCAGTGGCTATTTGCACTTCATCGTCATAAACTTCTATGGACACGGTGTTTTGATTTTCGACGATGTTTTTTATTTGTGTTGGGTGAATAATGTCCACCAGAGAAACTTCCCAATGGGCTTCGTGTTCCAATTGAATGGCCTAAGGTAATATAGCCGGGAAGTAGCACAAAGTGTTATGTGAAAACACCTCCATGGAACTGTCACTGGATAACTTTAAGGAACATTGGTTGTTCATAATTTCACAGCTCTAGTGTTCGAGGAATCATAGGAAGTCATAAGAGGGTCTAAAAAGGGATGGTTAGGGTGACTGTTGAAATTCCATTTGGACACCAGGATCCCGTTGTTGTTTCCGTTCGATGAATATTTCAGAGATGGATGGATTGGGAAGAAGGTAACCAATGCAACTGCTAAGTAAAATCGTCCATAATTGTTTGTCTCCTTGTTGCAAACTCAGATTGGCAATGGCAGCACCGATGACATAATACACCACAAATGTGGCAGAAAAAGTCGATTTGCGTTTTAGGCACACGTTCTCCACACCACACACACAAGGGTTGCTTTTGTATATCTTGCATAGAATAACTGGAGATAGGAGTGGTAACAGTAGTAGCTGAGACTGTGTTGAAGGGCATGATGGTCACTCCTTTTTAAAGGTCAATGATTAAAGAAGCGTTGATCCAAGAGTCAAAACTTAATGGATATCCTTTCCAATGAACTCTGACTTCTTTGACACGGCGTTTTCACACTTTTTATGTTCTTCGATCGGGAATGCTTTCTATCCCTTACCTGTCGTCTTCTATTTTGGTCACACGTTGTAACTCGGGTAAGTAATAAACTCCTTTTAACATTTTCCCGCTCATGTCTTCCAATTTATAGACGGAAGGATAACGACCACGCACTCGTTCAGTGAAACGAAACAATTCGGTGGTCCAATTGGGTCGAACCGTGCTTTGTTGAAAGTACGTTTGTTTTTTCAATGCGTACCCAATCTCATATGGCTAACACTCCACCTTTCTTTGGGACAGTGACTGACGGAGACATACCAAACAGGCGCTCCAAGACGGTCACTTCGTTGTCAGGAGTCACTTCTTCAGGGGCACGTCCAATCCTCCGGTGGTAAAATTGGTTGTATGATTGGACGAGGTGTGATAAGACATCAATGCACTTGAGAGTGTGTTGATGCATGAAATATTTCCAAATGCGTATTCTCAAGGTACGTTTGAAACATTCCACGACGCTTGCTTTTGGCTTTCTCGGTGGTAAAGAAATGAATGTCACATTTCTTCAATTCCTTTTGGAGAGCTTGGTTTGGAAATTTGGTGCCTTGGTCGGTTTGCCATTGAAGAGGGTGACGACCATTTTGTTTTAATATCAGTTTCAGGGATCCCACTAATTTACTGCTCGATTTGGAAGTCAAGGGCACGACCCTAGCAAATTTGGAAAAGACGTCGATGACACAAAACAAATATTTGTAACTATGATTGTTGGTGGTCAAATGAGAGACATCGGCTAAATCAGCTTGCCATTGATGATCGATACCTTCTACTTGGGTGCAACTTCTATAAAATTTTCGTCGAATGGATTTGTGTAAGTTGTACGTGGCTTGTTATTGTAACAATCGTTGCACTTGAGGTAAACGGACACTTTTCAGTTTTGCTTTGGCAGCACGATACAATTTCTGAACTTCTCTGTAACAAGATGAGATGGGTCGAAGTAAATTCTGGCTGAGACCTCCAATTTTTAAAAAAAGTGATCAATTTTCGCTGATACTACTCTGAATGGAGTGAGAGAGTGGTTTGGAAACGGCTTTACGTGTCCAGTGTGACACTGGAGTCACAATGAAAGGTAGGTAGTTTTGGTAATGGTGTTTGTGGCAGTCATAATGGAATGGATTTAGTCTTCTTTTCTTTTTCCACTTCTAGTTTCCATTCTTTCATTTTTACTTCTGTTGAAGCAGCAGTAGACATCATCTTTTTAGCCCAAGCTCTAAGTTCGTTTCTTTGGGGTGTAGGGGAAGGGGTCAACAAGGACGCTGCAATTTTACTAGGAAGGAGAGCTGCTGAAGGTGTTTGAAAGACTTCTCGTGCCTCTGCTTCTACTGCTACCCGTGAGGTTGCTTCGGTCTGGACCATAGAGGGTTGTGGTGGTGATAGACATTTAGTCAAAACCTTCAAATCTTTCAGACTAGGTAGAGCTGTTTCGTGTAAAGCCTTTTGATGAAAGAGTTGCAGTTGTTGCAATAGTTGACCATAACGTTAAGATTTTTCCCTTTAGGACAACTCGATCCATCAACGATTGTATTTAGTGCTGTAACTGGATATCAAGTGCCCAAGTGCTGTAACTGGGACATTTCAGTCAAATGAGTATTGGGAGGTAAATGTGGAGTTTGTTCTTGTCAACGATAGTAATCCATCCATCGTTTGTAAGGCACTAAAGTCAGTTTTCTTTCTTCCATTAGATTTCAAAGATCACGTCTGAGATCTTTTTGACGAAGCATTTTTTAAGATGGGAGACAAAGGTATCGTGCCTTTCACAACATTCAGACAACATTCGCACACTGTATCGATGACGTCTTTGGAGGCAGTTTGAATGATTTATTTTCGCATGAATTGATGAGCTTTGGACAGGACAGTCATTTCCCAATGTTTAACTAAATGAAGAGGCTGTTCTTTTATGTTCTTTCCTTTGGGGTAGAAGAGGAATGTCTTTTATTGGGTGACATCTGTGTTTATTGGTTGGCAACGGGACGCACCAAAATATACACTAACGTTGAAGACTTTGGTTCACGGCCTTTTATCCTTTATTTGGAGAGGGGTACTATCGGTTCTTCATAAAGATGACAATGTGTTTTCCAAAAATCACCAAAAATTCTTTTTGGTGACTCTTCTTTGTCTTTGGACAAGTGGTTCTTCTCTGGGGTCGACGTCTATGTTTGGCGAAGTGTTTATTGAATGACGTAACAGTCTTTTTCATTTTCCTTTCTTGACAGGAGAATGACGATGAGGCGACTTTTTGGGTCACAACAGACACTGAAGTCCATGGGTTTACATGCGTCCTTTTACCTTATTGTTTATTTTTGAGCTTGATAACTTTTCCATTTGAAACAAACGTCCAATACCAAGAGCTCAAAGAATCCTCCCTTTTGGTGGTTTCTCCTTTTCTTTGAATGAGTGTCTTTTCAGAGAGTGTCGCCGATGTTGGGCTAAGCGTTTCTTAGGATGACGTGACTTTTTTTTCGTTTTTATTTTTATTTTTGCACAGAAAAAGAAGAGCGACGAAATCACGGTGTACACTTCTTGTCATGGTGGAGCCATCTTGAGGTTTTTACCAGTACAAAAAACACTGATCCTAAAATTGACCTTGGGTCTTTTTATACTGGAATGCATCGCCACTGATTGCCTTTACGACGTATCAATTTGATGATAGACAACACACGTCGTGGAGGAGTTCGCAAGGGACTAAATTGGGCCAATTCTTGCTTGGAGAAATCCAGTAAACTTTGTAACACACCTGATCTTTCTTGGACTTTGATTTTGGGGGCAGGTACTTTGTGAACAGAAGACACTGTCGCTAAAGAGGAAGAGGGTATCACCTCTGGAGGAGACGTTTATGTAGACGATCTCTTGTAGGTAGAAACTGTTTTATGTGGGCTTTTAATTTTCTTTTCCTGAGGCTGTGACCTAGTCTTGATACCGTTGCTCTTTTTCTCTTTCTTTTTCTGAGGCGGTGACCTAGTCTTGCCACCGTTGCTCCTTTTCTTCTTGGCATGTCGGAGAGTGGCTTTTTTCTTGGAGACAACTTTGAGCGCATTGGGATCCCATTTCAAGAGGGAATGTTTGATGACACCTCCTGGTGAACTATTACTCCGGGTTTCAAAATGATTTGCTTTTTGGTTTGAGTGTCAAAGCGAGAATCGGCCAGTTGCGTTAAAGCTACTTTGTTTCCGTCAACAAACGTTTGGTTTGATGTGGAATCTGAATGATTCCTTGCAGTAATTGACGTGTTGTCACCGTAAACCATGGTAAGATTACTTTGAGACTGGCTTCTAAGACACGAGGACGTATTTGTGGATTTTTTTTCGCGACTAATGCCGTAAAATGCACAAATCAATTTGAAGGAAAGATGAGACTAATGAGACGTCATGTTGACGCTGTGTGAGACAGAGTCCAAGTGACCAAGGGTTTTATAGACTTTTTTCTTTAGTGGTTAAGTCGACGACGGGGACGTGTACACAACAGGTCCACCGTCTTGGCACCAGTGGCTACGAAATCGCTAATAATCAGGGGTAGTGGGTTTAAATCCAAAAGTAAATAGGCTTGTGGAGTCTTAGTGGCATCTTCGTACGCATGAGTTAGACAAGGTGTTCCTGGCTGTTATGCTAAGACTTGCACTTGCGATTTGTCTCTAGGACTTTTAAACAAAACGACGTAATGAGCATTAAGACAAATGGTACGATGGGCTTTACTTTGTTGAAACAAATTTTGGGTAATGTATATGACACTGGCATTACGATGACGCCCTTTGCGTGTAAACCACAGTTTAATTTCTTCTACGTCTTCTCCTAGCATGCCATCAAAAATGACCAAATGGGTTTAACTGGGGTCAGACACGATTCCGTCGTCTTCGACAGGAATGCTTTCCACAAATTCAATGAATTCACCTTAAATTTCTAGTAGAAGTAATTACGCTGATTGCTACTCTTTGTAACACCACACGATACGTTGAGGTGGACGATCGATCAAATGATGTTTATGTTCGAGCCAACGTTTGACAAATTCGGTGTTACCTGAACCACTTGGCCCAACAATGAGCATGTTAAAAGGATGCCGAAGATACAAAGGCCTCCCAACTCTTAAGATCAATATGTTCGTCAATGACTTATGAAAGTAACGGAAGAGGTAGCAGAGACAGTAGAGGTAGCCATAGGAATGTCCCCTTTTTAACACGAAGACAGAAAATAATTTTTATACTTTTTTCAGGAGACGTTCATTGTAAATACTTTAAAATGAAATAATACGAAAGAAATAAATACATAATAGCTAAATGTTTAAGTCAATGTATAAAAGACACATCAAAACAACCATAGTGGAACATAAACAAGTTTCTACTTTACATCATTTTTTGTCATCCAAATGTAGTGTCCTAGGAACAGTGTGTAATGTTTTAAACGTTTTACATTCCTTGGTACCGTCACACAAAGGTTCTTCTTGAATTGTCTTTCGGGGATGTCAATGACAGTCCTGTCCTGAAGAGATAGTTTTTCTTCGGTGACAAGTTTTTCTTCAGCTTATTCTTCTGGTACTGTCACTAACACAGGATTAATAGTGATTTTTTCAAGTAACGTTTTAATGTTTTAGGTTTACAAATCTCGGTCATATACGGCCACTTTCTTAGTCCAAAGCATCAGTTTTCTGAGACGACTGTTGCATGTAACAAATATGTTTAACCTGATCTCGTGAATAATATCCACTATGTGCTAGATAAGAGCATCTAAAATTGTTATATATTTTCGCTATCTATTGATTTGCCATTCTTATACTTATGACTCTACTGCATTTGTCTTATTAGCCTGCTATAAAATATCTTCGTCACTGACCTCATCAAAACCTTCACTCGCTTTAGATATAGTGGGCCAGTTATTATGTTTCTTTCGAAGGTGTCCTCTTTCAGCACGATATTCTGCAGATTCTTTAAAGTTTTATCTAAAAAGTCTTACCATTCTAAAGGTAATCCCAGATTCACCAACTTATCAATGTTCTCCGAAATTGAATCGGAGAAATCATACATATTTTGCGCTTCTTTGATTAATCTGTATGATGCATTGAAACGATACAGCAATATCAATGCATCTGTCACACTTTTAACATTCCATTCTTTTAGAAGACTTACGGCCTTTGAAACTACCATGTAATCATTCAATATATGTTTCGAATCAATAATTTGACGTCAATCCACATCAGTACACAAACAGCCACAGACAATTTCTCCAATACTAGAATATTCACAGCTCAACTAAATTTTCCTCTTTTCCCAGTATAAAATTATCGATTTTTCTATACCAATGGTTATAAAGACATTAACACGCCGTTAAAAGTGAATACACGGCAAAGGCTACAATAATACATTCATTCAATACGATAAGCCTGCCACTGCAAACATTGATTTATACCATAGACTTGCTTGTTTAAATCCCTCACTCTCGGCTCAATCACTGAAAAAATAAGCCAGTATTTGCCTCAATGACTCTTTTTGCGGGAATCTCCATCCTGACGGGAATCTACCAACCATGAATGAATCACGCGGGTGGTTATGTGTGTAAGGTCAAAATTAGAAAGAAAGAACAAACAACACCCTTATTGGTAGAAAATTATTATACCAGATAACGACAAGGAGGGTGAAAAGGCTATAAAGTGAGCCAGTGAGGAATATCCAGTAAGCTACATACATACATACATACATACATACATACATACATACATACATACATACATACATACATACATACATACATACATACATACATACATACATATATACATGCATGCATGCATGCATGCATACATACATACATACATACATACATACATACATACATACATACATACATACATACATACATACATACATACATACATACATACATACATACATACATAGACGGACGGACATACATACATACAGACATACAAACACGTAAAGGTCAATGCTTTGCAAATTAATATAAAATCATAATACTAATTTTGGTTTTATAAAGTACTAAGTACTATTTTTACCAATTACGAAAAAAATTATTAGCTTAAACTCCTTTTCTAGATGATTAAATAAATAAATAACGATAGTAGAGAATCCAAGACTAGTTAAGGACATTTTTTTTATATTCCTTGTAATGATTATATGATACATACTGTCTCAGTGCTACACGGATATAAAATACTTATTTCTTTAATAAATTCATATTTGATGAAAAGTTGTTCAAAAATGAAATCAATGAATCTGCGCTCTTTAAATACATAATCAATATTATTATAACAAGAATTTCTTAAATTCTACTAGGCATATTTTGGATCAGAACAACTACATTTTGGATAATTGCAACAGTCTTGCCAAAGTGGTCTCCATATAAGATTTCTTGCAGTAAACTGACTTTCGACAGGAACGATGGACGACTTATGTTTTGCTACAGCTTCTTTTATGGCTTCCAAAATGTCACTGTATCCCGGGTAACTGCTTGGTAGAGGTGACTTTTCGCCCGGATCTGACGTCACATCAAAAAGAAGCGGTTTCTCTAGGACTCTTGCAGAGTGACATCCGCAGACAAACTGGCACTGATTCGTTCCGGGTAAGTACTCGGGCATTTTAAACACTAGCTTGTACGTTTTGAAACCTGCAAAAATAGTAAAGATAAGAAAATAAACTTCAAGAACGCCTTCCTCCACCCACCCAACTCTCTCTCTCTCTCTCTCTCTCTCTCTCTCTCTCTCTCTCTCTCTCTCTCTCTCTCTCTCTCTCTCTCTCTCTCTCTCTCTCTCTCTCTCTCTCTCTCTCCGAATTATTTTCATAATATAGCATTAAAATATAAAAACCGCTGATACGAAGAATTTTAATTTGCAATTCATCCCGTTTCACTGACGTTCTATTCCTGACCAAAATTATTGACATATATATATATAGATATATATATATATATATATATATATATATATATATATATATATATATATATATATATATATATATATATATATTAAGATTATTACCTTAGTCGGAGTCAACTACATTATGGTTATCATATTCCTTTGTATAAGTTTAGTAACTAGAAGGCCTATTAATTAAATTTAGTTTGTTCTAGAAAGGAACTTTTGGTTCCCGTCCGGCCTATTATTTCATGTCTTATTTTGATAATAACCTCATGCACTTAGAGAATCATGAAGCTATTATTAGTTCTTTCCATAAATGAAATTAAGAAAAAGTAAATTAGGTCAAGCAGAAATGAATTCAGTTTGGGACAAGGTCATATCAACAGTCGTTCCAGATTTCTATGAAAGAAAACAAGGTTTATAGGATCTTTTGATTACAAAGAATTACAAATTGATACGACTGTGTATCTATATGAGAACTATTTACTAGGTCGTCATACGAGTGTTGCTGCTACGCACGAGCTCATATAACACCGAAGTAGTAGGGGAAAGTAAGAATCCGAGCTCAACAACCCCTTTCCCCACCCCTCCAGACCTCCAAACAAATACAAAATACCTAGGCAACGTAATAGAACACCTGTTGCAATCAATAATTGCGTTAAGAATCCGAGCTCAACAACCCCTCTAGACCTCCAAACAAATACAATAGAACACCTGTTGCAAAATACCTAGGTAACAGGTAAAATTTAATTACGTGATCTTCCAGAATAAGCAAAATGATATGTCAGACTCAATTTTCCAAATCATTACGATTTAGCAGAGCGTGGCGATTGTGGACTAAATTACGCATTAGAATTCCAGTAAGGTAAGTGGTATTATATAAAATTTTATGTTATATCATACTTCTTTTGATAATCTTTCTCATATTTGCTAATCCTCATGGGTAGAATATCTGTTAACATGTTGTCAATAATACGAAATTCACGTATTAAATCGTCCATACTATATTTTACTCCTGGTAGGTAAGATCTTATTTGATCAAGTAGTTTTTTGTAAGTTATAATTGATGTTAAGCAGCCGTGCTTTTTTATCGAAATTTTAGGTTCAACTTTTTTACAAGCTGCTGTAAGAGAAACACCAACACCGGATATGATTAACAAAAACGGGTTTAATGATATACCACTTGAAATTATGCCAGAACTAGTCATTAACAAGGGTAGATATGATATTACTCGAAGGATCTTGTTATAATATTTGTAGCATTTTTTTACGCACCAAAGTTTTTTGTGATAATATTTGTAGTATTGTATTAGTGCGTCCACATCCTGTCCTGGAACATCTTTTGAAATATGATTGAAATCAACTATACTTTTTTTCATTATAATATTTGTTCACATAATCTCAGGCTTGATTAAGTAACTAGTTGAGGTGTTTCAGCCACAAATTCCAGACAATACCAATATGACACAGCAGTTAATTTTTTGTCATCTGCTATTAGCATAAAAGTTTCTTCAACATCTTTGTTTAACACAATAGACACGGTTCCAGAGAAATTGTCAGTCGAGTGACGCCATGGAAATAGGTAAATATATTAAACTTTGCACTGCTAAACACGGACAATCTATACACACCAGTGACCTCTGCAGTATGTTTGAGAGTGTTATTTTGCGGCGACCAAGTAGACATTCCAGAAGCAACAGTATAGACAATATTTTTAATCTGCTTGTGAGGAATTTTAATCATACTTGTTTTCTCAACAATACTAGGAATTCCACTAATAATATCGTTGAGTTTTGTGTTAATATTATCGAGTGTAATATCAACAGATGGCGGACTTCCAAAAAATTCGTTATTGGTTTTGTTTATGTTTCTGCGAAAATTTAAAAACGTGGTGATGTGATTAGTAAAATCAGTTTTGAACTTGGTGATTTCATTGTTGATATCATCAACATATTTCTTTGTTACAGCATCAAAATCAAACTCTGGTGTTCTAAGGTTAGTAATGCTATTATTGTTCATGTTGAGAAACGCGTACATTATACTACCACGCACCGACACGTACTTTGATTCCTGATCATCAACATATTTCTTAGTAGCAGCGTCATTATCCTCAGTTGGGTTTCCAAGGTATGTGATCTTGTTCTGGTTCATAACAATGTTCCCCGTAAATAAATCACCTGCTTTTCTAACATAATCGTTAACTGACCTACCCGAATCTTCTATCTTACCTTGATTATTAAAAGTAACAATATTATTAGCAACTGCAGTAGGATTTCGTACTAGTACATCTGATAGTTGTACATTACTCGTCTTTAATCGTCCTTGTTTGTCCTGGAAAACTACAACTTCATTTGGATCTACACTTGCAACGTTTAACAAATTGTTGATTTCATTTTTGAGCTTATCAAGAGTCGCATACTTGGATAAGTCACCCTGGTAACCTTCTGTTAATAAATCTACTGCTAATGTTCCAAATTTTGTATAGTAGCTCATTATACATACCGTTCTACACAAAATTGTTGGTTTAATTAACATAAAATTATACGATGGCGAAGATAATAAACTTTGACACCGAGCGATTGGTGAAGCATAAACATAACAATGAACTTCCAGACTGTCATTATCTTATTGTTGGGCGAACTGGATCTGGTAAAACAAATTTGTTATTAAATCTTTTACTCAATAATAACTTTAACTATGATAAGGTGTATATTTACACCATCAACCCCCAACAAGACAAATACAAATTATTAAACGAGTATAATGATAAACTTCGTGATGAACTTGGCATTGGTGATGATATATTTTTGATAAAACAACCAGAAGAACTCGTTCCAGTGAATGAACTCGATTCGTCAGAGCATAAGATAATCGTCTTTGATGATATTCCGCTAAACAATGAGGAAATGAACAAGATTAGATCATATTTTTCACTATCACGTAATAAAAGATGCAATTCTGTTTATCTTGCCCAAGGTTTTTATAATGTTGATAGGTTTATTAGGCGAAATACGGGTTGTTTCATATTATTTCCCGGACTAGATAATGTGGATGTGAGAAATATTGCAAACGAACAATGTGGTGATGTTACAAAAGATAAATTTATCGAATTATATCATCGAGCAACTAAAGATCGATATAGTTTCTTTTTATTTGACAAGCTAGCGCGTGATCCAACCAAGATGTTTCGTTGTTGCCTTGAGACGTTTCTATGATATAATTTTGTAAAGCGTATAAAAATAATGGACAAACATCAACAGAAAATTGAATTACTAAAAAAGTTTCTCGAAACTCGTGCGGCTTTTAAGAAAAAGGTGGAAGAAGCTCGACGTGGACAATTGACTGCTACAGAAACAACAGCTACGATTTTCAGACCAATAACTGAAGCAATATTAGGTAAACAACCTGAAACTAAACCACTATCAGAAGAAGAACTGAAACAACTGAAAGAAAAAGGTTTGGTTGGAATTGTTAAAGAACAACAAGAAGCAGCTGCTGCAAAAATCATTACTAGATCTGATGAAGACAAAAGAAAACTAGCTGAGTCACTTACAGCAAATATAGCTGATCCTGCTGCTAGACAGGCTGAAACAGATCGATTGATAAACAATCCGCTAGAACTTGAGAGAAGATTAGCAGAGTTAACAACGCAAGAAATAACAAATATTATAACAAATCTATCAGGAGAAATAAAAGATATCAAAGAGGAGCAAAAAAGAGTTGGTGAGGCTACTGTAAAGTTTATGGATGTTGAACAGCAAAGATTTTATGTTATAAAAAGAGCAAATTATGAGATAAAAGATGATGAGTATGATGAATTTGTAAAGAAAGAAAATATAAGAGATATTGATAATATAGACAAGTGGAATGATGGAGAATATAAAACATTGATCGATAGATTAAATGAGATAATAAGAGATGGAGCTGCTGCTAAAGATGAATTAAACACGGTTACAGAGATTGATAGTATGATTCCACTTTATGAAAGAATGAGAAACGGTGTTATTGCTTCAACATTTGGAAGAACAGCAGAAAGTGATAGACCAAAAGGTTTTGGTAAGGGGTGGAATTTTAAAAGAAAATTTATTACACTTGATAAAACTCGTGTAAAAAGAAATAGAGAAGCAAAAACAGGAGATGGTGTGAAAATATTTACATCCAACGCAGACATAGTCGATCGGCTAATGCTGTTGATATCCTCTAAAGAAGCTGGTAATGAAAGTGTAGAGATTGATAACGAAATTATTGATATACTTGATCATCTAAGATCGAGTGGATTACTAACATCATCCGAGTACGAAATTTTACACCGCGATCTTATCTAAAATATTAGTATAATGCAAACAACATTATTGCTTGATTCATCACAAATAATAGGAAACAGCGCGAATTTTACAGTAAATTACAACCCACCAATAGAACTAGATCCTGCAAAACAGTATGAGATTGGATTAATTTCTTGTACTTGTTGGAACGCCATGCCGAATATTAAAACTGGGATTAATGATGAAATTTTAATCGTTAATGTTAAACAATCTCCAACATCACAAAAAGAGTTTATTGATATACAGTACAAACTACAGATTCCACAAGGAGCTTATAACATTACTGATCTAAACAGAACAATAAAAGAGCTTCTAACAAAAGCTGGTGGGAATGCTGATAATTTCGAATTAGCGGCGAATTATAACACCTTACGAGCTAGGATAACAGTGAAAAGAAATATGAAAGTCCTCTTTGAAGAAAGAAGTTTTGGAAAGATGTTAGGTTTTACTAGAGTTTTATACTATACCACCGGTGAAGATAAATCTTTGACATTTGATGGAGAACTACCAGTAGATATCACAGAAGTAAATACAATACTCATCAATTGCTCTATCGCATCTGGATCTTATACGTCAAAAGGCAACCGCGGGCAAACGATCTACAGTTTCTCACCAGAAGTCCCACCAGGTTCTCTCATGCAAATCAATCCGCGACAGATTATCTACTATCCAATAACACCTGAGAATCAAATTACAAGCATTACAATGCAATTCACAGACCAATCTGGACGACAAATAGACGTGAACAACGAGATAGTCACGTATTACTTACATCTACGCACTGCCTAGGCATGTGATTTTGTGTACATAATTTTATAAAATGAGACGAAGAAAAGTTTATCGAAGAAAAATCGTAGGTGGATTTTTTGGAAATATATTTACAACAATTGCAGAGAATATTCCAGGAATCGCGCGTAAAGTAGCGCCCATTGCACTTGACGCTGGTAAAGCTTTCGCTACAGGGGCGGCATCTTCAGCAGGCACTGCAGTAGGGCAAAAGATTGCTGATAAGATTAAAGGACCTTCCCCATCAGAAATAAAACGAGTAATATCAGATATTGCGCCAACAGAAGAAACAACACGAGCTATGATAGCTACAACAAAAAAATTATTGTCGCCGAGTAGTGAAGAAATAGTACGTAAACTTGTAAAGAAAACAAAACCGATGACCCCTGCTGCCTTTTAATTTTGTGTAACGATTATAAAATAAATGTCAGCTAAAAACTATCTCGACTTTGCAGAAGAAATTGATACTGACGATGCTGTAACAGAATTAGAGTATGTCGAGTATCTCGATGAGAACTCGAACGAACCGAATAAAACCGGAGTTAGAACTTTTAACACAAGAGACGAGGACGTGTTTCTACTACCCCATAAGGCAATGTTAGAAGTGCGTGGCCGAATATTAACTGCAGCAGGTGGTGATATTGCAGCTAATGTAGAAATCGCTCTAGTCAATAATGGTTGGAGCTTGTTTAAGAGTGCACGATACCAACTGGCCAATCAAACCGTAGAAGATATTTCAATGCACTTACCCATAGCGAGTACAACACTAAACATCGTTTCGTTTAGCGATAACTATTCCAGATCAATAGCCACAAACATGATGTGGTTCAAAGATACTGGACTAGGGACAACTGTGTCGAACGAGTTTATTTCAAGTGGTGTTATTATACATGGAGCTGATGCCGCTGCAGATGTTGTAATTGTAAGAAATTTTCTTATTGCTAATGCTAACAAATTTGGTATAGCCGCACCAGGTGCAGCTGCTGATGTAAACGCCACAAGAGCTTCACTTATTGCCGCTTGTCATAATCTTGGTATAACTCCACCAGATGCAGCCGCAGATGGTGTTGCGATGTTAAATTTTATAAACGGTGATATTAGTGCACGTAAAATAAGATATAACGAGGGATTTACCAAACGAAAAGCGTTTGCCGCAGAATCTCGCCAAATAACGATGATGCTTCCGTTAAGTACAATCTTTGGATTTTGCCGTGATTATAACAAAGTGTTTCGAGGAATAAAACATACGCTTATATTAGATCGAGCTGATCAAAACGATTGTATAATACACGCCGGTGGAGTGGCTGAGGGACAGTTTTCTATTACAAGATTAGCACTGTGGATACCTCGGGTTGTCCCTTCATTAGCTAAAATGATGGAGCTCGAATCTTTACTAGCCACCTTTACAAAAAAGATACACTTCCAACAGAACAGGATTTATCAAACAGCCATTCCCAACGCGACTGATTACACATGGCGTGTAACGACCACGCCCAGCGAACAACTACCGCGACACTTGTTCGTCGTATTTCAACGACAAGCACGTCGTAACAATCAGGAAATGAACAACTCCGTACTCGATAACCCAGACGTTAGACGAATATTTGTGAGAGTAAATTCCAAACAATATCCCGAACGTGCAATCGAATGTAATTTTGCCGTAGACGCCACCAGAAACATCTCTCGGCCGTACATGTATCTTATGGAAGCAATGCAAAAATATCAGAACGCGGACAGTGGATCTCAAATATCAATAGAAGAGTTTCGATCGCTCTATCCCATCTTTTATTTTGACGTATCAAAACATTTGGAGCGTGTTGTGGGATCGACTGCAGATATTGAGGTCACGTGGACACTGGGCGCTGTGCCAGGTGAACAGTATAACGTATACGCGCTATTGGTTAGTGATCGATTTCTGACCATCGATTCAATCAAAGGAAGAATGACAGTACAAGTTTAATCTAACAACTTGGATATAACATTATGAAAACCAAATACACAACTCGAGAAATACACCTAACATCTGGTCAAGTTGAAAAATTATCAGCAGCTGTTGCTAAACGCAGCTCTGTTTCTTTGATGATCTCTCCGGAAACTTCAAATAAAATTGCAGTAAAAGTCATGCTAACGCAACAACAAATCAATAAACTCGATCGCAACAAACCTTTTGTGCTGAAATTATCTGTTTCTCAGGTAACTGCAATGTCAAAAGAAGGTGGATTTTTTGGACCAGCGTTATCAATAATAGCTAGCAAAGTTTTACCAGTACTTGGTACACTTGGACTTGCGGCTGCGTCAGGAGCAGTCTCTGGCGCAACGAAGAAAGCAGTCGAAGGTCGTATGATCAAACAAATCTATCGTTAATTTTATGTAACAGTATAAAATAAAATGCCAACGAAAATGCCAACGAAAATGCCAACGAAAAAGCCAACGAAAATGCCAACGAAAAAGTCGCCGAAAAAAACAAAATCATCGAAAAAAAAGACAACAACAAAACGCAAACAAACAAAACAAGGAGGAATTATTCCTTTCGCTCCACTTTTAGCGGGACTAGCGGGAAGTCTGCTGCCAAACTTACTAGGAATCGGACGCGGATTAACTCTACCAGGGACCAGACGTTATTGAGCAATTTTGACATCATTGAAAAATTGAAGGACGTTGTTGGATTTCGAGGAGTATTTTCCAAGGATGAACTCGATGACGTACCAACAGGCGGTTCTTGTGTTGTAAATATTGAAAACTTCAATGATGGCTCTGGCACCCACTGGGTTGCTGTCCACGATAACAATTATTTTGATTCGTTCGGACTTCCTCCAAGCGATCTCATAAAAAAAATATATTTTTAAAAAATTTGATAAAATAAATTATTCGTCTAATCAACTACAGCCGATTGGAACATCAGCTTGTGGTTATTATTGTATCATGTTTGTCAGACAAATGCACCAGAGTATAAGCTCTGGAAGTAAAAACTTTTTAAAGTTTATTTTACAATTTGATGAGCTTCCTTCTCATGCGAATGATAATATTGCAATCAATTTTATCTAAACTCCTTGATATAATAATGTCAACATACTGTCTCAAATGCAAAACTAAAACAGAGAACAAGGATGAGATGACGGAAAAAACGAAAAATAATAGAACGATGTTAAAAAGTATTTGTGCAATCTGTGGTAGAAAGAAAAGTATGTTTTTGAAAAAACAAGTAGGATCTAGCGTTGATAGAGTTATCTTGATCGACGATTAATCTTATGAAACAAAATAAAATAAAATGAAATGCAATTGTGATTGTGACAAAGATCTTTGCATAGAACAAGATAAAATCATTACGTACTGTCAACGTTGTAACAACAGAGAAATAATAGGGTTAGGTATAGATATACATAAACTAATTGGTAAATTACCAAAACCAAAAGGCGGTTGGACCTTGCCAGGTCATCGGTATACAGGTCCTTACAATCCGCTAGACCAACAACTAGATGAAAACGACAATCCATTGCCAGGACAAGAACCTTATAATCAAGTGGATGCAATAGCAATGCGTCATGATATCTGTTATCGTGATCATGAAAACTCGAAAGCAGATTGTGATAAAGTAATGTTAGACGAATTACATGATATGGAGCCAACAAATCTACGAGAACGTTTTGATAGAAGATTTGTTCAAGGAATGATAGGAGCAAAATATAAACTCGGACTCGGAGAGTCTCGTCAATCGCCTCGCGATCGGGGAAAAGAATTATACGATGATCTTGCAGTCGAACTACACAGACCTAAAAAAAAAAGTTTCCGAGACGTAAAGTTGTTGCAAACGCTGTAGATGATATCTGGGCAATAGATTTGGTAGATGTATCTAATATGGCTCAGTTTAACGATAATAAGAAATATTTGTTTAATGTCACAGATGTTTTCAGCAAATACGCTTTTAGTGTGCCAGTTTCAGATAAAACAGGAACGTCAATCACTGATGCGTTACAACAAATAATAACGAGTACCGAAAGAAAACCAAACAAAATCTGGACTGATCATGGATCCGAGTTTTTTAACAAAAAGTTTGAACAGTTTCTAGAACAAAATAATATTAAAAAATACGTTACAGGAAACGAAGGTAAAAGCGTTGTTGTCGAGAGATTTAATCGCACGCTAAACGAAAAATTACACAAACATATGACAGCTAAAAACACCAACAGGTACATCGATGACCTTTCTCAAATCGTAGGCGAATATAATAACACGAAACATCGAACCATCAAAATGTCACCCAATGACGCTATCAAAAATCCAATATTAGCAAACGAAAACATGTACCGTAGACATAAATTTAAGGTCGGTGATAAAGTTA
This sequence comes from Potamilus streckersoni, assembly GCA_016746295.1. NCBI lineage: Eukaryota > Metazoa > Mollusca > Bivalvia > Unionida > Unionidae > Potamilus > Potamilus streckersoni. Next base: position 422,206 of record JAEAOA010000531.1, read on the forward strand.
GAATCTCTTTGACTAAAAAGATATTTGAAAAAGGATTTACTCCAAACTGGAGCGAAGAAGTATTTGTTGTTGATAAAGTACTCTTAACAATACCTGTAACGTACGCGTTAAAAGATCTGGCAGGGGAACCTATAGTAGGTAGTTTTTACGAACAAGAACTACAAAAAACTGAACAAGATGTTTTCGTTATCGAAAAAGTGATTAGGAAAAAAGGAGATAAAAGTTTAGTCAAATGGCGTGGGTATAGTGATAAATTTAACAGCTGGATTCTAACCCGGTCGATTGTATCGACTGCGAAATAATGCTATTATAAATTTCCTCATACTTTCGTTTGACAGATTTGCATTTTACTGGTTTACATAATGATATTAGATATTGTCTGCGATCGTCAGAGATCGTCATAAGATTAAAAATCTTGACAAATATGAAATCGAATTTGATATTTTTCTGTCGGTCTGGAATTTTAATGTTTAAGAAAGGTCTGATTAACTGCAAAAATACCTGCTGTTCGGTAACGGTAAAATTAAATTTTATAATTTTTTTAGCAATGTGATACTTGACATTATATTTTCCAGTGGTTGGTCTGCTATAATTATATCTGTTAACGACGGTGACTATTTCACCATCATCAGACTCGTTGTTATATAAAATATCATCTTCGTTATAACCAACAGATTTGTCTATCATATCATTAGAGATTGTGGAGACCTTATCGCTGATATCACTAGTATCTTCTTCGTATAGTTGAACGAGTCGTTTCATCATATCCATATTATAATATACTTTTTATCTAATTTGTTGTTATAAGATGACTGACAAGGTAAAATATCACCAAAAAGTTAATATAATAAACTACCACGAACTGACCGAAGCGGTAAGAAAATGCCTGTCAGGTTATAGTTCATATTCCGTTGACGTTATTGTAATGCAAGGTGATTCTCATAAAATATTACTAACAGAAGCAGAAAAAAATAAAATTAATGAAAGTGCAGTAACGACGCTAAAATTTGATTGCGATGATATTATAGCATTTGCTCATCATTGTTTGACTAAAACCGAATTACAAAATATTATTAATCATCATATCTAAAAATAATACTAGCATCATATTTGTTTGAAAAAGCTGATTTTGTTGCTCCATCAGCTACAAATTTTACTGCTCTGGGATTTATATTATAATATTTCGCCGCAGCTGTAATTGATTTGAATTTGATCTCCTCGTCAGTTTTGAGGTTAAACGAAATAACAGGTTTTATTGGGCATCTAAAATTAATACCACCACCTCGTCCTTTTCTCACATTTTCCTGTTGGGTCACTAGCTCCAGATTTTCCAATCGATTGTCTGTTTTTACGTTATTGATATGATTAATAACCAGACCATTGGGTATAGATCCGTTGAACACCTCGTAAACAAACCTATGACCAGTATAACAAACTTGATCTGTCGATGTTCCTCTAACAGTTACTATAAAATATCCCATATTGTTCATAGAACTAAGAACTGTTTTAGTTTTTCTGTTTCTAATAATACCGCGATCGTTAGCCTCGTATAAATCAAAGACCGGATGCGGCTGAAACTCGTCTTGTAAGGATAAATTTTCAATATTATCATCAGTGACTTTACCGTTAAAATGATATACTCGTTTCCCCTCTGGAATGTCATCGCAAAATAACGTGTAAATAAAATCTTTTCTAAACATCGTAATCCTTTCAGTATTATCTCCCTTTACACTAATCGTATAACCCGCTGACGTTGCTTTACCAACAGATATTCCAGTAATGATATTAATAACCGAACCAAGTGCATTTCCAGCGTACAGGTTGTACTTCGGATAAACATGATATACCTCTTGCTCACGTGCGCTTGTCAGATTTACTGTCATTATATTATAGGTGATATTTTTTATCTCTAATTGTTGTTTAGCGCATGCGCAGTGTGAGGTAAATTATCAATTAGAGATTATATTATAATATAATAATGTTGAAATTGCGTGATATAGCCAAGAAGACACTTATTGGAGAACCTGTTAAAATAGCGACTGCTTTTACAGGTTTTGACAATAGTTATCAGTTTGATAATCAAAACGTTTTAGTAAATTTTTCTGAAACAAATCTCTTTCATCTGCTACAGACGACTGTAAAACGTGAGCTTGAAAAACACAAGGGTCTAAGATTGTTAGTGCAATATCACGTTATATTTTCAAAACTACTTGTGACGGAAGAATCTACTAACAAGGAAATTGCAGACCCTTACATCAACGCAAAATCTAGACGTGTTTTACTTGGTAGTGATCTTTTGTCACTATCTAATGAAATACACCAAGAAATTTGGAAAAAAATAGAAGAATTTACCGAATTAGGTTCGGGTTGGAAGTTTGAAATGATCAAGGAAATTTTGTTTCACACGATGAAATATGACGCATTACGCGGTAGTTCGTATATCGACCTGCCACCAAAAATAAAAAATAAACAGTGCTGTATAAACATAAAAAACGTCGATAGCAAATGTTTCCAATGGGCTGTTCTTTCCGCGCTATTTCCAGCAGAAAAAAATGCTGATCGTGTTGAGAAGTATATCAGTCACGTGTCAAGATTAAATTGTGCTGGTATTGACTTTCCAGTGGCAGAAAATCAAATACCAAAGTTTAAAAAGCAAAATAATGTTTCGATTAACGTTTTCGGATTAGATGAAAAAGAAAATGTCTATCCGAGGTATATTTCAGAAAAAGCTTCACAATCGACTATCAATTTACTGTTTTATAAAAATCATTACGTTTGGATCAAAAACTTTAACAGACTAGTTGGAAGACAGTATAATAAAAATAACAACAAAAAGTTCTTTTGTTATCGCTGCTTGCACGGTTGTAGAGACAATGAAACATTACAAAAGCATTTACAGTACTGTAGTGACGTACAAAGAATAACAATGCCATCTAAAAAAGATAGCGTGTTACAGTTTGTCCATCATAATCACAAACTAAAAATTCCTTTCGTCATATTCGTCGATTTCGAATGCTTACTTCAACCTGTACTTGGCGTAGAAAATGATCCTAACCAATCGAGTACAAGAAAAATTCAAAATCATGTTCCGTGCGGAGTAGCGTACAAGGTAGTTTGTTGCGCTGATTCGAGGTTATCTAAACCAATCCAACTCTATCGTGGTAAAAATCCAGCTGTCTGGCTTCTCAAGCAGTTGATTAATGAAGTTGATCATATAACTTATCGTTTGAAAAGAGTAACTCCAATGTTAAAATTAACACCTCAACAAGAATCTGATCACGAGCAAGCGAAAATTTGTTATATTTGTGAAAAAGCTTTTGACCCTGACAATGTCAGGAAAAAAGTACGTGACCATTGCCATTTGACCGGACAGTATCGTGGAGCGGCTCATGACCAGTGTAATTTAAAATTTCACGCTCCAGATTTTATTCCAGTTATTCTTCACAATTTTCGAGGATATGATAGCCATATTATAGTAGAAGCTTTTGGTGATCCTGATATAAAATCTCGTCTAAAACTCGATAACATCATCAAATGCATCCCAAATAATTTTGAAAAGTATATGTCAGTTACGCTAGGTAAATTACGTTTTATTGACAGCCTGCAGTTTATGGCAGCATCGTTAGATGAGCTAGTAAAAGGTTGTAGTAAATTTAATAACCTAAGAGACTGTTTGGGAGATAAATTTAATCTATTAGCTAAAAAAGGAGTTTTTCCATACGAATATCTCGACGATTGGAGTAAATTTGATGAAACATCTTTACCTAGCAAAGACAAATTTTACTCGCAACTTAAAAATGAAAATATAACTGATGACGAGTACAAGTATGCACAAGATATTTGGAAAGAGTTTGATTGTGAGACTTTTGGTGATTATCACGATTTGTATTTGAAAACTGACGTGTTATTATTAGCAGATGTTTTTGAAAGTTTTCGAGAAGTGAGTTATAATAATTACGGACTAGATCCTTGCTGGTATTATTCTGCCCCCGGACTGTCATGGGATGCTCTGTTAAAGTTTAGTAAGGTAAGGTTGGAATTACTGACTGATGTTGATATGTTCAATTTTATCGAAAAAGGTATCCGAGGTGGTATTAGCGTGATAACGAAGAAATATGCTGAAGCAAACAACAAATATTTGAAAGAGTATAATCCTGACCTTCCTTCGAAGTATATAGTTTATCTAGATTGCAATAACTTGTACGGGTATTCGATGGCAGAACCAATGCCGTTTGGTGGATTTCATTGGATCACGGCTGATCAATTTCTATCAGAGACAGAAAAAAAGATACCCGACGATGTTTCCTATTTCGTTGAAGTTGATCTCGATTATCCAACTTCGCTACACAAATTGCATAACGATTACCCTTTCTGCGCGGAATCGATGATTATAGAATATAGTTTGTTATCAGAAGAACAACAAGCGTCAGCATTACCAAGACAACATTCTATGGTAAAGAAACTAGTACCAAATTTGCTTCATAAACGTAATTATGTTTTGCATTACAAAGCTTTAAAACAAGCAGTCGATGCTGGTCTCGTGTTGAGAAAAGTTCATCGCGTACTAAAATTTAATCAGTCGCCGTGGATGAGAGGTTATATTAACTCGAACACTACAAGAAGAGCTGCTGCAAAAACTGATTTTGAGAAAAACTTTTTCAAACTGATGAACAATTCTGTTTTTGGTAAGACGATGGAGAATATTAGGAAACGCGTAAATATCGAACTAGTCAATGATGTCAATCGCAGAAACAAACTTGTGTCAGACGATGATTTTGTGAGCATGAAAATATTTAATGAGAATCTTGTTGCGATACAAAGAAGAAAAACAAATCTAAAACTAAACAAGCCGATCTACGTTGGAGCTTCAGTGTTAGATTTATCAAAGTGGCTGATGTACGATTTTCATTATAATTTTGTTAAAAATCAATGGCCGGCTAGTAGATTATTATTTACTGATACTGATTCGCTCGTATATGAAATTGAATGCGAGGACATCTATCAGGACATGCATGATAATAGATATCTGTTTGATCTTTCTGATTACCCACGTGACAGTAAATTTCATGACGACACAAATAAAAAGGTTATTGGTAAGTTCAAAGATGAAATGAACTCGAGCGCTATCAAATACTTTATCGGATTACGTAGTAAAATGTATGCCGTATTGTTAGACAATAATAAAATAACAAAAAAAGCAAAAGGTCTGCCTCGTGATTTTGTTAAAAAGTTTATAAAATTTGATGACTACAAGTACGCGCTTGATGGTGGTGTTAGTTTTATAAGAGCTATGTCAATTCGGACAAATCATCATAAGCTCGAAACAGATGTCCTTATCAAGCGCGGTTTGAGCAATTTTGATGATAAACGTTATTGCGAAAATGGGGTAGATACACTTGCACTTGGGTATTGTCATGATGATAGAGATATACTTGACATTATCTTTGCAAACTAAAATTTTATCTAAACTTAAGAAATAATGTTTGAAAATTTGACAGTAACAAATAGCTACAGTAGCAAAATCAAATATCTAATGATGGACGGTAAACCATTGACAGTTGAAATTAATAATGAAACATCAGGCATATGCTTTAGTGGTACCCGTGACAAGTTAAAACTTTCGCTCATCAGATCTGATGACAGCGAGTATTTTAATTATCTCGAACAATTGTATCAAAAGTTGCTAGCGGAATTTAAAAACTTTCACTGTCCGATTAGTCAGCATAAATACACCAAACTTACAATTGATCTTGATCGGTCAAAGTTGTATTTTATCGACAAAAAATACCCTCTTAACAAATCACAAATAAAAGATTTGTTTGAGTCCCGTCGTTATGTGAGCGGTAAAGTAAAGTTTAGCCTCTATCACCATGATAATGAAATATTTTTGATATCTACAGTTGAGACATTAACAGTTGGTAATGAGGTATAATACCTCTTACCTTATTGGAATTCTAATGCGTAATTTAGTCCACAATCGCCACGCTCTGCTAAATCGTAATGATTTGGAAAATTGAGTCTGACATATCATTTTGCTTATTCTGGAAGATCACGTATTTAAATTTTACCTGTTACCTAGGTATTTTGCAACAGGTGTTCTATTGTATTTCTTTGGAGGTCTAGAGGGGTGGGGAGAGGGGTTGTTGAGCTCGGATTCTTAGCGCAATTATTGATTGCAACAGGTGTTCTATTACGTTACCTAGGTATTTTGTATTTGTTTGGAGGTCTGGAGGGGTGGGGAGAGGGGTTGTTGAGCTCGGATTCTTACTTTCTCCTACTACTACCGACTCAGTGCCATCATATTTTGGTGATGCGTGCTTAGTCATGACGGTATATGGGCTGGTGCGTGCAGGCAAGGCGATATGTGCCATTTACTCGCGGACCTGGGTTCGAAACTTCGTAGAGTACGAATTTAATTTATCTAACCTGTATTATATTATTGTTTCATATTAAGCATTTTCATATTGATAATAAAAAAATCTATTTTAGTAAGCATGTATACTTTGATTATCGACGTTTCTGAAAACTACTTTATGTGGTTCTTCTGTTTAACTTATACGATTTATGCTCATGACACTGAGGCTAAAATTCATACGGTAACAATTGTTTACAATCCCCAGGTTGCCTGATGATTAGAAAGCTAAAAGTTCCATGTGATTTGCCGGGCACTTTCCTCGCAGTCTTAACAAGATAAATATTTCAGTTTCTGAAGAAAAAGCAAAATCTTACCTCGCATAGATCACAATTGCTCAATTATTCGTATATCTGCTCTCCTTATTATAGGGTGTGCTCAAAGAGTTACTGATATAGATGAGGAGTTATCATTACTCACCAGTTCTGGGCCGACATCTAACTGCGTGAATCTCGTCTCCACAGTAATGGAAGAGAAATTCGTGTGGCGACACACTTGTTATTCCATTCAGCAATGGCAGAATATCCTCGCTATCTAATGTGACATTTTCTGGCGGCGCTGCACCGGTAGCCATCACCACCATGTTGTAGAAGTCCATTAAAGATGTCGGTTCATCTGTTGTTGTGTTCTTGGGAATATGTCCTGGCCAGCTGATGATTCCAGGTACCCGGATGCCACCGTCAACTCCACCGTGTGTCTTCCCTCCTTAAAATTAACACAAGTCTTTTAAAATAGACCTTCATTTTTCTAGATATCATAAACCGATATATGACACTCAAGGTAAATTAGATTTCTTAATTTATTACAAACTATGTATTCTAGAATGGAAATTGTGGTGGCTGATTTGTTAGTGCGATGGACGCGATGTATATGTTGATATGCATATAAGAAAACCACATGTAAGCGACTGTAGTTTGGCATTTGGACAGCATATTCATGTTGATATTATCAAGTAGATTAATTTTCTTTTTTTTCAGTCAACGCACAAAGGCGTGCAATAATGAAAATAAACCTAATTTGAATAAAACTCGTTGTACTCAGCACCATGTGTACACCTAAGTTGGTATCAGAAAATAAATATAAGAGAAAACTTCGATAAATATCTGCTGGCAAATAAAGCTGACAAGGGATACAGAAAATATTTTCTCGCCTGTTGTATCCATCTTTCTCTCCTTGCGTCTATCTGTCAAACTTTTAATTCAAGAGTATAACACAAACTTCTTTCCATATACATTTATAAAACGTAATATATATTTAAAATTAGTGGTATATTTGTACTTTTTACCAAAACAAAATGCTCATCGCATCAATATTGTATAAGCTGCCATGGAAACAAGTGGTCACGATCTAGTTTCAGGATCCGAAATAAAAGACTGCTCAGTATGTTTTGAAACTTGGTACACATATCAAATTACTGTTACATTTGTGACTCTTGGAGGAATAAATCCCCGATTGGTATGTTTGACGACTCCATAGAAAACAACATTGCAAATTTTGCAACCGGATTTTTTCTGAAGCATAAATTTATGAAAATCAAGCAACAAAATAAAACGATATATTTGCTTTCAAATTTGCTACATATTACATATTACATATTACTGGCATAAAGTTCTCAGTTGCAATTAAGAATTTTGCGATATCAATATATTTGAAGCTGCCTTAAATTAGTCGAAAAGTGGCCAGAATTAATAGTTTCAAGGTATAACTTAACTAAAATGATTTGGACTGAAATTGTGAACTTTGAACAAAGAGCAAACAAAAAGCTAGTGGGTTTTTTTTTTTCTTTTCTATTTAGATTTTTGCGTCGATTTTTGTTGCATGAAAGCAAGATGCAAGTTGATGAGCTCTAATTGTTTACAGACTGCAATTCGAAAACCATCTGAAACTATTAAACCAAACATAAATATCAAACTAGTATTTTATATATGCCTTAAGTGATATAGTCATGCGGTGGTAGTAAATACTATGAATAGACGCGGCTGGAATAGAACTGATTCTGTCTTTTTTTTGGAATCGTTGGGTCTTATTTAAAAGAACTATTATTACCCAAAAGAATTCCATTGTATCCACCGTCTACCTCTCCATTAACTCCTTTCTCCTCCAAATGGCCCCCATTATCAGATGTGAAGTATACTAGCGTATTATTTTCGATACTCAACCTGTCGAGGGCTTCTAGGATTTTCCCAACTCCCCAGTCCAGTTCCTCTACGGCGTCACCATAGCGTCCATGTCTGCTCTTTCCTTCAAATTCTTTTGCTGTTGCCAGAAACGTATGAGTATGGCTCCAAGCCAGGTAGAGAAAAAATGGCTTGCCTTCTTTCGCGCTTTCTTCCATGAATTCAACACTCTCTTGGACCAAACGATGTGTGAGATCAGGAAGATGAATAGGTTGTTCTACAATTTTATGATCTCTATATAACATACTGTTTAAAAATTTAAAGTTGTCTAGCGTCCAGTAGACCATTACAAGAGGGATGCTCCAAACTAATGACACAATTACAACTACCGGAAGTGATGCAAAATTTGCTTTGTACATACAGGCTAAAGGTATCACGACGCATAGCCACAGTGTTATGAGCTGTCCATACCAGGTGGGTCTCAAGTCCAAAATAACCCTATCTCCCTCATTCCCAAAGTCTTTCATATTTGTACCCAGGAAACCATAGAAACGGTCAAACCCCTGGTTTAATGGATGCATTTTAAAATCGCCATACCTCTCTTCGTGAAGTCCGAGATGCCATTTGCCTGGAAAATAAATTCGTGAACCCAAAATCATTAAGTAAATAATATCTGCTAGAAACAATCGTTTATAAGAAGATGAATAACTAATAATATACTCAATGACTTGAAGAACTAACCGTTCTGAGTTTGCAACTAATATACTCTCAGATATCGTCCTAATAATGTATTCGCTCTTCAAGATTTAGAGCAAAGCAAAATACCCCAAAAATGACACCAACTTTGACTGTACCTTGTATTTTATTTAACGTGTATAAGATAAACATTGCTTCTCACAGACGGTTGAAATTTGTTTAAATCGAACTTTTGCAATTCATTTAGTGTATGTAATACATACTATGTAAAGCAGACAGGGCCTTCAGAAGGTGTAATGGAAGGTCACTCGTAAAACTGAACTTATGAAAGTTGGTACAGCAAGAAGTTACTTAAAGGTCACTGACCACCTATATTGTACAAACGTGCGATAATAATACAGTTATTTAAAAATGCATTTATTATGCATGTACACCATAAAAATGTTTATTGAAACCTAAAATCCGCTTTTTAAAATGAAAGTATTATTTGGCAATCTCCGTAAACAATCGGTAGATTCCGAGTGTCTAAAACGGATATCAACCTAGCCATTCAAATGTTTAATTTCCCACATAAATATCAATTTTCTATATCTTACGATCGTACTATTTTACAGCAAAATATAGTGCACTGTGTTGCCTATGGATGTAACCAAAAGAGTGATGATGAGACAAAAGGATTCTTTCTTTTTCCGAAAGACCCTGTTTACCACAAAAAAAGTTAATTGAAGATGTGGAATCGAATAGGGTGATGGATGGGTAAGTGTGTAAAAATATTGTTGATGTTTATAGTTACTATAAATACAATTAGGAAATTGAGTGTATGTATCAGAAATCGTGATAATGTTTTTGTGATAGCCTTTATTATATAACAATCGCGAATGGAATATTTAGATGTGAGTGTAGGATTTAATTGCCATTATACTGAAAATATCTTATGATTTTATCCTATTAAAGTTTAACAAACAAGCAATTATTTTATAGTTATTTCAGTCCGAAAAAATGGACACTGAAATCCTTCTCTTATCATAGATCAAAACATGAGTCGATATCAATTCATCTGATGTGATGTGATTATGATTTTTAACGTAGCTTTAACAATTTTTCAGTCATATCACTACATTGTCTGCAGTGTGACAGTTTATAGTGATGTCTAGCACTGGGACATCATGCCACAAACATGTAGCATCATGTCTCACCTAGTCGCATTATCCTGACATCAGGCCGACCAGTCCTAGCATTAACCTCTTAATGCTGAGGGTCAAGCGAGGCAGCTGTTAGTACCATTTTTGTACTTCTTTGGTATAACCTGGGATAGAACGACCTCCCGCATCCGAGGGGGCCCTGAGTGGCCGAGTGGTCTAAAGCGCTGACCGTTACGGATCACTGCCATCTCACCTCTGCGTGGGTTCGATTCCAGACTCGGCTAACGTGGTTAAGTGAGAAAGCCTGCCAGTAGCTTCTCGTTAGTCGGTGGTTCATCCCTGGGTTTTCCAGGGTTCTTCCTCCACCATTAATACTGGCCGCATGTATAGCCTATATTGTGCTAAAAAATGGCGTTAAACCCTACAACAACAACAAACCGCATCCGAGGCGATCACTCTAACCACTAGGCCACCGGAGCGGTTCAGTTCATCTGTATATATCATTTACACAATAGCTGTCTATGTATCAGTCAGTAACAGCAACAAATACATTTCTGAAATAGTAATGTTTTATTTTCTTTTGTTTTTGAGAAATATGACATAACAAAAATATAACATCGAATTCCCGATATAAATTAGTGAATTTAAAAAAATGCACACAAATTTGAACGATGATCATTGAAAGTGAATGCTGTAGCATATTGCTAAGAGACATATACTTAGATATCCTAAGGTCATGAAACGATTGTGTTGATTGAGGAATTATATTTTAAGATTAGAAGAAAAAGGATTTATCTTAAATCAAAATAATTATTTAATGTCAAAATAATTCTTAGACATTTTTATAGCCGTGCCTGAGATGCCATTATAGTATAATTATTAAGGTCTCGTAAATATAGACCGCTCCTGTGACCTAGTAGTTATAGCGCCAGCCTCAGATGCGGGACGTCACGGTCGCGGATTCGAACCCCGGCTGAGTCATACCAAAGACTTATAAAAATGGTACTAATAGCTACCTTGCTAGGCGCTCAGCACTAAAAGATCAGTGTTAGGACTGGTAGTCCTAGGGTCAGGATAATGTGACTGGGTGGAAGATCATGCTACATGTCTAACGATAGACATCACTGTGAATTGCCACACTGTAGAACTCGTAGCAATATGGCTGAAAAATTGTTAAAGCTACGTTACACATCTAAATCACATACGAGCACGCGAGCGCTCCTCGTAAATATATATTATTTGCCAACGCAAACGACGCATATTGCTATAAAATTTTATCTACCCTTACAATCCTTTATGCACTCTGATAATGTCGCGAAAATGAACAGAAAAACTAAAACTAAAACTTTTTATTAAAGTTGGATTTTGCCCCAAAATGTTTCACAGCAATCCACGCTGGCATACGTGGCACGTGTCAAACATGCGATTAAATGATCATGCATGTAATTATAACTCATATTCTCAGTTAATTTGAGGCAGGTACAGCCGTTTTTAAGTGTTTTGTGATGAATAATTAAACATGCTGTTAAAATCATTTAAATCGTAACAAGATTCTTCTACAATTTCTGTACATTTCTTTTTGGCGGAAACTACCTACGTACCAGTCCTATGAAAAAGTAACGTAGTATGTGATACGTACAGCCGAAAACAAATACCACGATTAGCAGGTTATAACAGCAATACGGCGCACCTCTAAAATATTTCTCATATTTAATTTTAAATTTTTATTTCGATTGTTGCATTTTCTCCATGATTATATGTCACGCATATTTGTATTTTGTGTTTGACCTTTGTTGATAAACAAGTTACGGTTACCCGACCAGTGTCATTCATTTTGTAAACAACATAGTAATTAACTAATATTTTTTTATAATCATGGATTGAATATATAGACTATTACCAATTGAAGTAATGTTGTTTACTTTAAAAACAATTCATTATTGCCTTAACATTTGAAGCAGGATTAAAATTACTGTATTGATAAATTTTCATTTGGGTGAATTAATTTATTAAAATCATCATCATTATAATCATTATTATTATTATTATTATTATTATTATTATTATTATTATTATTATTATTATTATTATTATTATTATTATTATTATTTAAATACATTTGACAAATCTTTAGTGAAACCAACAAGCATTCACAGTATCATCTAATGTGAATAACATTGCTTCAAAGCCTACAAAGAATCTGTTAGAGTCTATGAAAAATGACGAGATCTTTGAGCCTATAAGACAATGGATCTTTCGGAACCAAAAGGATCTTTAATAAAGAAAGAGATAAAAAAAAAATAGTTTGGTTCAGTATTTTTAAAGGGAAATTTTGGATAATAGTACTTTGGGTTTGATTGGGGAGTGGATATATGAAACTAAATGAATTACAGTTTTAAAAATGCCCAGATGAAATTTGGATTAAGAAAGCTCAAGCTTTTAGAAACAAATGCAGAAAATATAAATTGAACTAGAGGAAAATGAGAGAGAAATACAAATGCAGATGCAGAGAGAGAGAGAGAGAGAGAGAGAGAGAGAGAGAGAGAGAGAGAGAGAGAGAGAGAGAGAGAGAGAGAGAGAGAGAGAGGGAGGGAGAAGAGACTATCAAAGAGGGGACAAAATGAAAAAAGAAGAGAAGGAAATGGAGAGGCAGCGAAAGAGTGAGAAGAGGAAGAGATATAAATACAAATGTTGATGCGTGGAGAATAAAGGGAAATGCAATATAAATTTAAACTAATTATTTAAAATGTATGTTGATGTAAGTAATGTAATAATTGGTGTAATGTTGCTTCTAAAATACTAACAAGTACCAGAAAAAGTTTCTAGAATTGAAAAGCAATGGTTGGTTTTGATACAGGCTTTGCAATATTTTGAAGTGTAAATAGTTCAGTCCTTTCTGTAGTTATTGCATTCAGTGCTCACAGTCCCTTTATTTTAAATAGAAAAAAAAACAACAAAAAAGTCAGAGATTCGTGCTGCAGGAATACAACGTTAACATTATACACATCAGGAAAAAAGTGATCTTATTGCCGATCTTCTCTCACGTGCATAGAAGTGCTGTATTGCTTTATTTTGAATATAGTTTATGTAATTAAGATCAGTGTGATTCATAAAACATATTCCAATGTAATTTTAATGTATTATGGTATCATATTCATATTTGAAAAATATGTAAAAGTTTATCTTATGAATTTTTTTATTCTTTATAAGGGGAGTTTTGTTTATAATCTATTGTTTGCTTAGCCTTTGTCCGTGATTGGAAATATTACTTTAAGATACCAGTTATTTCTAGTAGAATGTTTACAATGCTATCATTTGTCCGTGATTTTGTGTTTTTCTTTAAGAAGCCTGTCAGTTCTAATAGGATGTTTACAGTGTTATCATTTGTCCGTGATTGTGTGTTTTTCTTTAAGAAGCCAGTCAGTTCTAATGGAATGTTTGCAGTGTTATCCTTTGTCCGTGATTGTGTGTTTTTCTTTAAGAAGCCTGTCAGTTCTAATGGAATGTTTACAGTGTTATCCTTTGTCTGTGATTGTGTGTTTTTCTTTAAGAAGCCTGTCAGTTCTAATGGAATGTTTACAGTGTTATCCTTTGTCTGTGATTGTGTGTTTTTCTTTAAGAAGCCTGTCAGTTCTAATGGAATGTTTGCAGTGTTATCCTTTGTATGTGATTGTGTGTTTTTCTTTAAGAAGCCTGTCAGTTCTAATGAAATGTTTACAGTGTTATCCTTTGTCCAAGATGGTAAGTTATAAATGGGATAATTACACAGCTTTTCAGTTGGAAATATTCCAGGCTCAGTCTTGTTTACAATTACATTGTAATTTTCCACTGAAATAATTCACATCTAGGTCAAATGAAATTTTATATAAGTAGGGATTTGACAAACATATAATTAATACCTAGTGTAGCATCTTGGAATTCATCTGTGATACAAATTTATATTTGTGTTATTTACAATGTTTCACTGGAATTAATTAAGTGCTCGTTAACTTATTTCTTTAGGATCAGTGTGAACTCATTGAAAGACATTCAGGACTGCATCATTATGTTACATCAGGAACATTAAAGACTATTCAAATGCATTCGGGACATTCTATATTTCTAGACTTGTGACAGGACATATATAATTATTTGGGATTTAGTTGACAATACTGTGAGTGTCTTTTAAATTCTCTCTTTGTATTGAAGAGATATTAATTAAGTATTTATTGTACATTGTACTTAAATTATTAGTTTCACTACTTCTTGTTACATATTTTTAGACCTAAATTCGTGTATATATATATATATATATATATATATATATATATATATATATATATATATATATATATATATATATATATATATATATATATATATATATATAAATATATATATATATATATATATATATATATATATATATATATATATATATATATATATATATATATATATATATATATTACGTTTAAAGTGGTCTGTGACTGGTATTATTAGTCCTAGAAAATGACAAGAGATGCAATATCTTGACAAAAAAATAATAATCTGGGTTCCTTCTACTACTCCTACTGATAGACTTTGACAAAGCTTTCGACTCGGTTGAATGAGACTTTCTGGCAAATACCTTTAAATCTTTAAAATTGGGAGAATTTAGTTGTCAATATTACGGAGTTTTCTGCTATAAATAAAAAAAATCTGTCATTAATAATGAACATATGTCCAACTTTTTAGTTTTGAGAGAGGTTGTCTCCATGGAGGCATGTTAGCAACCTATTTATTTATAATATGAATTTAACTTCTTGCAATAGAACTATAAAGATCGTAAATATTACAGGCATTTTCTATAATGAAATGAAGTTCAGATTAGAGCAGTACGCTGATGACGCTTTTTTATTATTACACTATTCTCCTTAGTCCTTGAAGTAACTCATGCTGATATTAAATAACCTAGCTTAGGTGTCAGGTCTGAACTGCTATGTTTTTAAATTAAACGATATTTGGATTGGAAGAAAAGATATTCTAATGATAAATATGTCCATAAATTGATATTAACTGGCAAAAGGGCAATTTTAGATTACTGGGAGTAGATTCTCTTTCAATTTAGATGATTTGACAGAACTTAATCTTTCGACCATGCTGAAGGAAGAAAAGAAATTGCAAAGATGGTGAAGCAGAAGAAATATATCCCTACTGAAAAATTTATACTTTGATAAAATTCTAGATTTTGCCGAAATAAATTATTCATTTTTGCTGCTCTCTGAAGTCCTCTTTCCCATATAGAAAATGAACTGAATATTTTTCATTTGGAGTGGAAAAACAAAGAGGTTAGAAAGAGATACTCTTCCAGCTTCTTTCAAGAATGGAGAATTAATTATCATTTGCTTGCCCTCATTTGTATGTTATATACAATTTTCATGGATTAGGCGCTATTTAAGATGATGTATGGCAAAAACGGGTTCCTGAATAAATGTTTAGACAGTTTAGAGGAATATTGTTATTAAAAAAAAGAAAACCAAATTTTAAGAAACCTCTAAAACAATTTCAAATATCTCTATGCTATTTATGATTTATCACAATGGAAAATTGAGCCAAAGTCAGTTCAGGAATATGTGTCATAAGATATTCTTAATGTAGTAACTATGGACCATTTTAAATCATACACAAGTTGTTGTACTTATTCAACACGTTTGTACTTAATAAACACGTTTGTACTTAATAAACACGTTCTTGATGCACAAGAATTTATTAAATTTTGATGCAATAAAACATAATACAAACTAACAACTACTTTGCTTTTATCTCCAAGATATCGGTGAAATGGAAAAAGAAAATTAAACGTTATTTTTAAAGTGGAAAAAGATCCATGTATTACTGGACAAAACATCTTATAGAAAGAGCTGAGAATAAGCATATTAACAAGGATATGAAAAAAACCAAGATACAAAAACCAACAGCAAATATGAAACTTGGTCCAGGTAGCTAGGTGTGTAATTGGTGTAAATGAATGGTCCAGCTCATTGGTTTTCGCTCAACATTGTACAAAAGACACCAAAAAAATTATTACCTTAAATTATAGGTTTCTACAAAGAAATATTGCGACAAACCAGTTTTTGAAAAAGGTTAATTTAAGTGATAATGATAAATGCACGTTCTTCAAGGAGGTAATAGAAAACAAACAAAAAATCAAGTACTTATTTTATGACTGCTCAGTTACTGAAAGTTTTTTAACAATTACTTGTGGCATGAATAAAAAATTACGATCCAAATTTTAAAATTACACGAAAGGATATCGTTAACGGAAATAAAAACTTAGATGATCTTATCAACTTTCTGATTTTGCTTGCAAAATGTGTTATATACAGATCACATTATAAAAGGATTCAATACTCTCCAATTGATTGTAAACGATGAAGGCTTCGAATGTAAGCAAGTTCGTATGTATATATGTTCTTATATATAAAGGCAGGTGGATAGGATTGAAAGTACACAAAACACTTTATCATCTGAAATAGCCGAGGGATATGACATAACTCTGACAAATAGGAGTTCAAGTGATCGCCACTGTTTTTGTTCGGTGATCCAAAACTTAGGGTAATACTGTACGTAGTGTAGGCATGAAGTTACGTAGGTATGTAGGTTTTCGTCCGCCTGTTCTTTTACGTCGTGTTGTTGACATATATATCTTACCTATAGCTGCTGTGTTGTAACCAACTTGTTTGGCTAGTTCAGCTAGAGTTACCTCACTTGGTGGAAGTCCGCATTTCGAAGCAACAAAGAGATTCACGCGTACAATTCCAATTGGTACCATACCTAAGAGTGCAGAAAAAATTAAAAATAGTTCACTCAGCAACAGCACCTTCTTTAATATTTAGTGTCAAAGAAGAGATTCAAAACGTTCTGTATTAGACAACTTGTGATCTATTTATATAACGCATATTTCTGATCTTTTGTTGATATTTTAGGCATTAAAGACAAATCAGTAACACGGCTGTAGATGAGACAGACATTCTATTTTCAATTTCCCCACGGTGATTCTGTCGTTAAGACGCTGGACTCATCATCCAAAGGGTGTACGTTACCAATAGGTTACCCATATAGGTTTCCCTGTTATGACACTGGGCAAGAGACCATGTTCTATTACTCTGGCACGATAAAGCCTGCAAAATATTGCTGTTCAGTAAAAACTGTTTACCAAATAAATTCTGCCATCTTTATATGTCCTTATCTCTGTTAGTATCCATTGTATCACACACACACACACACACACACACACACACACACACACACACACACACACACACACACACACACAAATATACACACATTGTATCCTCACACCCATTTACATTAGCTGGTTTAACAAGCATGTATAGTATTGGGTACCAAGTTTACAGGACATCTATAAATAAGACAATTTTAAAGAGAGACAATTGGGTACCAAATTAACTGGGCATCAACAAATGAGAGACAATTGGGTACCAAACTAACTGGACATCAGCAAACGAGAGACAATTGGGTACCAAACTAACTGGACATCAGCAAACGAGAGACAATTGAGTACCAAATTAACTGGACATCAACAAATGAGAGATAATTGGGTAAAAAAAGGAAATGATGTAAACAGCCTTTGTGCAGAGGAATCCCCACAACACTAGATCTGAGACGGACAACAGGATTTGAGTCTCCAGCCATGTCAGTGTCAGTCATGCATGTTAACTGAGCCATCGATGCTATCGACCCACAGTATGGGGAAAAATGAAAAGAAATTCAGTCTGTTTTTAAGGGTTCGAATAAAACTTTAGATCTTTGGCAATCAACAAATAGACATTAGATTTATTTCAACACAATTGTTTGTACAGACTCAGACTGGAAAATTTGAAATAAGTGAATTAAATAAAAATATCAAACAGTCAGATATGTTATATTTGGTGTATGCATGCACACGTGTGAAATTGCAATGGCACACGCTGAATGAATATATGTATCAAAATGGTTTTCGAATCTGACATTAAGAAACGAGTTTGTGGTTTGTGATGACAGTTTTATTAGTATAAGGTCAAGTACGCGTGTTTTAAAATGAAAATGTTTTCACGTATATAAATGTCAAAATGTATGTATCTCCAATGGCAGATCGAGGTGGGGGTGGTGGTGAACCCGATCCCACCCACTTCCACCCAATGAGTGCGAAACACCTGGATGTTTCCTGTAGTAATTTTCTTTTAAAGTTATATTGTTTAAATAATCACCTAGACACTTAGAATGAAAGTGCTTCTGGTGTCTTCGCTCACTGGTTTCCAGCATAAGTTTTATCGCACTTGCCTACATCTCCCCCACCTCCATACGATATTTCTAAATCCGATCATGATCTCCATATAAGAAATCTTATAACTTGTAATTGACCAGGATTACGATTTTGGCACGTGCTTGTTTTACAACCGGTCTCTGTAAATCAGACTGGTTCCTTATCCCAGATTATACAATAACCAGCACGTACTTGCTTTGTAAACAGTGGACTAGTCAATATGTAGATTATAATGTACGTTATTGTATGTGGTTTTATCAGCTAGATTGAATTCATGATTCTGGAATTTCTCCATCACGTCCTACATCTGACTTTCTGTGCTATAAACCTTTAATCCATTAATATGAACTGGAATCAAACTTGCTTCAAAACATATACAAATATGAAACATTTCAACTACATACACTGTGAATATTATTAAATCACATACTGAAGTGGACTTTGGTTGCACTAGTCCATATAGAATTGAAAAACCCATGTGGGACAAAAGCCAAAGGCGTCTCGTCCTCTGTTGGTTTTTGTACAACATTACCAAGTGAAAACATAGGTGCCACATAACCAAGACATTGCAGCTATAAAGTATCATTGATTATAAACACTTTAGATAGGTCACATGGGAAGTGCAAACATACTATTACGAAGAACGATATTGTAGGTTACTTAGTACAATTTCAGTGTCAAGGTTTTTCTATCCAGCCCAATTTCTTTTTCTCTCTCCAGATTTCTGTATATTTCGTCCTTTGTGCATGAAAGGGGAAGGGAAAACCGAAAAAGGGATTGAGATTAAAGTGTGTACCATGTTAAATTAATTTTAAAAAACGGGGATTTTTTATTACATTTTATCGATTTGTTTTTTTTTCATGCCTCACTAATGATTAAAGAGTGAAAATTCATCATAGATCAACAGGAATAGAACCAACAGCACACACTTCCAAGAATGTTAATTATGTATGCATATTACTGCGCCAAGGGCGGGTGACAATTTAATATACCAACAGTATTGGTATATCAAATTGCTTTATACCAATAATTTAACAGCCATATTATTTTTAATGCATGTGGTCTATATATATATATATATATATATATATATATATATATATATATATATATATATATATATATATATATATATATATATATATATATATATATATATATATATATATATATATATATATATACTTTTAAAAATGTATTTATAAATATGCTTCCTATTTCAGTAATAATAGAAAAATAGAAGAAAAACTAGAAAAGAGTTATTCGACATGGACACCTTGTCAAATCGATGGCGAAGCTGAAGAAGTTTGGTTTAGTATTCAAGATGAAGATTCTAAATTAACAGGCGCCTTAACTTGGAAAAAATTTTGTCAAAACCAAATCTTACATAAGTCTTCCTGTAAAACTTTATTCCACATTGGTCGTCATCTATGACAGTCATCAATGAGAGAAAAAGATTTATGATGGAAGGACACTACACTCGCCTAAAAAAAAAATATCCTACTGACCTGATCGAATACCGTAACGGCCAGTCAGCAAAGCTGCTCTGCTTGGCGTACACACACTGGCCGTCGTCAGATGCTGCGTCATTTTTGCACCTTCTTGGGCAAGTTTATCAATATTAGGTGTTCTCAAAGTTGTGTTTCCAAAGCAACCGATATCACCATATCCGAGATCATCAGCAATCATCAGCACAATGTTCGGTCTATGAGCACTATCAGCACACCGGATGTGACGTAACCACAAAGTCATCAGTAAAATTATCGCTTGACGAACATGGATCATCTTCAAAAGGCACTACTAGCACAGTTCTGTAAAGAATGCAGAATTTTGGGGTTTATTTGTGATGGGTATATTGATAAATGTTCTAGCACTCTACCAAAAGAAAGAAGAAATCAAACAGAGAAGCAAATTCCCATACTCAACAACAACAACATTATATTGAGAGGATATCTCAACAACCCGTACGAAGTCAAGTAATAATGTAGTTACTATGTAATGATACTTAATTCTTTAATATTTTCTTCATTGATAGGTTCATATGCATTGCCTTGAGCGTATCCCGGTTTTACCCCTGATGACTTCTGACAAATCTAACTGGTATATCTAAGTGAGAACGTCATGTTATCGGTAACAATATTATGTTGGAAAAAGAAATTTGTATTTTCTTGTCCCATTTTAATTAGGGTTTCATATTGTGCCAATATCAGGACCAAATTAAACACGAACTTTCCTCCACTCAGAGAGTTTACATTGTTTTTATGACAGCTAATAAAAAATCTTTGTCAATGAGAGGCTTTTTGAAGTAAAGGTAATCTATCCATATGATTAAAGCAAATCTTATTGGCAGAAAAGACAAACTGACACACCTGTACAATACAAAAATACGCTTCATATCGTAGACGGGGCATGCGAACATTTCGTTAAATAGTTCTCTTTGTGTATTTCTTGTTTAAACACCAAAAGGATTTCTATGCAGACACCTATATTTGTGAGTCCATGTTATATATAGGCATAATTCAGAACTGTTTTTTTTCTTTTATTTAAAAATATTTAAATAACACGATTATTTGTGGGATTGAGTCCTAATGTTCTGCGTAGATGGGTTTTGACTTGAAATGAGAGGAACAAATATACGTAAGATTTACTTCCATTGGATATATTTATAATGAAGGAAACTTCCGATTTTATTAAACTGTAACCTAGGTCAATGAGTGTGAAAAATGTTCGTATGTTGACCAGATTAAAAAAATGGTACTAAGAGAAATCAAATAAATACTCAACAATTACTCCTGACTGAATAGGATTATCTAACCCACATTTGATGTCTCTTATCAACTAATACTTTAAACATTTCATTCTTTCCTGACCAAACAGTCACTATATATTTATACCACATACATTAAAAATAAAATGACATTTAAAGTTTTGGTATAGTGCAAACTGTGATCCGCTCATGGCGCAATAATATGCATATTTAAATATTCTCCGTTCTATCGATCTAGGTTTATAGATCAATGATGAATTTTCACTACATAATCATTAGTGACTTATGAAAATAGCAATCAATGTGTGTGTGTGTTTGTGTGTGTGTGTGTGTGTGTGTGTGTGTGTGTGTGTGTGTGTGTGTGTGATTTGGAATTTTAACATAGATTTAGCAATTTTGCAGTCCTATCGCTAAAATGTCTTGAGTCGAGCACTTTATAGTCTTGTCTAGCATTAGGGCATCATGCTGCAGATATATAGATCCAGTCACAGTATCCTGACACCTGGCCGACCAGTCTTTGCACTAACCTCTAATGCTGAGCGCCAAGCGAGGCAACTGTTAGTACTATTTTTGTAAGTCTTTGGTATGACTCGGCCGGTGTTCTATCAAATGTATTGATAATCTCCGTTACCTTAATAAATTTAACATGGTACAAAACTTCATCGGAATTATTTCTGCTGTCCGTTCTCCCTCCCCTCTCATTCATAAGGGACAGAATACGCAGAAATCTGGAGTGAGAGAGATAAACTGATTGAGCTGGATAAACACTTTGAGGCTGAACTTAA
Organism: Potamilus streckersoni; assembly: GCA_016746295.1. Classification (NCBI taxonomy): domain Eukaryota; kingdom Metazoa; phylum Mollusca; class Bivalvia; order Unionida; family Unionidae; genus Potamilus; species Potamilus streckersoni. The sequence continues at coordinate 444,412 of JAEAOA010000531.1, forward strand.
ACCAAGTAACCTATAAGAACATGATTTGTCGTAACGGTATGTGTACACTGTCCTTAGGATTTATCTACTGTGTTTATATAATCAATGATACAAAGTTGCAAAAATCTATAAACACTATGTAATTATGTTTCTTACAAGGAAGACATACTGTAATGTATTAAATGCTTTGTTTTTGTTTCTTAAACTTATTGCAATGTTTATTATTACTTAAATATGAAAATCTCTCTCTCTCTCTCTCTCTCTCTCTCTCTCTCTCTCTCTCTCTCTCTCTCTCTCTCTCTCTCTCTCTCTCTCTCTCTCTCTCTCTCTCTCTCTCTCTCTCTCTCTCTCTCTCTCTCTCTCTCTCTCTCTCTCTCTCTCTCTCTCTCTCTCTCTCTCTCTCTCTCTCTCTCTCTCTCTCTCTCTCTCTCTCTCTCTCTCTCTCGTACCTTCAATTCAAGCACACACGATTAATATTATCTCGCTTGATACGAACCGAAACCCATATATACCACAATGTATAGAATCCAATTTTTAAAAAGTATCATTGATATGTATGTCAATAAGCTGTTTTTGATTGACTCAGTACATTGTAATATAAAAGATATTCATGGATCATTTAAAGTTTTTTTTCATCTGTCTATAAAGAATTGATAACACAAATTATCAGAAGACATGTTTTTTGAGTTATTTCACTTTGTATCTTTTATTTTATCTTTGACTCTTTTGGATTCTTGTGACATGTTTCCATGTTACCAGACGAGTTCAACGTGGATATTTCGCATTGTGTAAGGTAACCTTGAGAAAGGGTTTGATTCTTTAAAACTATTCTTAGAATGAATTGTCTTAACCCTTCTCCCTACCCCACCTCTCTCTCTCTCTCTCTCTCTCTCTCTCTCTCTCTCTCTCTCTCTCTCTCTCTCTCTCTCTCTCTCTCTCTCTCTCTCTCTCTCTCTCTCTCTCTCTCTCTCTCGCCTGTTTCTTCTAAGATTCTAAGAGTTAGCGAAACTGGTGTGCAAACTGGATACATTTTACATGCGGACTGATACTAGTCCCTTACGTTATGTAGATTATATTATTCCTCCATCACATGCACACAATATACATGTACCGCAATATGCACTTTTCCAGTGAACATCCCCATTATGAATAGATCGTCCTTGATAATCTATACAAGTGTTAAATGGAAGGGGAGGGGAGTTTGATGAACTTTGCAACTGCCAGTGCCATGTCAATCATCAGGTGACTTTTGTTTCATACGATCAACTTAAACGGAACTTATTTAATTGATCTTTCATTAGTGGCAGGGGAGTTGCGAGTGTAAAGGTGTCCTGAACAATACTGGCTACGTAGAGCCCAGTAAGTTTCGGAATCTCTAATATGGTATACAAACTACAAATTCACAATATAATTATAAAACGCTAACACTTTTGCAAGGAACATCAGCAGCAGATAAGCGAGAGAAAATTAATATGTATGTATGTATGTATGTATGTATGTATGTATGTATGTATGTATGTATGTATGTATGTATGTATGTATGTATGTATGTATGTATGTATGTATGTATGTATGTATGTATGTATGTATGTATGTATGTATGTATGTATGTATGTATGTATGTATGTATGTATGTATGCATGCATGCATGCATGCATGCATGCAGGTATGTATGTATGTATGTATGTATGTATGTATGTATGTATGTATGTATGTATGTATGTATGTATGTATGTATGTATGTATGTATGTATGTATGTATGTATGTATGTATGTATGTTGTACATGTATGTGGCATGATACACCAATGCTGGAGATCACTGTAAACTGCCGTATTGCAGACTTCGTGGCAAAATGACTGAAAATTTTGCAAAGATATGTTAAAAATCCAAATCTCTCACACACACACTCACACACACACACACGTGTGCGCGCGCGCGACATGCAGAAAGGTTCGTAGAGCCTGTTCTGCATATCTGATCCTACAGGGAAGTCTTTAGTTAAGAGGGGCCTTAAGACATTTTTAATCTAAGAATTATATTCTACATGCGTTTATGTACTTACGAATAGTTGCAGATAAGTTCCCTTTTAACGCTCGATTTATCGTAAGTGATATCTCAGATATGCATCGAAGAGCTCTGGGGACGAACTGTATAACGTTGGTGTTACGAGGTATTGTATTACACTGGTGTTAAAAAATAGGACGCCGTCCTACTTTTAGAACCTACGGACTATCGTGAATGTTTACTTAGGTGATATATGTTCATACGCCGTACGCTCCAGTTCAAAGTAACACAGATAGCCCACACACACCCTCTCTCTCTCTCTCTCTCTCTCTCTCTCTCTCTCTCTCTCTCTCTCTCTCTCTCTCTCTCTCTCTCTCTCTCTCTCTCTCTCTCTCTCTCTCTCTCTCTCTCTCTCTCTCTCACACACACACACACACAATCAGTCGTCAAAGAAACCTAACAAAATACCGTCCTACTTACTACACTACCTACCTACATAGTTTTTCATTCTCCAGATTTCCTGTCTATCCTAGGATCAATCTGCCTTTAAACTGTATGACTTAATAATAGGTAGTTTTAAGATTACTTCATTACCTTCTCTTTACTCTTCTGACTATACAAGATGACACGACAATTAACGCCTACTTCACTGTATTGTCCTTCAGAGTGAATGATAATGAATTCCTAAAGTCTATAGACTCAAATGACACAATAACTGTTCCTCTGTCCGTAATACTGTACGTTTCAGATAGGATCCTTGCAGTCGGTTCTCGATTGTTATTTACCGTTTTTAAAATCTCGTACTCTTGACCTAAATAAGTATATTTTGCCAGTCTTTTCCAATATTGTGCAATAATAAACTGGACAACCATTATTTATCATGTACAATAATTTAAACCAGAAATTGCTTGTTTTGTTTTTTCAAATAAATATAATTCTTCAACTATTAAAAGGATCTAAATTTTCACTTAGTTTTGATTTCTGATTTCAAACTAAGATTCTCTGTAACAAATATGAATATATTATAATGAACGTCAAATTTATGTTAATTTAAACTTTGAAAAAAGAATATAAAAAGTAAGCTGAAGTAAAAAAAAAAATTATTTGATTTCATGAAAACTTTATAGCAAATAACCATTATCAGGTTTAAGAAAGGTTAATTTAAGTCTTATAAATGGATTGTAGTCTTGCAAATGTACCGTATTCTGAACCAGAAGTAAAGAAACACTTAATGATGGTATAATTCCTTACTGCCTTCATATCATATTTCGCTCTCGAGGAACGTCAAATTATTGATCTCAAGATTTAGCCCTAGATCAATGAAATGTAGGAGGGGATTTAATTTGGTTGCCAGCGAACTAGACAGAAATGAGTGACAACTCGAAGTTGCTCATCTTATTAAAACAGTTTTAAAAACTATTAACTTGTGAGATATATATATATATATATATATATATATATATATATATATATATATATATATATATATATATAAATATATATATATATATATCTATATATCTATATATCAATATATATATATATATCTGTATATATATATCTAAGAAAGTAAGTAAATATAAATGTATATATATATGTATCTATATATGAATGTATGTATGTATGTGTGTGTGTGTGTGTGTTTGTGTGTGTGTATGTGTATGTATATATACGTACATACATGCATGCATGCATACATACATACATACATACATACATACATACATACATACATACATACATACATACATACATACATACATACATACATACATACATACATACATACATACATACATACATACATACATACATACATACATACATACATACATACATACATACATACATACATACATACATACACTGGGGAAACATGTCGCAGACATGTGGCATGATGTCCCACCCAGTCACATTATACTGACACAAGGCCAACCAGTTCCAACACTAACCTCTTATTGCTGAGCGCCAAGACAGCTGTTAGTATCATTTTTGCTAGTCTTTGGTATGATTCGGCGGGGAATCGAACCCACAACCTCCCGTATCTGAGACGGACGCTCTAACAACTAGCCTACCGGAAAGGTCAAAAAAGGATATAGTTGAATTAAAGAACTGGAGACAAATAACTCGACATAATACAGATTATAAAATTGTAAGTAAAATCATTACAAACAAAGTGAAATCCTGCATCGAAACAATTATAGATATCAACTAAATCTATGTGGACAAGGGAAGAAGTATATTCAACAATATGCTATCTATTGGAACTATATTTGACAAGAAAAGGAGAGAAACGATCAGGGAAAAAAAAGCCTTCGATCTTATAGAACATGGCTTCATCGAAAAGGCTTCCAAACCATGTGAATTTGGTATGAGTATTTTAAACTAATTGAAAGCAGTGTACGAGAAAATAACCTTAATGATAATAATAAATGGAGCATTGACGGGGGATATCTCGATACAAAAGTTATGTGAGACAGGGGTGTCTTCTGTGAATGCTACTGTATATAATTGCTACAGAATCACTGAATACAAATATTAAAAATACAAATGTACAATGGAAAAAGATAGCAAATTAGGGCGGGAGGGGCGACTTTATATTTAACTGCTACATGTCGATGACTAGTAACTATACAAAGACGGTTCCTCATTCAGTAATATTTAATACGAACTCGTGCAATTTGGAAAGGACTCTGGATAAGCAATCAACCATGAAAAAAAACCCGAACTTTTACTAATAGATAAGTGGCGGAGAAATCATTCTGGCCGTTCCCCAGACTTAATTAAAGATTATGTTAAAGTTTTAGGGATTATATACGGGGAAATATCTACTCACTTATATTATACACTCACACACACACACATATATATCTTTAAAAAAAATTAATTTTTTTTGTGAAAGAAATGAGAATTATGGTGAGAGAACCTTAAAATACCATATGTTAAATGCCAACTCCTTCTGTATTGTGGTGGCTTACCTACACTTTACCTTCAGTAGTATGCTCTTATTTGTCAAGTTTTTCCTGTCTTATTTGTGTTGTCAAAGCATCCCTCCCCAGTTAACTATTCTCGCGTGATAAAATAAATATGTCATTTTGTAAAGAGGTCAATTTTACGTAAAATGTTCCCAGTTAAAAATTCCTTCTCTAATTAGTTTTTTTTTTTCCTTTTGATAGTTTGCTTTATATTTATTTATTTCATTAATGAAATCTATTTTGAAAACATTACAAGGTTTGTATTTATACATTTAATGTATGCCATCCCAAGATTTTAACCCCATCGTTTAAACTTTCCAGGTAGTTTATTTTTCATTTCATATTTAAATGACATATAGCTTCTATTCAATACATTGATTCATTTCCCTTTGATGTTAAGAGTTTCCCGTAAACGTAGAATATTATATTTATCTAGCTAGATGTGCTACAATTTCCTTGGTCACTACCTTAATTTTGATAGTATTCGTCTTTATTCAATACTGTTACCTTGTATTGGTGCTGTTTAGTCAAAAGTCATTTTAACAAATTACTTCGTGTTCAAAAATGTATAATACTTAAATTTCTAGAAATAGATTATGCGAATTACATTAGGTGAACCCATTGTGGTCCAGTGTTTGTTTATTTTCAAGTACATACTTTCTCCATGCTGATTCTTCTCGTCTTCACTTCCATCATCCTTTTCTATTTCACTGTCTTACTTGTCTGAATTGTCTGAATTGTTTTCCGTGTCCGCGTTTATATCTGTGTCGTCTATGAGTTTGTGGTAATTACTCCACTTTCGTAGTTTTCTGGGGTTATTTTTCATCGCTTTGTATTCCAAGAGTGTGATTCTCTGACATAGGATTTATGTGAGTTGTATTTTTGTTTAGACCTGCTAACAGATTCGACATGTGGTGGTTCTTTGGTGTTGCTACTTTCCTCCTCTTGAGAGGTACCAGGACTGACATTCTAGGTTTAGACATCTTCCTTCTCTTTTCCTTCCTTATCTATCTCATCATCCTGTTAGTAGTATAAGTAGTTGAGATTTTAAAACCAAAGAGGGATTAAGGTCAGAAACCCCCACTCCCTCTAAAAAAAATATATTCTGACATTTTTTATCACCACAGATACCCCCTCAAATAACCACCCTCCTCCATATTTTTACCTCAAAACTTATGAAATTTTGAAATTCGAAAAGGATTTTATACCAATATTTTTTTCATATCAAACAATGAAATATTATTTGTAATGTATCAATATAATCCAATCCGACATGTTGTATTTGATCTGAAAAACAAATTCTGGACAATATTTAATTCGATTAGGGCAGCCTCAAGCTATACTGGCATAACAACTAAAATAATAAGCAATTGTATCAAAAATGCTGGTTATCATATATCACCAAAATATGGATCAGTATACTTATTCGCGACTGAAAATGACGAACGAATAAAAGGTTGGGCTGGTGATCCAATGACATTTATTGACAATAAATTGATGTTTTATTTGATAATGATATTTGTTTAAAACAATAAAAATTATGTTCCTCAGAGAGGACTGCTTTTGTAGCGTATATCCACCAAACATATTAACATCAATTAAATACATAATCTTAATTACAGTAGCGTATTTACACGCTGGTAGTGTATTTACAGCAAGGATATTTACAGCAGTTATAAGGGTTTTTGTAGATGGCACAGATACATATAATCTTAATTAAGGACGGCACAAAACAAAAATCTTAATTACTGTAGCGTATTTACAGCAATTATATTTACATTACAGTATTCAAATCAAAGTATTTACGCATATTTGCAATAAAGGATTTACAGGGACGGCACATATAAACGGGAGATTAATCTACGTCTAACAAATATTGTACACTCCCCCATCATGTCACAATCCTGTGAGTGCAATGATGCACCCACCATGTGTTGACATGGTGGGAGAGTGTATTTATTTTGCTGGATATCGACGATTTTTCCGGACCCCACTCTTTTGAAAATAGCATCCAGATCCTTCACATCGAGTTTTTCTGCTGAGGAAATTGAACTCAGAGCGTCAGCATGAGAATCCAGCATTCTAACACTGAGCAATGAAATTCAATTATACGTACATGATAAAATACTTATTATATAGTTATCAAACAGTATTACATATTTTGATTCTAAAATCATGAAATTTTACATTACATTTTCTGATTCTGAAAGCGTTATTATAAATCAATTGAGAAAATACATGACTTTTTATTAAAAGATATTTTCTATATAAATCTGTACAGAAAAAAGAAATCCTAATGTTGGCTGAATACAGTGGCTGTATCGATCAACCGTAGCCAAGGACACTAATCAATAATTGTCAACGAATGAATACATTACAAAGAGAGACTCTGCAGAGAAATAATCAATATCCTGTATGAATGGGTTTTTATGTAATTGTATATATATATATATATATATATATATATATAGATATATATATATATATATATATATATATATATATATATATATATATATATATATATATATATATATATATATATATATTTATATATATATATTTATTTTTATTTATATATATATTTTTTTATATTTATTTATTTATTTATTTATAAGGCAATTAGGCAATTTACTAGTATTATGCAAGACACATTGTAAGTCATTTCGGTAAAAACAGGACTGCCACCAGGATTTAGATCTTATTAGCCAAACAAATACAAAGCAAATGTTACAGTATATGCTTTGTTCGATAACTACAAAAGATTTTAAACTTAGCTGAAACAGTTTTATCTCCCTTTTAAACGCACATAAGACTTACAAAGTTATATTTCTTGGCCAATGAACAATGTTTCAGAATTCGCTATTAGGTACAATTTATTTTCAAAATTATACCAAACAAAAATTAATTTTACAGGTTACTTTTCAACGACATTCAAAGAGATCTTTCATTGCTATCTTATTGAAAAGATAATGACTTCCTTTTCCTAAAACCTTTGACCGGTCTATGCCTATATTAATTTTTGTGTTTTGCTTTTGGCTGATCGGATCGTGAAAATTGTCATATTTTAGTGCAAGCTTGTCTCGCAAACTTTCAGAAAATTTTAAATATCTGCTATCGTCTGATCTGATAAAGTAGAGTTTGATTCTGTCAAATTACTAAAACAAATTCCTGAAATTTCATCGCTAAATTCAAATGATAATTGCTGATTATTAACCATTATTCTTCCATTCATCCTGTTATGAACTCCATCGAATTATGTTAAATTTTCGAACAGTATTTCTGATTTTAATGACATAATTAATTGCATAATGTCCAAGTCCTAGTGTATTAATTCCGTCCCAGCAATACCTTTAATCATCAAAATTACTTAGTCCCCGTTTTATGATTGTATCCATTTCAAATTTGTGTCGATTTGTTCTGATAACATTTGTTTTAAAAACAACTGACATTATTTTTTAGCTCTGCTTTAAAATCGTCAAAATTCATCGTCTTTTTCGCATATCTTTTACCTTTCTGTATGTTTGTTGTCATCTAATATGACAGTTATACATCTTACTCTTTAGTCCGACAAATTCCATAACTGAGATAAACATAAATTCATCTTTCATTTTTCCAATAAATTTCTTATTCGAATTATCTTAAAATCCACTCCATGCTGGATAATTTAATAAATGAAATAGATTTTGTTATTGTAAATATTCTGATTGATATTTTCACATTTGATATTATAACCAGCGAGTGTGTATCAGTAAATAACAACTCTGAATTTTGGTAAAAATAAAATGAAAATCGTACACCAGCTACTTTGATAGGGGCCCCGAGTTGCCGAGTGGTCTAAAGCGCTGTCCGTTACGGATCACTGCCATCTCACCTCTGTCTGCGTGTGTTCGAGTCTAGGATTCGGCTAATGTAGATATGTGAGAAAGTTTGCCAGTAGCTTCTCGTGGGTCGGTGGTTCTTTCCGGTGATTTCCCGGTTTCTTTCTCCACCATTAATACTGGCCGCCATGAATAGCATATCTTGTGCTGAAAAATGGCGTTAAGCCCAACAACAACAACAACAACCAGCTACTTTGTTACATTAAGTACAGATGCAATCGGTTTATTTAACTTTAAATTTATCTTTCATCATTGTATTGCAAGAAGATTTTCATTAAAAATTTCCATACTAACAAAACCATCATCATTAATTAATTTATTTCTGCGATTTATATTATTTTTAATTTGTATAGAAAGTCGTTTCCGAATATTCTCCATTGTCCTACCAAACACCGAGTTGTTCATTAACTTGACAAAGTTTTCCCAAATTAGGTTTGAGCCACAACACGATGTTTCGTATTTAAGTCAGTATAATCTGCCATTAACCTAGACTCATTAAACTTTACCACGCGATGTACTTTTCTCAGAATTAGTCCAGCATCTACTGCTTGTTTTAAATTTTTGCAATGCGTAGCGTAATTTCTTTGATTTAACAAATTTAAAACTAACTTATTAACAATCGAATATTTTGTAGTTATCGTTGCTCGTAATAAACTATAATCAATCTTCATTGACCCTGCACAAAACAAGAAGTCATTATGTAGATCATATAACGAAGTAGGATAATGTAGATGAATTTCAACAAAGTATGAAATATCAGAAAAATCATTATCTTTCTAGGTATATCTTTTGCAGTTTCTCTAAGAAATTGAACTGGAGTTATTCAATGAAATTCACTACAAGAAATTGGTTCTGATATTGCATATCAGTATAAAATATTTTGATCTAGATAAATAGTATAATTGGATGGGATATTTTTATCATAATTTTTCAGATATTTATTATTAGCTACTGTTATAACGCTAATTCCTCCTCTGACACTTTTGTCAGAAAGTTAAACATACCCAAATCTGTCAAGAGATCTAAATCTATCTTACTTGTTTTTAGTAGAACGTCCCACGATAATCCAGAAGAGGAATAATACCAACAAGGATCTAATCCATAAAGTTTATGACTAATAGGACGAAAACTCTGAGACAAAAAAAACATCTGCTAGTAATAATACGTCTATTTTAACTAATGTTCGTGATAATCACCAAATGTTTTTTAACTAAATTTATTCTAAATATCTTGTACATATTTATATTCGGCATCTGTGATATTTTCAATTTTGAGTTGCGAATAACATTTATCTTTATCAAGAAGATAAATTTCATCAAATCTACTCCAGACTCGTAAGGAAAATACCTTTTTCGTCAAATTGATATAGTTGTCACCAAAGGTACTTTTTAGATTAGCGACATTGCTAAAACCTTTCACACGCTCATCTAAGATGCTGCCATGAATTCCAAGCAATCAATAAAACGTAATTTACCGAGAAGCATACATTATATTAAATCCTATCAGCTATGCCATTCTTGTGGGTGATGCAAAATTAACTTGCATACTTTTTAATGTCATTCTAGATCGTAACGTGTTTTAATTCTGTTCAAGATTAAAATTATTAGCGATACCTCCATTTTTGTTATTAGCTATTTTATTGTTTTATTTAGATCAGTGACATTATAGGCTCATTTGTTTAATTTTAGATGTTTTCCATTTATATAGTGAAGCTAAATCTCGAGCAAATGTAAATTCAACGTTGATCCCAGTTTTTAAGATAGCCATATAATGAAATGTTGTACAGGATATTAGTCAAATTTCATATTGTTTTTCAGGATCTAATTGAATTGACCGGATATACTTTACAGAAAAATTTGCGCTATCTCTATCAGATTGGCCAGAATCTATTAATGTTGCTGACATTTATTATTATATTTTTATAAAATTAAAGAGGGAACTTTACTTCCATAGTTGTGCCTAACTCATTCTTAGCAGCAGCACCATCTCTCGTCATTTCATTTAAAATGTCGATAAGTTTGTCAAATTTGGTATCATACCATTTATTTATATTATCAAGACCTTTATGTTATTTCTCTCTTAAAATTCGTCGTGTTCATGATCTCTTATATTATCATTTGCTTGCTTCATATACCATCGTCTTTTATCTTCAACTCTCATAAATTTTACCGTCAACTCTCTTACTTTTTCTTGCTCCATTTCAGTATCTTCTAATCTTTTTCTTTCTTCTTCAGATCTTTCAATAATTCTTCCAGCACCTGCTTCTTGTTATTCTTTAACTAATCAGAGTAAACATTTTCCTTGTAATTGTTTAAGTTCTTCTTCTGAAGATGGTTTAGCTTTAGTTTGCTTTCCAAGTAAAACTTCAGTAAATCGTCTGAGATCAGTGGCTGTTGTTTCTGCGGCAATTATCTGTCCACATCGTGCTTGCTGCACTCGATGCTTAAATTTTGCTTGAGATTGTGCAAGTTTTTAAAAATCTTCTTCATCTTTTCTTTACTTTGCTCGTTTGTCCATAGTTATATACTATTTTCTATAAAAGTTCTGCAAGTATTTATCAATACAGTAGTGAAACATTTTACTTGTATCATTTGTTAATATATCAAATAAAAAATCATATTTATTTACCGTTTGCTTTATGATTTAATTTAATAAATTTATCTCTTGCTACATCGCCACATTGTTCGTTCGCACTTTTTCTGACGTCTACATTGTCAAGACCTGGAAATAATATAAAACAATCATTATTTCGCTAAATAAATCTGTCAGCATCATAAAAACCTTAAGCGAGATAAACAAAATTACATTTCTTAGTACGCAACAGTGAAAACTATGATCTTATTTTATTCATCTCTACATTATTTAGCGGAATATCATTAAAAACAACTATCTTATATTTGGACGAATCAAGGTTGATTAACTGGAACAAGTTATTCTGGTTGCTTGATAATATTAAAAACAAAATCATCACCAGCCTCAAGATCATCACGAAGTTTGTAATTATAGTCGTTAAGTACCTCGTACTTATCTTGTTCTGGATTTATTATGTAAATGTAAACGCGATAGAAGTTAAAATTATCTCCGAGAAGTAAATTCATAATCAACTTTCTTTTCCCCGACCCAGTACTTCCAACAATAAGATAATGACAATGGAAGTTCGTTTTCATGTGTATGTTTCACCATTCGCTCTGTATCAAGGTTTAATATCGACGATATTGTCATCATTGTCATTCAACTATATGTTTTAAAAAAATGTCAGACGATAAATAGAAAATGCTCTAAGTACAACAACATATTGATTTATCGGGATATCTAAAAAAAATAACTTGCGACACAATGGCAGGAAACTCTCTTTATACTGTATTGCTCCATTGGATGAAAGACGTGGTAGAGACTTCAGCCCGCGCAGCGATTGATATTGCCCCTATTTGGTGTATGATGACTTGTTACGGCTGGCTGTTTTGCGATCTTTATAACCCGCCCACACGCCATCATAGTTTTTGTTATGCAGTCTAATTTTCATAATTAAGTTTTTGTGAAAGTCAACTTCTAAAATTAAAAAGCTATTCCTTCGATGCCTCTCTTTTTGCGTATTTCTATGGTTAGTTTTAATCTATCAGTTTCTTTTTTTACCTCGCAACTCTGCGACTGAATGGTACTTTGTAAAATTTGAACAAACGCCGCTACGCAAAACTGAGCGGGCCCAAGTAACCAAAACATATTTATATTCAATTATTAACATGGGACACTTTGATATAATTCTTGTCATTTGTCTCCTGACAGTTACTTCTCCTGTCAACCATAACTTGTGTTGATATTTGAAAATTATGCTCTACATTTTTAAAGAGCTTATATTTGACCCCATACCCTATTCCAGTTAAGTCCACGGTTGTCTTGCTCCACTTTGCATTTTACATTTTTTGTACTCTCTTCTCGTATCAATTCGTAATTTAGATGTTTATAACTAATCCATAGATCTTGTTTGTTCCTAACTTTTACTAATAACTCTTTAATATGTCTAAATTATGTAGGTACTTCTAATGCATTTGATAGCCAATTTATATACATATATGTATATATATATATATATATATATATATATATATATATATATATATATATATATATATATATATATATATATATATATATATATATATATCCGTTGTTTCTTAGCATAAACCCGAACTAATATAAATGTTTCTCATATTGTCTTTGTTTCTGGGTTAATCGTTTTTATTCTGTTTAGTATGCTGGTACACTTGAGAAATATTGGGCTCGTTAGAGCTAGCCTCCCTTATTTTTGGCCTTATATAAGGTTTCGTTTATTGTATAATGCTTTTATATCCCCAAATGAAGTTAATTTTTTAATTATCTAGTTTGTTAAGCATATATATATATATATATATATATATATATATATATATATATATATATATATATATATATATATATATATATATATATACCAGACAGAACAGACTGTGCTATCCCTGGATTTTGTAGTAGAATCTTGATAATAGTGGGCAGAAATAATAGTTTAATACAGACAATACTATCATACAGATTAGAGAAATTAAATTCGTACTCTACCGAGTTTCGAACCTAGATCCGCGAGTAAATGGCACCCATCGCCTTGCCTGCACGCACCAACCCATATACCGTCACGACTAAGCACGCATCACCAAAAAATGATGGCACTGAATCGGTGTTATATAAGCTCGTGCGTAGCAGACACACTCGCATGACGACCTAGTAATTAATTCTCATAAATAAACACAGTTGTTCCAGATTCCTATGAAAGAAATCAAGGTATATAGGAATTTTGTATTACAAATAATTATAAATATATACCAGACAGAATAGACTGTGCTATCCCTGGATTCTGTAGTAGAATCTTGATAATAGTGGGCAGAAATAATAGTTTAATACAAACAATACTATCATACAGGTTAGAGAAATTAAATTTGTACTCTACCGAGTTTCGAACCTAGATCCGCGAGTAAATGGCACCCATCGCCTTGCCTGCACGCACCAACCCATATACCGTCACGACTAAGCACGCATCACTTATATAACACCGATTCAGTGCCATCATTTTTTGGTGATGCGTGCTTAGTCGTGACGGTATATGGGTTGGTGCGTGCAGGCAAGGCGATGGGTGCCATTTACTCGCGGATCTAGGTTCGAAACTCGGTAGAGTACGAATTTAATTTATCTAACCTGTATGATAGTATTGTTTGTATTAAACTATTACTTCTGCCCACTATTATCAAGATTCTACTACAGAATCCAGGGATAGCACAGTCTGTTCTGTCTGGTATATATTTATAATTATTTGTAATACAAAATTCCTATATACCTTGATTTCTTTCATAGGAATCTGGAACAACTGTGTTTATTTATGAGAATTAATTACTAGGTCGTCATGCGAGTGTGTCTGCTACGCACGAGCTTATATAACACCGATTCAGTGCCATCATTTTTTGGTGAAGCGTGCTTAGTCGTGACGGTATATGGGTTGGTGCGTGCAGGCAAGGCGATGGGTGAAATTTACTCGCGGATCTAGGTTCGAAACTCGGTAGAGTACGAATTTAATTTCTCTAACCTGTATGATAGTATTGTTTGTATTAAACTATTATTTCTGCCCACTATTATCAAGATTCTTCTACAGAATCCAGGGATAGCACAGTCTGTTCTGTCTGGTATATATTTATAATTATTTGTAATACAAAATTCCTATATACCTTGATTTCTTTCATAGGAATCTGGAACAACTGTGTATATTTTTGAGAATTAATTACTAGGTCGTCATGCGAGTGTGTCTGCTACGCACGAGCTTATATAACACCGATTCAGTGCCATCATTTTTTGGTGAAGCGTGCTTAGTCGTGACGGTATATGGGTTGGTGCGTGCAGGCAAGGCGATGGGTGCCATTTACTCGCGGATCTAGGTTCGAAACTCGGTAGAGTACGAATTTAATTTCTCTAACCTGTATGATAGTATTGTTTGTATTAAACTATATATATATATATATATATATATATATATATATATATATATATATATATATATATATATATATATATATATATATATATATATATATATATATATACATTGATTTCAATGTATAGTTAATATCTAAATATAAATGTGTTGGCCACTTGGGCCCGCTCCATTATGCTTAGCGGCCTTAGTGCCCAGATGTTAATTTTTTTCTTGTATCTTTTTGATTATGTTTCTATAGTTTTTTTATTTCATTATCCTTACCGATGTGTATTCCCAATTCTTTCACCATATCTTTTATTAGGTTGGGAGTGGGAAGCCCACGGTGATTTCCTCGATAAATTCCTGTTATTAGTATATCTATTTTTTCGTAGTTTACTTTTTATGCAGGGGCTTTCCCAATTGATTCGAATTCTTTATCTAGGTGCTTGAATGATCTAGTGTCCTTTATAAAGTTAGTGCAATCGTCTGCACGCTGTAATATTTTGAATTCCTGTCATAGGTTGGATTTTGTATACATTCTATGTCTGTTGTTCCTTATCCTGTTTCTTAAGGTTTCAATTGCTATTACATATAATAGCATTGGTAGTGGGCACTCTGGCTTCACTGATGTCTGTATTTCGAATTATGTAATGTACTCTTGAGGTTATTTTGTTGTACAGGATTTCAGTCCACCTTCGTAAATTATTGTCAAATCCAATTTTTTATAAAACTTTCTGTATATAGTTGTGATCCAATCTGTCGAATGCTTTTTCTTGGTCGAAAAGTATTATAGCACCTTTCTGGTATGTTTCTTTGAAAAATCGATAACTGTTCTTATATTGAGTATCCTATTTTGTTCGTCCCTTTCTTTTTTTTTCCACATGTATGATTTGTATTATTTTCACCATACCATTTTTTACCCTATTTGCTAAGATTCTTCTTAAAATGTTATAGTCTATGTTAAGTAGGGAGATGGGCCTCCCGTTTTTTTAATTCTTCCTTCTTTCCCTTTCCTTTGTATACGTTCAAAATCTAAATCACTTTCATCCTACTGACCTAGTTCCACCAACCAAATTCCTGACTACCCTATTATCTATTTTAAAATTGTATGTCTTTATAATAAGTCATTCAAAGCTTTTTAATTACATACTAGCACTAGAGGAATTCACTTTATTGCTTTAACATCAAAGTTGACACGACGTGAATTACATCCATTTCTGTACAAAGAAACAATTATCGATCAATTGCTTTCTATAGTAACACCGGTAATAAAATAATTTCCACGGTCAAGATGGTCGTCATCTATTCATGTTCACGAAAGTTGATCTTTATCACGTATGATTTTAGTATGAAGGTTTAATAACCCTGGCAAAATGAAATGTGGATTGGAAAGGCAACAAAAACGTCTTAGGTATCAATTATTAAATATTGTAGGATATAATGTCACAGGTAGGGTAACAAGTTACATCAGTTAGACACCCATTTACATTTGCGTCTTTGCATCAAATTTGCGAGGTCACAGTGACTAATGAATTAAAAGATTAAATCTCAAAATCAACAATGTTTTTAAGTGTGGTGGAGTGGTTGTAAAAGTACCTCTGTTTCAAACACTCACTGTCACCACAGCTTACTGTAACTATGGTATACCTAACCCCCTGGAAGTAGGGGTGGCTTAAAAAGACTAGCCAAGTGTAAACACTTGTATTTTAAAATGGCTAAATTACGTTCGTCATGTAGAAAAGATCACAAGAAATATAACGTAAATTCAATTTAGATGTGGACTAATGATACAAATTAAAGATAACAGAAAGTACATTTTCAAGATTAAATGTGTGAGGGGTATTCCTTGTATTCTGACCGTATCCACAGCCAGCAATCGAAAATGTTGTGGAGTTATTTTTTAGAACAAAACTGAATAGAGAGGTACGAAGAGAACGACATCCTATCTAAACACTCTCAATAAACAATAATTACTGCTAAGCTTTATAGTAATTAGGTCAGCGTTAGGATAGACATTAGCGCTAAATTATCCAGAACTGACCTGACAAGTATCATGGTTTTAAGCCAAAAATACAAAACGTTTCAATTGCTACGACTTTATGGCCTGCAAATAAGTAACAGAAAAGAGGGGAAGTAACAATTTGTTTAAATTCAACAAAATAATTATTTCTCTATAATACAAAGTAAAAATTATAAATAACTCTGAGTATTGGAAAATATCTCCCAAATAGTCATAAAAGTTATACCAC
Organism: Potamilus streckersoni; assembly: GCA_016746295.1. Taxonomy (NCBI): domain Eukaryota; kingdom Metazoa; phylum Mollusca; class Bivalvia; order Unionida; family Unionidae; genus Potamilus; species Potamilus streckersoni. Next base: position 461,494 of record JAEAOA010000531.1, read on the forward strand.
AAGACAAAACATATAAAGCTCCCACTGAATACAGGCTGTACTCCAAACAAGTTCCAAGTTCCAATATTTGAATGTTTTAATGTGCCAGTCGCTTGGAGTGTAATGATGTACTAACAGTATTTTAATGTATCACAATAATATAATTCAAAAATGTCTTCGTCTAAATTCACTGTAATTCCAAATTAATGTTTCTGTCCAAGAATATTAATGATGAACACTTTGCATTTCCAGTAAATAATAATTTGAATAAATTATTCCAGCCAAAAGGAAAATACTGAAGAAAAAAATCACAGATTCTGCTAAATGTGTTAATGCAAGAATAAGTACTTCTCAAGTAAAACCATCTCAAGTAAAAACATTTTATATAAAGCTAAGACACAAAATAGTTACAGGATGAGGGTTAGAAGTTAGATTATAGAAAATTCCAAGCTGTTAAGAGGATGAGGTCTATTACTAAAACTATAATAAAGAAGGCTAATACCAAATATTTACAAGTAATTTCAATGTCATAGACTCATTTTAAGACAAACATGTTTACTGCCATTGAAAATGATCTTAATATATAATTTATTCTCACAGAGATATATTAGATATTTATTTAAATGATAAACAGCCCTTGTTAGGTACACAGTGAACTTGATTTTGGACAAGATTATGCAAAACTTTCAAGTATATGTAACATATAATCATTAAGAAAATCCAACAAATAATAGAAATTAAATATGCATAAAACCTTGTAAAAAAAATACGTAAAAGTGGCCCTATTCGAGTAAACTACTGCTCCACGGATTATCTGCCTCAACAAATAGTGGTGTTGATCTCTTCGATGAAGACCTAAGCACACATTAGACATCATATACCCAATTGTGCTAGTATGTACTAATCCTGGTTAACTTCGCTGGATACATTTCACATTGATATCACCACCTGATCAGCGGAGAGTACCCAAACTAATCAAGCTCTTCCGCCCAGTTCAAAGCATACATTTCAGACCTGAAATTGATAACGTGTTTCTTTAATCTTACAGATTTTTAAAATGAAGGTAAAGTAAATTGTTGTCTTCATAGTAATATGAAAGTTTAAATAAAATTAAATTTGCCAGCACGGGTAAAGTATTAAACTTCACATAGTAACAATTACAAATATAAAGCAACCGCACCGGAGGCATATTGGTTAGAGCGTCAGCCTCGGTTGCGTGAGGTCGTGGGTTCGATCCTCGGCCGAATCATACCAAAGACCTATAAAAATGTTATTAATAGCTGCCTCACTCGGCTCTCAGCATTAAGAGATTAGTGTTAGGACTGGTTGACCGGGTGTCAGGATAATGTGACTGGGTGGGACATCAAACTATGTATCTGAGGCATTGATGCCCCAGTGCTAGACATCACTATAAACTGCCACACTGCAGACATCGTAGCGATATAACAGAAAAATTGTTCAAACTACGTTAAAAATCCAAATCACACAAACACACACACACACACATAAAGCAATGGACCTGAAAAATGGATGAGGTTTACAGAACACTTTCCGCCATTAAAAGGTTCAATAACTAATCAGGAACACCTGCTATAATAAAATTAAAGGTTATAGGGCAAGAGGGGTAGGTGAGTAGATCTTTTGCGTAACAATTATTACATGGAAGTATACAGGGAAGTTGAGCGATAAAGTACTAAATTAAAAGATATTACCACGAGTAAGCTAATTCAATATGAAAATAACAGTTTTTGATACTTCAAGCACATACATCGTACTATGAGAATGACAGATACACTTTAGATACATTTAGATACTATTTGAATGACAGATACTTTATGAATGCATAGAGATATATACTTTTGTTAAGTTTTTTATGCTTGGTGTAGTATTTTTATTTTGTTTTATATTGGTGTAGTCCCTGTCAGTCTCCGTCACAGAAAGGATCCCCTAGTGCCGAAAGATTGAAAGTGTTTTTAGTCGTTTGTGTATTTCTCATAGTCTGTTGTTGTGGTTTCAAAAAAAATCAAAAGAATTTGAATAAAATTTTAAGGAATTTGGAATTTGGGTTAAGTACACCGCCCTAATATAGTCTGCTATTAACTCCTCAACTCGGGCTGGTTTCCGAGCGTTTACCTGAGCAGGGGTCCTTGCCAGGGATTTATATTGTCCAGCGCACGTTATGTGAGTATGCTTTATTGTATTATAAGCTTTCCATGTGATCCCTATTTGGACTGGTTTGATAGCCAAATTATGGTCTTGACCTTGTCTTTAATTTTATAAGAGCTTATCTACTAATTATAAAAATACCTTATTCATGGAGGGGGGGGGCAAGCCTAGCATGTGATGGTAAAATGTGGCTGCACTATCTACTAGCTCCTATCACCGTGGCCAGTCTTTTTTTTCCCATGCTGTGTTTCCTGTCTAATTTTGCTGTTGTGCATACGGTGAGTGTAACAGCAAAATGAAAATAAAAATTAAAAACAAAAAGAAATAAAAAAATAGAATTTTGTTGTCGGTGTATATAGTGTATGTTATACTACCTTGTAGTTATCAGTAGAGAGTATTTGTATCCGTATTCCTGCTTTCCTGTTTTCATAATGTTCTGTTAATTGTTAATTAGCCTTCCCTTTAGGGGATATATAGTCCATATATAGTGTAATGTGTGTGTGTGTGTGTGTGTATATATATATATATATATATATATATATATATATCTATATATATATTTATATATATATATATATATATATATATATATATATATATATATATATATACATGTGTGTGCGTGTGTGTGTGTGCGTACGTGTGTGTATTTGTGTGTGTGTGTCTGCGTGTGTGTCTTGGTAACCTGGATATGCTCTACTAGATTTAGTGGTACATGAGACCATGTTTCAATCTGTTCTTCTACCTTCTTCAGTGCTACCAGTAGCTTACGTGACTAGATTTTCTCCCATTAATATTTCTTAAGGCTTTAACATCATTCCTAATTAAGTTTTGGAAAAGACCAGGGTCATGTCGCCGCCAGTTACCTATTAATAAAATTTCTGTGTTGTCATGGTTGATTGACGATCCAGAGGCTTTTATAAGTTGTTTGATTTCGTATTAAAGATGTTTGAATGAGTAGGCTAAACGTTTCTGGTAAAAATATTGCAGTCGTCGGCGTGTAGTTGAGTTTTCAAATTTGGAATCTTTATCCCTTGTACTTCATCATTTCTTTTGATATTTCTTTTCAGTGATTCTGTTGCGATTACATACATCAGCATTGACAGAGGACATCCCTGTCTCACAGACCTTTATAACTGGATGTCCCCGTCACCGCCCCATTTATTATTATCCTTTAAGTTATTTTCTCATACATTTATTTTATCCAATTTATAATATTCTCAACAAATCTGCAAGAATCTAAAACTTTTTCAATAAAGGCATTCTCCGATCGAATGCTTTCTCCTGATCGAATAGAAACAAGGCTCCTTTCTCCCTTCTATTGGTTATAAGATTTATTATATCCAACCCCCCGCGGCTTTAGCAGATATGTATAACTGTTTCTATACGAGATTTACTTTATCGGACCCAGGCGATTTCCCTTTCTCTAAACTACTGATTGACTTATGTATCTCATCTGCTGTGATGAACTAATCACATCATTCCTTAATTTGATACGATATCTTGTTGTAATTAGAAATATAGTTATTTATTGTGTCAGGATTAATGTTGGGTTTATTTTTGTAGTATACATGTCTCTGTAGTATTTTCTAATACCTTCTAATATAACTTTCTTGTCGATATATATAATGTTATCTATAGGTCTATTTTCTTGTCTTTGCATTCAAATCTTTTGTATAAGACCTTCCCTTTTTTATTAACATCACCAAATGCCCTCGTCCTTATTTTATTCCTTGGTGTAAAATCTTTATTTATCCCACTGTTCTTTTTTCTGTCTTTTTCAATTGTCTGTCCTTCTCTTTTCTGTATTTCTATAAACTTCCCCGTCATCCACTTTTTCTATGCAACTTTTTAGTTTTTCTTTAGTATTAAGTCAATTTTATTTGATATCTTTCTCACGTTTTCCCAATTTTGTATGACGTATCCATTGTTGTTGTTACCGTGTTCGTTAAAGCAGAGAGGAACAATGTCTACATTGTAGTGTTGGACACCAGGTGAGTATTGTTCATTTTTTATAGTCCTTGTCCCCATTTAATTGTATTACTGATTCTTTTTTCACGCTTGACTGGATTGATGTCAGAGATTGGTTCAAATGATATAGTACATTTATTAATTGTCTCCTTATAACCTTCAGATATATAAAACGTGTCTAAGCGACTATCCTTTTTATTGGAATAATTATGAGTATATTATCTTGCATGTCTATGTTTGTATCTATAAGCATTAAACAGATTATTAATTTTTATAAAAGTTTTAATAAGGTGGCTTAATTTTTATCTGATTCACAACGTTCCTCGCTACTATTTAGTTCGCTCATTACGCAATTAAAATCTCCACCAAAATTGCATGATTCAAAGACAAAATCTTGTATGCAAATAGTTAATTTAACTTTAACATTAAATTCTCTTAGTTATACCGTTTATGTTCATAGTCAAGACTTGCAGGTATTTCCTTTTACATATGCGTTGGCGATTTGCTAAGTTATAGTATTGAATATTGTAGGAACTGAGTGTGTTGAATTCATATTTATTGTATATACGGAATTATGTATCCGACATAACTGTGTTGAGTTCATTTAGCTGATAATATGGTATTTATAGTCATTAGAGTCATTGATGAATTGATGATTGATGTTACGGAATTAGTCAGAACTATTCGAATGAATTTATTATGTATAATGGTAACCATGAAGTATAGTGAGGAATTTCATTCATTTACTTGTAACGAGGCCGAGTGAAAGGGCTAAAACCAAATGTGGCATAAATGGACATTCGCCGATCATTAGTCTTTAAACAAGCCGTCTTGACTGCTTGAAAATCGACTGAGTTAATTTCTGATCTCGAAGGGTCAGTTTAATTATGTATTTCTGTATAATGCGAGGGATGATTTAGGTTGTTTGTTTATTTTTTTTTTATAAGGTGAGATAGTCTGAAAGAGTTACAACCCAAACAGTGTGGGAAGGAAAATGACAGTTTGGAACAAAAGACAAGCATCTTGAATTGTTGGTACGAGAGAAAATAGGAACGGAAGACGTACTGAAACAACGGAAACGAAGCAGTCTAAGAGGACCTGTGGGACGGACTCAGTCAACAGGTTATGCATTGATGCAAGGCAGAGTTATTCGATATACTCAGACTCGTAAATGATGATTTTGGATTCTCTCCTAAACGGAATTGGCTAGCCTTATAATGTCATTGTATTTTTGAAATTCTTTAATTAGTAATACGTAAAGAAGTGTATATTTCGAAATGTAATTTTCATATTATTTACTCGTGGAAATTTTTATTGTTTAAAATTTTATCAAATTTTGACTTTGCTTATAACGGGGGCTCGACTTATTTGTTCTATATATTAGCTCAGATCACTTCCTTATTCCATTCATAAATTCCTACTTGTAGTAGCTTATTCGATACCGGGCAAATTTCAACATTGGAGGTCACTCCTTGATACGAACCGAAACCCATATATACCACAATGTATAGAATATAATTTTTAAAAAGCATCATTGATATGTATGTCAAGAAGCTGTTTTTGATTGGCTCAGTACATTGTAATATAAAAGATATTCATGGATCATTTAACGTTTGTTTTTTTTTTCATCTGTCCATAAAAGAATTGATAACACAAATTATCAGAAGACATGTTTTATTCGAGTTAATTCACTTTGTATCTTTTATTTTATCTTTGACTCTTTTGGATTCTTGTGAAATGTTTCCATGTTACCAGACGAGTTCAACGTGGATATTTCGCATTGTGTAAGGTAACCTTGGGAAAGGGTTTGATTCTTTAAACTATTCTTAGAATGAATTGTCTTAACCCTTCTCCCTACCCCTCCTCCCTCTCTCTCTCTCTCTCTCTCTCTCTCTCTCTCTCTCTCTCTCTCTCTCTCTCTCTCTCTCTCTCTCTCTCTCTCTCTCTCTCTCTCTCTCTCTCTCTCTCTCTCTCTCTCTCTCTCTCAGTAACTACAGGAATACCAACTTATTGTTTACCAAACATCTTGTCTTTTTGGATTCGAATGACAAAGCACGCTTCAAAGCCAAGTAGCAGCTTTATGTAACCCGACAGATCTGTTATATGCTGTCGAACATCTTCCAGCAACTTTAAGTGCACATATTCCTCATTCTGGATTGCTTGTTATCCAGTTTCCAGACTCCAAAGTGTTAGCACTATTTAGCGCCTTGAAAGTGTGACATGTGTACAATGGGAAGAAAGTGTCATCAACACAATCCTTTTGTCGCATGCGTAAAGAACAGATTCCAACGTTTTATGCATATGGTGCATAAATATGATGGATATGTGGAAGTCCTTCGTACATTTCACAAAACTAGTAAAATGTTCTAGCCGTTGCAAAAAAATCTGACTTTTGTCTATCCACAAGCCCAGTGTTTCCGCTGGTGCACAATTTATCCGTGATGGAATCATTCGTTTATGTGGGTAGATAAATGTTTACGGTACACATATTACGGTAATAGTTTGACCACTTTCATCGCTTTTAATTTCAATAACTGATCCAACACTTTCGATGCAGTGATTTTTACTGGCTTTTGGCTTTTTGTTTCATTCATGTTCCATATGCTAAAAAATCATCAGCAAGTGTTTGCGTAAAGAGATTCTTTATATACTTGGTTTCAAAATCCATCCAGTACATTTAAACTTTAGGTTGTCGGTTTAAACTACGCCCCCTTCCACAGCGTGACCAATCAGATTTACAATAATTCCCGCCTTTCCGGTACTAAACACTGCGTTATTTCCATCAACAAATGTCTACGACTGTGCCGTCTTCTACAATCAGTTCTAAGCAGAACAAACTTGAACCCAGCTAGATAAGTTTAAACAAACTCAGCCCTTAATTAAAAGCTAATAACTTCTGTCCTCGCCCGAACCAATCTATACTTTATGGCTTGTACAACGTGGATAATTTCCGCATAAATCTCGTTAATGGTACATGTATGCAACTAAGTGTGTTCTACCATAATTAATTCTAACAAAGATCGACCTAAACATTTAGTCCTTTACATACATATAGCTATTATGTTATTTGAGTGAATTCATCTCTTCGGATCTTTTTAATGAAATAAACAATCTTTGTCATTTTAAAATTTTAAATTCTTTTTTTATTTCACATTTGTTTATTCATGTACAGACACACTTAATGATTCTTTCAACTTAACCCATAAATCTCTTTCATTTGAATGCCGCTCAACGAATCCAGGAATCTTCTATTTATTTGTAGTAATAGAAAATAGTTTGCAGATAGCCAGTACTGTCATGGACAATGATACTATTTTTCACGGTATTGTAAAAGCATTTTTGTCTTTCATAGACTATGGTGTGGTCCTTCATGTTAATGTAAAAGTTTTCTGTCATGGACAACTGTGCTCTCTTTCATGATACTGTAACAGTTTTATGTCATAAACGTATGCACTACTATGCTCTCTTTCATGGTACTGTCAAAGTTTTCTGTCATGGACCACTGTGCTCTCTTTCATGATACTGTAACAGTTTTCTGTCATGGACCACTATGCTCTCTTTCATTATACTGTAACAGTTTTCTGTCATGGACCACTGTGCTCTCTTTCATGATACTGTAACAGTTTTCTGTCATGGACCACTGTGCTCTCTTTCATGATACTGTAACAGTTTTCTGTCATAAACTTATGCACTACTATGCTCTCTTTCATGGTACTGTCAAAGTTTTCTGTCATAAACTTATGCACTACTATGCTCTCTTTCATGGTACTGTCAAAGTTTTCTGTCATGCACTAATATGCTCTGTCATCATTTTTGCTATTGAAGTCTTCGTAGTAAGATTCACACATCAATCATTTGATTCTTGGTGTAAATGCACCTTAAATTAGAATGTGCAATTGGATTTATTGCTTTTCTAACTAACCAGTGCTAAGCCATTATCAGTAATCGTTCTCCCAGTATAAGATAGACTACTCATCTGTTGTACTTTAACACAAATTCTTTACCCAATAAACTGTTCTTCGGCTGTTTACAAATGTTTATAAAATTGACGAGATTGTTTTGGCTCAAAATTGTATTACTTTCAGTTTAAGATTTTAGTCACTATGATTCTTTAAGAAATGACTTTTAGACTGTTTGTATTTTGCTGTCAGTTTTATGCCTAACAGCATGTAAAGATTATGGTATATGTTGTGAATGACATACTTTTCTTTGTTTCTCGATGTATATAACAGTCATGAAACATTTGTTTTATATCAATGTAATCATCAATGAGCATCTTCTGCAAGTCTGATAAATCGCTTGTCATACGGAATACAGGTGTAATTGAACATTCACAACTACTTCTAACACATAACCCGTATCACAGTAGCCTGGTGTTGGAATATATTTTATTCTCCTCATCTAATTTATTTACAAGTTTCGCATCCTTAGTTTGCTTTTGCTTTATTCTGTTTTGTTGTGCTTTGTTTGCGTTGTTTTAGCTCGTTGCGTGCTATAAAAATTGCTTTAATCCTGGTACATAATAATACACCTTGACTGGACTTATTTCTTACCTTTAAACGTTTAACATTTCAGATTCATGAGTGTGCTTTGCACGTGTAGCAATATGTTCAGTTTCGGACTTTGTCTCTCCATCTTTGTCCAGGTATTGTTCATGATTGTTCTATATGTGTATCTGTGTGTGCGTACTTGCGTTCATGTATGTCTGTATGTTGTTACGAGTCTTTACTCTTGGAATAAGAAACAGAAAAGAGTGAAGACAACAAGCTCTGTAAAATTTCACAAATAATTTATTTCCCTAGAATAAATAGAGATAAATGTGGAAACAAGTTTACGGTAAATCCGAATTAAATCTAAAAATAATCCAAGAATTAATTCATAAGTCCTAGTAATAGAATGCACAGAATGAAATTCAATTCAAGTCTTAAAAAGATTTAAAACTGAATGCGATGCCGTTTCTCTTATGGCCTGCGTCATACTGATATCTCAACAGTCCCTTGTTGAATCAAAGAAATATTATTCCATATCTGAATTCAGTATAGATTCCAATGAATATCTTTATCCAAGAATTTTATCAGAGTACTTTTATATTTCCAGAGAAAATTATCATTTGAAATCAATAATTTGAAGAAAGTATAATTCAGCCCAAACTGGCCACAACATAACACAACGCAAAGTGCTAGGTGTTAAAACACATCTGGCAAAATTCTGACTCTATTTAACCTCAGGTCAAAAATTAGAATTTCTAAAAGCAAATTTTACCTGATGGAAAAATAGCTCTCCAGCATGATTTAATGAGCCTTGTTTATATAAAACATAATAGCCTATAAGACTGACTTTGGAGTCTCCAAAACCTGACTCAGATCAACATGATTACCTGAATAATAATTTTATTAATTGGCTCATACCCATAGAAGGTAATGAAGCTATTATTAGTTGTTTACATCAATGAAATAAAAGTTTGTTTAGAAAGTCAATCAAGTCAAACAGAACTGAATTCAATTATGGGCAAGGTCAAGTCCAGTAAACAATGTTACATTACTATAGCATGTAATGGAATAAAAATAATTAAAACTAATAGAGATATAATTAAATTAAATATAAATAACAATTTCTGTGGGGAACTTGTATGCTATCATGCTATTACACTGGCAGTCATTTGGAATATGTCAAAATCTATAGTAAATTCAAGTTCAAATTTTTGTCATCAACTGAACAAGATCTGATTTTTAATTCTTAATATGGACATTATAAATCCTCCATAAATGTCCCATAGAAACAACGCATCCTTCATGACCTAATTGTAATATATTCTTCATAACGTAATAGAAATATAGACCTACAGCAATGTATCCTTCATGACCTAATAGTGCTATAGACCTACAACAATGTATTCTTCATAACCTAAGAGTATTATAGACCTACACCAATGTATCATTCATGACCTAATGGTAATATTGACCTGCAACAATGTATCCTTCATGACATAACAGTATTATAGACCTCCAACAATGTACCTTTTTCATGACCCATTAGTACTATAGACCTCCAACAATATATATTTCATAACCTAATCGTATTATAGACCTACAACAATATATCTTTCATAACCTAATAGTAATATAGACATATAACAATCTATCCTTCATAACCTATTAGTACTTTAAACCTACAACAATGTACCTTTTTCATGACCCATTAGTACCTTAGACCTCCAACAATATATCTTTCATGACCTAATATTAATATAGACCTCCAACAATATATCCTTTATGACCCAATAATTAATGTGTGTGTGTGTTTGATTTTTAACGTAGCTTTAACAATATTTTATTCATTTCGCTACAATGTTTGCAGTGTGGCAGTTTATAGCAATATCTAGCACTGGTCACCATGTCGCAGGCATGTAGCATGATGTCCCACCTAGTCACATTATCCTGACACCAGACTTATCAATTCTAATACTAACCTCTTAATGCTGAACGCTTAGCGAGGCAGCTGTAAGTACCATTTTAATGTCTTTGAAATGAATTGGCCGGGGTTCTTACTATGACCTCTCACATTTGAGGCTTATGCGCTAACCACTAGAATACTGGAGCGGTCCAAATAGTAATATATTTGAAGAATGAAATGTACAAGTACTTCATGTTAGGTCTCTCTCTCTCTCTCTCTCTCTCTCTCTCTCTCTCTCTCTCTCTCTCTCTCTCTCTCTCTCTCTCTCTCTCTCTCTCTCTCTCTCTCTCTCTCTCTCTCTCTCTCTCTCTCTCTCTCTCTCTCTCTCTCTCTCTCATCAAATCAAACCATGTATCTATCCAGATAGCATTTTCATGGCCTGTGGAGATCTTCCCTCGTAGCATCTAAAATGTATTTTATGACACATAAAAACATATTTTTATTTGTTTGAAAACAAGCTTCTTTGTATTTCTCTTTCACAAAACTCCACGCTTGAATTTTCTTGGAGAAATTGATACATATATATATGTGCAACATTATATTATTAATACAGTCAAAATTTATTCTGTACCTTTTCGTTTTCTCTATCCAAATTTATTGAAGTCAATATTATTCAGTTACACTATCCATTTCACCTTTTATTGAATACATTTAAAAACTCTTTTGATTCACGCCTGCGATAAAGACTGGAGAACGTGATTTTTTTATATCTTTTTGACGTGTAGTGTTGTAACGGTTTTCGGTATTGTTTAAGACATATAACCTATGCATTGGAATTTCATCTGTCAAAAGAAAACGTATATTTAGTCTTAGGTTTTCAGTGTTATTCATGATCTGGCCTAATTTTCTTGCTTTCCCACATTTTCAGGCTAACTCCTACTTCGATCATATTGTATTCCCTCAACAGTGGCCTCGTAGAACAAATCTTGAACTCAATGTAACATCTCTTAGAGTGAGTTGAAAAGGTGTTACGTCCGAATATCAAATCCTGCAGGATGCCTAGTTTTTGTCATCCAGCTTTAGATATTGTATATACTAGACTACTAAATAATGTATACTCATCAAAACCTGATCTTTACCGCTTTCAATATGTCGACAACCTTTCCTGTTTCTGCGATGGGATGAAAACCAACATGCATTTTTTCAAGCCTGGTCTCAAAATATAATCAGCAAAGATTTACATTTATAAGAAAATTGCTCTCAGTACCGTATCAACATGTTTGGTTAGATTTACTACTTTATGGAAAGTCGATGCAAATGAAAAATATAAAATTTTACAACATGTTTGCAAATATCTAATACCGAACATTTTCAATAACTTAATAATACCCTGAATGTTGTCATTGTGCCCCACCTATCTCTGTCCAATCATTTTGCATTATTAGTTGGGAATTTTTTTATCATGTTGAAATGAGTTAGACCATGTGACCAATATAATTGTATCATAGTGTGCAATAAAATATGTTTAAACAAAATGACGAAAGGTTTATGGAATTTATTACGCCGTCAATGTCTTATGTGACTTTGCCCAATAGTGCCTGACATGAATTATTTTTTATTCCCTGTCTGCAGTATCTCTTAGTATGTTGAGTCTAAATTGTATTTATTTATTTATTTTGATGGAATATTTGTTGCTGAAGGAAGGAACATTGTATTCTAATGGTTTAGCCGATACAACCCCCTCCATAACAAATGTATTAACCCTAAATGAGTTATTTGAAGCGTCTATTATAATATATATATATATATATATATATATATATATATATATAGATAGATATAGATATATATATATATATATATATATATATATATATATATATATATATATATATATATATATATATATATAATTCTTGTCTGCGCTAAAAATGGTATACTAGCGTATTACATAACATGTAGATATTAATATCTTCGTGGTTCGTTACTTCTCGGCTGATTTCATCCAATACTAAAACTAGATTCTTAAGTTTATATATCTAAATAATTTTGAAATTTTTAGAAGCTGATGAAAGCAATTAAAAAGGATGAAGATAGTCAATTACTAGACCCAACAACTTTCTCTCTCATGCCTCGTAAAACTTATTATTATTATTATTATTATTATTATTATTATTATTATTATTATTATTATTATTATTATTATCGTTATTATTATCATCGTCGTCTTCATCATCATCGTCGTTGTCGTCATCATCATCATATTCATTGACTTTAATGTATGAGACCCCCAAACATAATTTAGCGAGACCATTAGATGAGATTCGTTTAGTCAATAATCTAGAGATTCTATAACGAAAAAGCATTTCTGTGTCTCACAAACCAATGGTTTGTTTGCATGGTTATCGTCCTAGGACAAGCTAAATTTCTACAACTGGATTAAAACCTAGAAGCTGATTAATCAGCATGCCGTGGTTCCTTGAAATGACGCTACGTGGTCGTGGACGCGGCGGTCTCCGCAACGTAGCTGTACCTTTAAAGAGGTGGCGCTAGTAAAAAATGGTAAGCAAAAGAGTGTCGCTATCATGACCAGAAGAAGTACGGCTTCTTGGAAAAATAAGACTACCAACACGCCCAATACCATTGCTAGAAGAGAGTATCCCCACAAATGGCGAAAGCTTGATAAGAGAGGATTCGACTTTTTGAACTCCTCTTCGACGGTCCGTTGCGGAACCCAGTGTAAATTTATGCCAATATTGGCAACCCAAGCTCTTAAGATTCGGACAATTCCGACAATCGCTTCGGGTGTGAATTGGCATATTGACCCTATTGTCTCCAGAATAACGCATTTGATGTTCTGTCTGGTACAAGTGGCGAATTTAGGAAATACAACGACTAGGAACATTATAATTATAATTGGTGTGTAATCATAGTGCATTTTGACACCGTAGTGTATGCATATGTATACAAACAGTAGAGGTTTCATGAACATGTTTCTTAGAGCAGAGTGCGCAATGTACGAAGTCACGAAATCTAGAGAAGTTTTGGTTCTCAACTGAATTTTGTTGTAGCACTTTCCCTGAAACAATCTTTGCAATAATCTCATTGGTCTTCCGAACATATTTGGCCAAAAGTACATTGCTAACAGTATTTCTCCTCTATTCCATCTTCTTTCTCTGATATTCCAAGTTACGTAGTTATGACAAGGGGCTTCCGTAAGATAAACAGAACCTGCATACAAAGGTTTTAATATAGCAGCCTCGAAAGTATCATGGCTGATCACGTCCACGGGCACGCGCTCAATTAGTTTTTCCTCTGAACCAATGACATTATCGATGTAGATTCGATTCTTAATCAAACCTTTGCCATAAAAGGATGACTGTTCTAAAATGGATGTCATGGCGTTTGTGATTGGCTCGTATATATTTTGTCGCGACGTTTCCAATTGCATGAATATCGTATCACTCTCACTACATTGCAACTTGATTGCTGGTTGGATTATACCACTGTTCGGATGTGCTGCTGCAATCTGAAGTAGTTTCTGTACTGTACCAGCTGGTACTCCAGTATCGGAGTCAAGAACGAGGGTATAGTCAAATTTCCGATTCTGAATGTTATTTACATCGCTTGAAGGCTCGAAAAGAGGTTCACCATACTCTCGGGCCGATTTCCCATAGTAATCCGTGTCACAGTAACTAAAAGCTGTTAAATGACCGTCTGATAGAAGCATTAGGTCTTGATATTGTCCGCATTTCTTTAGGACTCGACTCACTCGGTGAATAACCATGAACTCACGTATAAATTTCTCACATATTCCATCAAGGTGGCAATATAGAAACTCCAACGGTTCAATATGGATAAAGTTGAGCCATATCTTTTGCAAGCGATGTACATCAATCTTTTCCCAGTCTCTCTCAGAAAACAGAACTCCTTCGTGAAATAACTCAAAATATATAAGAGATCGATATTTATTTCTCATGTCAAGTTCATATCTTTTTAATTCGGCATCATTCGTGGCACTCAGCAAGACTGCCGAAACATTTTGATCTAGATTTCTCATAAAGGCGCAATGCATGCTCTGGAAACATTCTTCAATATCTCCTCTACTCGTTGCCAGCAGGTTATAATTTAGTATTACAGTCAGCCCCTCACTCGAACATTTTTTATTCTGTCTTTTATGGCCTCCAACGATTAGAGTGGCTATGCTTTGCACAGGAATCTCTAGTACAGAGCCTTGTAATATTCCTAGAAATATTATCACTGCTACACCATTAGCCAGACTTGTAACGCTCCAGTCTATGTTCAGAACATTTAAGACGATGGCAAATGCAGCGAAATGAAGCCATAACAGAAAATACAGAGTTATACGATGGAATTTCTTCATATTTACTTTCTGACATCTAATATTATTTCTGCCTTTGTTATAAATTAGCAAACCTGGGGCTGATATAGTCTGAAAAGTAAAAACAATATTTCAGCAAAATATTTTCATTCATATTTAATGTCACAAAATTAAGAAAGAGCAAGCAAAGTAAACTTTTCTACTTCAGTGAATGTGCTACAGAGAAAGAGTAAGATGTGACTTATGAGACAATTAGGTTTGGAGGGGGGTGGAGGGTTTTCCTAAAGAGCATTCGCTAATATTGTTTCCATGGGTATCCTCTTAAAAAAACAAAATCATATAAGTGATTGAAAATTATATTAACAGAGTCTGACTCAAGTCAAACCCAAGTGTCCAAGTGACTTTGCAGTCAATGGTGTTCTATTTTAACAACGTCATTTAGGCATTTTGTGCGGCACCTTAAGTGTACAAATCCGAATGAAACATTTTAATTCGTACCAAATACACGTTTAATAGGGACGGAAGTACGTTCTTATTTATTGATCAAATACTTCAAACAATAAACAATAAATGTATAAGAATATAAAGTCGCCGATGAGTTTTATTTCTGGCGACACCAGCATCATTAATGTTGAATAACTTCATGAATGAATGAAAGTGTTATTTTTATATTTGGGTTCAATCTTTCAATAAAATACACATTATTAGTAGCGTTAATTACTGGGATCCCAATGTGTTCAATGACGAGTTTTATGCTAAAAATCTTGAAACGCACGTGTATTAAACAGAACGTTGAGATACTGTGAGATAAATACATTGACTTATGTAGGTTTAATATACAATTATCTCAAGTGTCATCAAATAGAAAAAAAAATATTTTTAAATACAATCGTGAATTGGAAACTCCTGGAAAGACATACATGTTATTTCAAACCTTTATACCTTAATACTTATATATATTTTTTGGTTCCAAATCGACCAGATGAAACGAACGACTTTATGTTTAAATGAGAAGATTATCTTATAAAGAAAAGGTAAATCTTTGAGGAAGAAATCTGATCCAGCTTATGGGGGTTGCACACGAGTTGTAACAATAGAAAACACTTTTATGACGCTTATTTCTTGCTTTTCATAGGATTACGAGAAAGGGGATACAAAATCAGGTTAATTAAGAAAAAAATTCTGTGGCATAAAGAAGAGTAAAAATTCATTGCAAAAACCCAAGCAAGTCCGTTCATTGCTCATTTCAACTATCATAAGGCCTCGGTATCAAATTTTGAATCATATGATTTGAGCATTTTGCAATAAATATTTCCTGAAGTGTCTTGAACTTGCATTTTCTTTGCAGGTCTTAAAGAATACAGTTATATTTTATGGAGATTTTTTTTCGAATTTTTTTCAAATTTCAAGACCTTATAATGTGATACCTTTTTATATGTATAAGTAAAAATATCATCTCATAAAGTGGTCTTATAGGTTTCATTGAAATCTACCTTCATATTCTGTATAAAGTCTTTCTTGTTTAGGATAATTTGAGGTAAATCCAAAAGTGATATAAGAAATGTTGATAAGCCACTCATCTTACGCAAAACTGAATATATTCGTAAATGTCGTTTTTTTTTAATCCATGAGTTTTCAGAATACATTGAAAAATAATTCCCTTTAAATTGTCAATTTCACTCCATAAATACCGCACTTTACTTGACCCTACCTCCCAGTCAGTGATTGAATGGTCATGAGGTAAAGTGTTTCACAAATTAGATGCGTCTTCGTGATGTGACAGAATACATAAATTTGATCGGAAAATATGTTGCAAGGAAAGATAACTATAACGTAAATGAAATTCCAATCATTTGTTAAGAAAAAGATGTTGTATTTGACTGATGGAAGGTATCGCGATATCCCTTTAGTGTGTGGATAGCAATCAAAAAATATGTTTGACATTGAGTTTACATCAAGAAATTATGCTGAAAAGAACAAGCAATACATAACAAAATAAATAAATAAATAAATAAATAAATAAATAAATAAATAAATATATATATATATATATATATATATATATATATATATATATATATATATATATATATATATAAATAAATAAATATAATTATAATTGAAATTAAAAGAGGCATAGATAAACTGTATTCAATTATTGAATGAGAAATACACATAGATACATACATAGATACAAACACTACACACACACACACACACACACACACACACACATATATATATATATATATATATATATATATATATATATATATATATATATATATATATATATATATATATATATATATATATATATATATATATATAAGACATACCTTTCGGACGTCAACAAATATATGTACAAATTGTTCGTGGGTAAGTCTTTAATAGCCTCCAGATCGATCTGGCTATGTGTGGAACTGATACCCCATTCTACAGGTATCCCTGTGGCGCTATTTATTGACGCATCCAGTCCATAGTTGCATTATTTCTTTTATCGGTTTTCGGTCCACCCCTCTAATATGGGCGTATCAAAATATTCATGAAAATTAATAGCTGCTCTTAAGAAAGTATCACACTAACTAAAAAAGTAAATTACCTCACCTAAAATTTCTAATGAGCAGTTGACTGCCATCATAAAATATTTCATGATAAAGAATACAATGACATCAATATGTTGGAAATAAGCAAACTTGGCGTCATAAAGATTATTTGAATGTATTCCATGCAGCTATTACTTATTTTATGATTATTGATATTATTATTTATGAACACAACTTCAGCTGAATACTCATGTATATGTATTTTTATTTGCATACATGTATTTGTTATATATATATATATATATATATATATATATATATATATATATATATATATATATATATATATATATATATATATATATATATTGCGGGTTGATATGATTTAATTTACTTCTATATGCTGTTGTAACGTTAATTTGTCATTGTTTTAAACCTCCTAAAATAGCTTTCAACTGTGAAGAGATTAAAATGTCAAAAGCGTTTTATAGATTCCAACTCATTTTCGTGGTCCTATGCATTCTCTAGTACAGGGTAGTCCAACCTCTTCAACACTGTTGGACATATGGACCAAAACTCGTGGATGCCCGCTCATATGGGAAAGTGGGTGGGGTGTTTGTCCACCCCTCCGACCCCCAGAACCACCCAGATCTCGCCACTAAATATGTTTTGGCCTGCATATGTAAAACTTAATAGCTGACCGCTACATATTTGACCCCCCTCCGGAAAATAATTATGCGGGCGCGCCCGCCAAAATTGTACCGTTCTTGGGCTATACATGAGATATATCAAAAGTAATTATACTGTACATAGTTAAGCATATATTCATGACAAAATATGGTAGACTAACGGAAAAGAATATTCTAACATTCAGAACGGAGTATGGCAACATTCAAGGCTTTAAAATTTGTAAACGTATTTCAGGTAAAAAAACATACTTAGAGCTTGCATGTGGTTTTCTCAAGATAGATGAAGGTACAATAAGAGAATATTACACGTTTCAGGCAATGATTGTAACATACAATCGAAAGTTTGATTGAGCAGAACATGGAATAATACTTTGCTGATACTGTGTTGATCAGTTCTTATATTTATTTATTTATTTATTTATTTATTTATTTATTTATTTATTTATTTATTTATTTATTTATCAATCTCTTGAAGAAAATAGAGAAATGCGGTTATATCCTATAAAAAGTTTTGCTCCTGTCAAAGATAATAAAAATAATTGGCGTATAATCATAGACTTCTTATGGATTATTCTTTCACATCGGTTAACCATGACCTGACACAGTGTGAAACAACTGGG
Organism: Potamilus streckersoni; assembly: GCA_016746295.1. Lineage (NCBI taxonomy): Eukaryota > Metazoa > Mollusca > Bivalvia > Unionida > Unionidae > Potamilus > Potamilus streckersoni. The sequence continues at coordinate 480,200 of JAEAOA010000531.1, forward strand.
GTTATCCCAAAGACTTGAATCCATCCACGTTATAGCCCGCGTTGGAAATAAATTAATGGGTCGCACAGTTTGATTATACTGGCTTCTGCTATTTAAATTTAATGAACCAAACATTTGAAAATGTACACCCACAGTGCTGGTCGCTTTGACATCTTTCCCTTTAAAATGGAAAAAAAAATTATAGAAAAGTAGAAGTTCATGTCCTATTTTTATTTTCGTAATTGCATACAGGACTCCATGTCGAATCAGAGAAGCCGTTTTCTTTACATATAAAAAATGTACGTCATGATCTATTATAGCAAGAAAAGTTCGCATAATTTAATGTGAAATGTTTGATCTCTATGATCAATAAGCTTCCAATAGATAAAGAAAAAACTGGTAAAATTTAAAGTGAAATTTCCGATCTCGCTGATCAATAAGCTTCCAATAGATGAAGGAAAAACTGGTATAATTTAAAGAGGAATTTTCGATTTCGATGATCAAGAAACTTCAAATAGATAAATTAGAGGTAATAAGTTATCGCAGGATCAAACGTCGAGTCATTTGTGATAATGTAACCGAAGCTGAATCTAGAGCATTTCAGAAGGATACCTCTGTTTAAATGCAAATTTGTGTGTGGTATACTTAAAGCTAGATTTAAGTTAATAATATTTTATTACAACGTTAATGAATTGACTGGGGCTGAGTAAAGCCCTTTTCCTACATATCACATTTAGCATAAAAATGTTGTAATGACATATTGGGGGACTTATTAGAATTAATATTAGCCCATGGGTTTTATAGTTAAGTGAAATGGGGACAAAAGAGAAATCGTATGTTGCAAGTGTTTTTTCTTGGATCTTTATCAAGTTGATGTTGAAGAGTTGGAAGTCTCGTTCTCTCTTCTGATGCTTTCTTCTTCTCCTCCCATGGTGATCTAATGTGGACCAAGGGTCTAACTGCAAAATACTACGAAATAACAGTCAGCATGCGAAAATGGATTATCGCACGTATTAAGAAGACTAAAAACCAAACTGAAGTGGGCAATCTTTACTCTGATATACGCGAGCTCAAAAACCTATTTTCAGCACCTATGAATTCTTAATTGGTCGGTCTGGTGGGAAGGAGAGTCCACTTCAGCACGCATTTATATCCGTTCCACACGTTCTTTAGTTAAAAGGTGCGTGCCCTGTTGCACAAATTAATTTCCCGAAGGATGGAAGTTTAGCCCATTTAATTTGCCTTTTGTTTAGTTTTTTGTTCATTATATGTTGCAGTTTATATAAATTTATATCTTGTTGCTGACCTTGTCAAGAATCACGTTCACTGTCTAGCTGACCAAAATATTCTTTTTGTTTAATTCTGTAAACAACTAATACACATTTCTCTGTAAGTGTGGGTCAAATACTAAAGATTATTATCATAGTTTGAGTGAAGGACATTATGTTTATCATATTCCTTAGTATGTTAGTAACCAACCTTCCAGTTATAACTTAAATTGATCTAGAAATGAATTTTGGTTTCTTATTTTGTGTCTCATTTCTTATTATTGGAACAAATGTTTTATACTCATGTTCTAAGGTCTTTAAGATGAATCATTTTCTCAGTTCAAATTTTATTGGACTGTAATTTATTTATTAAAATTATTTATTCACTGGGAATAAAAAGTGCTCATCAAGAATATTTTTGAACAGAGACAAAAACTTGGATTTATAATGAATTCAAACAAGGACTTATTGGATTATAATATAGTGATTCAAAAAAAGTCTAGTCACATCATTAAAATGCTGATCATTAGTACATTAGCACATTGAAGAATATAGGTCACTAAAGGCACCATCAGCGTTGAATTTTATTTATGAAATACGACTGAAGCTTTTTCGTATCTTTATTCATTAGGACCTGTTTTAGAAATTCAAGACCTATTTCGGATTTAATTCAAAATACATTAAGTTCTTTATATATTTTCACCTACATTCTAATGAAATAAATTATTTCTATAATATCACAAAACTTGTTGGTTTTCGCTCTATTTCATTACTTAATTCAAGACCATATAGTCGCAACAGCAAATAAAAGGACAATTGACAATCGTATTGTAACTGATACAGACTCTGTAGTTAAAATCCATACCTACTCCTGCTGCTTGCAACAATACAATTTTTTTGTAAAATTAATTCTCATATCATACAGCAACGTGGGACAGAACCATTGTTAGCATTTCTCAAAAGTTTTTTAAAAAAAGATCGTGCTATTTTAATTTGTCCTATATTTCATTACTCTCAATTTATCTGCTACTCACTGGGTGTAATATTCTTTGGAATCAATTTACCGGGGGACGGGGATCGAATATCTCTGTAATTACATTGCTTCCCTCCCCGGTGAATGCTCATTGTTCTTTTTCTAAAATGGTAACTGTAATATCTTCTCATGTATTTACAACATAAATCGTTCTTTTATATTCATATAACAAATTGATCAAGTTCTTCACTATTATTTCTCAACCTACTTGATAGAAATATTTGTCATATTTTCAATCAAAAGAATAAGTAAAGTTATAAACCTCTAACGTTAATACTGCAGCAATGGTTGGATACGGTCGGCTTATAATTATTCCAATATCCTTGCAAAGAAACGGGAATACACAATAACAATGACAAACAATACATTTATAATTTGTATCTAATGACATTGTCAATTTAGTCTAGACCAGACAATTGGCAGAGTAATGTTTTTCATTTCACTGTATGAACGTCTATCATGTATACATATGGCAAGTAGTAGCAGTAGTAGTAGCAGCAGCAGCAGTAGTAGTAGTAGTAGCTAAAATCATTACATTATCATCATGTGACACATAGTTAAGTCTCTGGTTTCTAATGCTACTAATTATATCTGTCCAGACTATTCATTCATATAAACAAACTATTTTAATTCAAAAACATTTTAAACATTAAAATGGAAATTACCATGGAAAGATCTTTAGGGTCTTTTTTTCTTTAGTTTTGAAACAGGCTTCTGAACATGTTTTGTTTCATATATAATTTTTGTTTTTATAGTCGTTGTAGTTATTTACATCGTAGTAATTTAGGACATTGTTTATATTGAAAGTAGTTTTCAGCCTATACTTATATTCTCGTAGATACATATTGGCAGTGTATCCCCCAGGAGTGTAAAACTGAGGGTCAAAAAAAAAACCTTGGTGTCAGAACTGGGGGTCAAATAAAAAATGTGGGGGTCAAAAATATACCGAAAATTTTTCATCTAATCCATACTTTTTCAGATGGAATGATATTGCAATTTGTACAATCTCTCTCTCTCTCTCTCTCTCTCTCTCTCTCTCTCTCTCTCTCTCTCTCTCTCTCTCTCTCTCTCTCTCTCTCTCTCTCTCTCTCTCTCTCTCTCTCTCTCTCTCTCTCTCTCTCTCCATTTAAATAATGCTTTTATTAGTTAATTTTCATTTTAGTTTAAAGTTGTACTTTCAAAAGTTTCTTTATAATTTTTGTAGCAATCTTATAGAACAACACATTACATATAAGCCAAAACAAAACTCCATAAATCTTTTTAACAAAACGACAGTTAATTTACTGCCTGTCATAAACTGTGCATTATCATCGGTTGCATTGTACTTCGTCCTAAAACACATTTATCCAAAAATCAGAGGCTAATGATTCATCTTCTCTTTTAAAAAGTTACACTTGAACTTTTAGATCTTTCTTTCGTTGCAGCAAAGTTAGAAAAATCTGCAACGAACCCTTGAATTTGTAATCCAAATAATGGATTTGTCTCTGCAAGTTTACTTATTTCTTTGTTCTGAAAGAATGTTTTAGGTAATAATGTGTTCAAAAGATATCTTGTGGTGATCAAGGGCAGATTTTAAAAATTCTCAAACGATGTCGCGAAAGGATTATTCACTTGTGTAGTTTTCGCAATCACAAAGTCACACCAGTAATCCCAATGCCTTTGATGTGCCGTATTCAAGTCAAGGGAATATTTTATTTATTTTTCATTAGTCAGATCCACATTTACTCTTTCGTGTTATGCTTCTTTCACTTTCTTCGCTAATGATTCTTAGTGCACGCTGTTTTCATCTCGAGATCACATTTTAGTGTAACAAGAAGAATTGAGGTTAAATATTTGGACATCTTGCTGAACTCAATAGAATCGAGCGAGAGCTTGCGAGATCAGGGAAAGCTACTCTGTTATAATATTGCCTAATGGCAGTCTGGTTCTCTGCTTTGTATGCTCAGTATTGCAGTGTGCAACACAACAAGCGAAACAGAAAACCGGAAGAAGCATTCACGATGCCATCCCCAATGATGTTAATCGAAATATACATGATGCCATCTCTAATGCAACGCGTTGAATATTAAATAAATCCTGATTATATTTTGCAAATCCTTTGCGTCAAAAAAAACGCACAACAAAAATTTTTGTGCGTCAATTTTCTCCAGTGTGCTTCCCTGACGCACAACAGTGCGTAAAGGGGTACACTGCATATTGGGCTACATTAAGAATGAAGGTCTGCATTACGAATAATGGTCTGCATTACCAATGATGGACTGTATTACGAATGATGGGCTGTATTACGAATGATGGGCTGTATTACGAATGATGGGCTGTATTACGAATGATGGGCTGCATTACGAATGATGGGCTGTATTACGAATGATGGGCTGCATTACGAATGATGGGCTGTATTACGAATGATGGGCTGTATTACGAATGATGGGCTGTATTACGAATGATGGGCTGTATTACGGATGATGGGCTGTATTACGAATGACGGGCTCCATTACAAATGATGGGTATCATTACGAATGATGGGTTGCCTTCCGAATAATGGACTGCATTACGAATGATGGTTTTCATTTCGTTTGATGGTCTGCAATTCTTATGATGGGTTGCATTTTGAATGATGCATTGCATTACGATTGAAGGGCTGCATTTCGAATGATGCGATATAAGTATATGGAGACGATATACGGACAATGGGAATTAACATTAAAGACCCACCCATCCCGGACGATATACGGGCAAGATTTATAAGGACAAATGGCACACTCTGAGACGATATACCGACAATGGGGATTTTGTTTAGAGACAAAATGAATGTAATGTAAATGTAATGTAAGGTGACTTAACGGTACTGGACACTTGCAACAATGTAGCAAGAACCGTGACATCATGCCACTTTTTCATTTCTATACAAAGTTTTATGCATTCGCGTTCGTGTCAGTGGATAATATAGTAATTTTTATGACTTTCATATACTATACAATCGACTAACAAATTAGGCAAGAGAGAATATCTTTTCGAGACAAATGAAGTGGCCGTAAAAAGAGCCTTTGGGATCTTCTTCCTTTATCTTCTTCGCTTATTCCAGCAGCCATTGACTTTTTGCTTGATTCCTTTGTTCTTATTCTTTTCTTCGTTTGGCATGCAGTCAGGATGTCCCATAGTTTCAAACTTTTCTTTCACCTTCATCGAATTGTTTTTAATTTTTCAATGTTTTCTTTCCTCTTTTTGTTTTCTTTCTCTATCCTCTCTTTTGTCCAGGTCTCTTTAACCTCCTTTACCTTTCATGATGTTTTCGCCTTTCTTTAAATTGTCTAAACATTTTTTTGGACAAAAGGCCACTTGGTTAAATCGAATATACCTTACAGAAAAGATCTCACTTCGATGATAATATCAAAAACCTCTTTCAAAGTTCCAATTCTAACATATTTAGGATAGTTGAATCCTCTCGACTTATCTGCTTCCTGCAGTAATATCATTTGCAAATGATAGCTGGTTACTTTGAGTTTGGTCATAAAGTCTAGGCTGCCTTGGAACTTCCATACTTTTTTAAGCCTATCCGGCACGTAGGCTCCATCGATTATCCAAAGCCAACAGTCTCGTAATTTATGAAAAATATTCATGCTATTTTCTGTGTAGAATGGCGCGAATGTTGTCCATCCATCCGCATGGTAGGCCAGATGGCTCGAAAAATGAACGCTATGAATTATATACTTTAAACAAGGACGTAAAGTAAAACATCCCTTACATTCACTTCACATATAATATACTATCCACACAAATGAACGCCAAAGAATAAAATATCATATCTACTATCACCACAAACGAACGCGAAGCCATTAAACATACCATATATAATATACACACAAACGGAATGAGAAGAAAAGACAGATCTGGTTAGCCCTTATAAGGACTGGTTTTATAACTCCATATACACCTGCTTAATAATGATATCTCTCACGCCGGGCACCACACGCACAGAACTACGGCTCCAGCCCAGCTCCCAATTGATGTTTGTTCTTGGGAGTACAGAGGTAGGTTGACTTCAGATTCCCAATTTTTAGTATCTGAGATTCTGAAGCCTTGTTCCGTCAGTCTTATCCTACGCAAGACCAGGCGATAATGTTGCTGACGCTGCGGCTCCTATTCGTATCGCTGTCTCTCCAATTTTTTAAAAATCTTCCTGCTCATAATTTTCTTTCTGGAAACAGCGATTCTTTTTATGGTTGTAGCTGTGGCTGTCGTTGTGGTGGTTGTGGAAGCATTGGTGTCCTCACCTCAGGCTTGATCTTACACACCGTTCTTACCATGAGGTTAGGTAATATCTCTCTTCTCATTTCTTTTTCCTCTTCTTTCTTTTTCTTCTCCTCTTCTTTCAGCTGTGCTACTTAGGCAATCTCCTCAATGGCCAGCTCATTCAGGATTCGCCTGGAAAACTTCAGGTGCATTTGGAGCTTTAACAATTTGTTAATCTGCTACTCAACTTTATTTATGTTGACAGGTCAACGTAGGTAGACAGACTCTCTCATGCACACATGAAATATAAGTCGATTATGCACTCAGTACTTCTGCGACCAGTTTATACCTGAGTTCAGGCTTATAAATTTTTGGTGTGTTCAGCATGTTAATGTGTGTTATTACACTTATAACCTGTAGGCAGAGGAAAAGGCGGAAAGTTTCAGGAAAGAGCGTCGCTAGCCACAGGTGTAGAGATAGAGCATCACCGGTCCATCAGTCCTAAGCCCTACCATGCCGTGATGTCGTGTTCGCCATAAAACGCCATGGTGTGTTGACCATGTTTATGTGTGTTTGTTATACTTATAATCTGTAGGCAGAGGAAAAGGTGGAAAGTTCCAGGAAAGAGCGTCGCCAGATACAGGTGTAGAGGGAGAACATCACCGGTCCATCAGTTCAACACCCTGCCATGCCGTGATGCTGTGTACGCCATGAAACGCAGGCCGTATGTATTGTTGGTCATATCTATTCCACTTGCTATATTCATCTGTGCAATTATTTTATGGGGGACGTTTGTTGAGATGGAATTTTGCATACTATGCGTACTTGATTTGGTCAAAAATCAGTAGGGTGTGAGCCTCCCTAGCATTTTGGGGATCTAAAGCTTTTGTTGTGAGTTTTGTTTTTGACGGCGAAAAAAGAAGAATCAAGGAAGGTTTTTAGGCCCTTGAGCTTGTCCAGGAGAGAAAGGATAGTTGGAGTTGAGTTTGTGCCATAGTGCTCGTTTTTTGTTTTTGTGTCCGGGGGTAGGATCGCAGATTTTGTATTGTTCAGCTTGATTTTCTGGTATTTGTATAGTAAGAGGACTTTCTTACTTGGTGGGTTAGGCACCAATTTTCTACTGAAAGCTTGTTTGCCCTTTCCAATTGCCTTTCTAGTCGGGTTATGTTCTACTATTGTAGAATTTATGATGGCATATCGAACGATATATTCTTCTCTTCTCATGATCAAGGGAAGGTCTTTGTGACTATTTGCAGTTCTTCAATGGATATGTTAGGAGGTATTCCTGTGCAGAGTCTTCATATTTTATGTTGTAATTTTTTTAGCCTAAATAATAGGCTTTTGTGGGCGGATGCATATATTTGACAACCATAATCTGTCGTGGATATTATTAGTGCTTTGTATAGAATAAGCGTCGTTTGTTGGTCAACTCCGATGTTGTTCCTCGCATGTGTTTTAGCAAGTTCAATTCTTGCTGGCAACTTTGGATGACTATTGTAATGTATGCCTTCTATGTCAGGTTTTCGTCAAGTAACATACCGAGAAACTAGATTTGTTTGATAAATTGTATGGGCGTATCTTGCAGGTACAAGTTTGGGAGTGAGGACGATGTTTGCCGAAGCGTTTTTCGGATGACATGATGTCCTTTTCTTTATCTTTTTACTTTCTGGACAGAAGAACAGTGACGGTATGCAGTTATTGGAGGGAAAAATCAGGAAAAAAACATTGATCCCTATGCTTTTCAAAAGGTCTTTTTATGCTACGCCACTGATTGTCTTTACGTCGTATCGATTTGATCACAGGCAACACACGTTGTTGAGGAGTTAGCAACGGATTAAATCAGGACAGTTCTTGCTTGAATAAATCCAGTAAATTCTGTAACACACCTGATCTCTCATGGAATTTGATATTGGAGGCAGGAACTTTGTGAGCAACGATCACTGCCGCTAAAGAGGAAGAGGGTGTCAATGCTGGAGGAGTAGTTATTGGAGAGTCTCTCTTGCGAATAAAAGCTGCTTTGTGCGAGCTTTTCTTTTTCTTTTTTCTGAGGTTGTGACCTGGTCTTGACACTATTGCTCTTCTTCTTCTTCTTCTTCTTCTTCTTCTTCTTCTTCTTCTTCTTCTTCTTCTTCTTCTTCTTCTTCTTCTTCTTCTTCTTGGTACGTAGGGAAGTGGCTTTTTGTGGAGAATGTTTGAGAGAATTGGGATCCCAATTTAAGAGGGACCGATGATGATACCTCCTAGAGAATAGCTACCTTCTGGTTTCAAAATGATTTGCTTTTTGGTTTGAATGTCAATGCGATTATCGGCCAGATGCGTCAAGGCTACTTTGTTTCAGTCAAAAACGCGTTTGGTTTGATGTGGAATGTGAATGGTGCCTTGCAGTAATTGACGTGCTATCAGCGTAAACCAACGTAAGACTTCTCAAAGACTGGCTTCTAAGACACGAGCATGCATTTGTGGATTTTTTTTTTCGAGACTGACGCCATAGAAGGCACGAATCAGTTTGATGGGAAGATGAGACTGAAGGGACATCATGTTGACGCTATATGAGACGGAGCCCAAGAGTGACCGTGATTTTTATAGATTTTTTGGTGGTAGTTGTTAATTCAACAAGGACATGTACACGACAGGTCCTCCTTCTTAGCACCAGTGGTGAAACAGATGGGTACGAAATCGCAAATAATCGGGAGATAATGGGTTTTAAATCCACGAGTAAATACGCGTGTGGGGTTTGAGCGGCATCGTCGTACGCATGAGTCAGCCAAGGTGTTCCTAATTGTGTGGTTAAGACTTGCACTTGCGATTTATCTCTAGGACTTTTAAAGAAGACTAAGTAATGAGCATAGAGATTGATAGTGCAATTGCCTTTAACTTGTTTAAACAAATTTTGAGTAATATAAATTACACTGGCCTTATGATGATCTCCTTTGCGCGTAAACCACCGTTTAATTTTTTCTTTGTCTTCTCCTAATATGTCATCAACGGTGACCAGATTGGTTTGTCTGGGGTCAGACATGATCCCGTCAGCTTCGCCAGGAATGTTGTTCACAAAGACAATGGAATCACCTTGTCTTTCTCGCAGAAAGCTGTACGCAAATTGCCACTCTTTGTAACACCACACGATCCGGTCGATCAAATGATGTTTATGTTCGATGAAACGTTTGACAAATTCGGTTTCGTCTGAACCGCTGGGTCCAACAATGAGCATGTTAAAGGGATAACGAAGATACAAGGCTTCCCAACAGGCAGGATCTAAGTGTTCGTCGATGACTTTTTTTGAAAGTGGAGGAAGATGGAGCAGAGACAGCAGAGGTAGCCATAGTAGTGTAAGAAATGTCACTTTTGACACTAAGATAGACAAGACGAGAGTATTTATACTTTTTCAGGACATGTTTACTGTCATCCAAAATTATGAACAACACGAAAGACAAAACTACATAAAAGCCCAATGGTTACGTACATGAATAAAAGACACATCAAACAATTATTGTAGACTATATACAAGTTTCTACAACGTTTGTCTTGATCAAAATGTGGTGTCCGAGTGAGTGTGCAATGTTCTTAGAGTCTCTTGTTACGTGACAAGGGCTCGTACTCAGTAACAAAGAAAAGAGTGAAAGCCAACAAGCTTTGTATATTTTGACAAAACAATTTATTTCCCTAGACAACAATGTATAAAATTCTTAAATAGGATTTACAATATGTGAATATAATCCAAAATGTAATCCTAAGAATGAAAACACAAGTCCTATCACTAAATAGCCCTATAAAATTCCAGGTTCCAGTCCCGACGACGTGCAAATATATCAGGGAATGACGTTAGATGTGGTCCAATGTATGAATAACAATAATTCATCACTTTAATCACAGTCTTTGTTTTCCAAATACTTCCAAAATAAATTTCCATGAATATCTTTCAAAAATTTTTTAATAGAAAAGTCAACTTCTTGAGTTTCCAAAAGAATAAATTAATAAATTCAAAATCAGACGAAGAAAAAAGTCTGGAAACAAATTAAAAGTTATACACTTTGTTCCTTCAAGGTTTTGAATGACTCTGCTCGAGAAATATATGGAATGCGTATTTAGAACCCCAGACTCCATTTCAAGTTTCGCGAGATCAGTCATGTGGTCTCTTACTATGCTAATTTTCACACGTAGGCCACTGTCACTCCACTTAAAGGCCAATAATAGAAATGGTTGTTTACAAACAGTGATCATGCAAAGAAAGTATACCCGTGATACTGACTATAATCAGTGCACACACGGAAAGTTTTATCCTGGTCCCGGACCAAGTAAGCATGGTGAACTCCAATCACTTTTACTGGGCTCTATGAAATCTTTTCCCAGCAAATACTGATTTTTCCCCCCAAGTTATCCTGTTTGAGAGCGTTCATCGTATATGGGTGTTGTTTTACAGGTTTTAAATCAGCAATTTCAACGTCATGAAAAATTGTGTTTATCATTGTAGGAATATCCGGAAACAAGTGTTCATATTTGAATAATAACAGTTTATGCTCATTTCTTTCTTCTTGCTGCAAATGTTAAAGTTTCTAGTCTAGATCTTTCACAATTTCCGAATTTCGAAGATTTATTGTTCCAAGTTCGATGATGTCCAATTGAATTTCATCGCATAAATCCTCAGTTTGTGTGACATGCTCCACTAAATTAATTATAATAATTGACTTTTCAATCTCTTTCAATACACTAGTGCTCCATTAATTTATTCAGACCTGAGTACTATAATTATAATTTAACTCATTCATTTTCTTCTTTACTTTGTAAGGGCCGTACAATATAAATTGAAGAAACGTTTGAAGAATGAGCAAGAGAGAATAAATTCTATCACATAACTCAATTATCCTATCAAGTAAAGTTTGTGAAACCATTGTTTCACTTTTGACTTGAACTGAGCGCCAAATGCAAGCATAACATGCTGGAAAAGTCCAGACATATAATTTGACCTTTGACCTAATTGAACAGATTGAGGAAGGCCAAATTGAGTAAGCTTTTGCTACAGAATTCCTCAAAGGAATTTCCTCTAGGAATTTTGTTGACGAACATATAATGGTCAACAAATATTGGTTGCCTGACTTGGTTTTAGGTAAGAGACCAACATAATCTATCATAAACTGCTAAATGGTTCATCACATGCAGGAATTTGTTGTAGATGAACCTTATGTATCTTCTAATTGGGTTTTCCTCCCATTTAACAAGTATGACAAGATCTACAAAATTTACAAACATCACTTTTGATTTTTAACCAATAGAAGTGAATTAAGACCTTGTTATCAGTTTAAGTCTTCGGCCGGTCATGTAACCTTGTGTATCTGGGGCTTAGCCAACATGACGTACATTAAACATTTTTACCATTTTATTGTAGATCTTTCATTTGTAGTATAAATTCTATTTCTGAGCAAGTTCTAACTTCTAGGAATTCCATTCATACAAAAGATTGTAATTTATATAACTAATGTGTAAAATGTAATGCGATATTAATTAATGACCCTTACGTGTTGGCCATATGGTAAGAATTTTAACAATTCAGATAAATATGCATTGTATTATAATCTCGGTTCAAGCTATTCTGAAACACACACACACACACACACACACACACAAATATATATATATATATATATATATATATATATATATATATATATATATATATATATATATATATATATATATATAGATATATATATATATATAGATAGATATATATATATAGAGATATATATATATATATATATATATATATATATATATATATATATATATATATATATATATATAGATATATATATATATATATATATATATATATATATATCTATATATATATATATATATCTATATATATATATATCTATATATATATATATATATATATATATATATATATATATATATATATATATATATATATATATATATATATATTTGTGTGTGTGTGTGTGTGTTTTAGAATTCTTTCCAATACATTGTTCTATTAGCTACATTCGGCTCTTGAGTTCTTTGGAAAAAGACTTGGGTTAAGTATTTCCTTGGCTTATCGTAATCAAAAGTATTGTATTTCAGGAATTTATATGAGGGTGCTAGTAATCAAGCACCAATCTGTGTTAATTGTCTCTGATATTTGTACAAACAGTTGTTGATAACCGACAATATATTAAATCACGAATGATACATTTAATAAATTTAGATAACGTATGACGATGAACGCAGAAATGTTATATTTATCATGCGTATACGTTATATAAAAAGTGTTTATGTTTTTACATTCGTTAAAACACACTTAAAGTATTTATTTTCCATCTAATGCACACTAGAGCTCACTTTGCCTGGATTTTGTCATTTCACACCGTTCAACCGATGCTTGCTTGTATTGGAACTTTGTTAATGTTTTAAAAATTCTAATCTCAAACTTGAACGCAATTATTGTAGCTAAGATTTTTGTAAATTTTACAAAATATTACATTAATAGTATTTTGATTCACAATATCTAATAAAGGACTCGTACATGTTTAGAAATTACAAAGGCATCTTTTATTTTGAAAAAAAATCAAAACAAACTTCAGTTGATTAGTACTAATTTATTAAACCAAATCACTTATTTTCTAAATATGAAATCTGTATATTTCTCTAAGTCATTGGCAGCAATATATTATATATAATGAAAAGATCTGGTTTAGTTTTAATTTTCATACCTTTTCGTTGCAGGATGTAATTTTCCCACAAATGTCATCTTTGCTGCCAAATTCACTAAAATGTCAGATTTTTTTTAACAGAAAGTCTTTAGACTGTAAACGCCAATATGTAATTTACGTTAAATATAAATTTCACCATTTACTGCAAACGTTTGAGTTACGAACAAAAAGTTTACAATGGCATCAAAGTCAACTCTTAAATCATCGTTTTATTTGTTTACACAATTATTCTTATAAGTACTTTTATTTCAGTGACATTTATTCCGGTTAATCAAGTGACACCAAGTTAGGTCCCTTGTCACACCTCTTCAGAAAAATTGTTAGAAGATGGCGGTCAACACGAATACAAGACACAGCATGGACCTTTTTTATACATGATAACGTATACATCAGAAATCTGATTATTAATTTATGCTTTTGCAAAAAGTATGACAAATACAGATGAAGCTCCAAATCACTTCCAACACGCAACACAAAGGACAATGCGAGAAGAACGAGTACAATTTCCCAGTCGAAGAGACACCACTTTGCGGGAACTTAGTTACCAGCTTGAAATCCGTGCAGAGAGAATGAGACTCCTGACACGCGCAGAGGAGGGCTTATATGAAGGAGATTTAAATCCATACACAACTGTTACATTCCAGACTAAAGATACGAAGGAAGTTGCAAGGTATTTTGGTTTACGTTGCCCTTGTTGTTACGCCTGGGCATGCCCATCAGCTTAAGGGACACAACCCTTGTTAGTCTTTCAGTGTAAGAGTTCAAGCCATATATTGATGTTTTGGGCGTCGAGGTCTTACTGCCAGAATAACGGCGCAGTGTTTTGATGTCGACAAACATCGTAACGAGTGTAAAATTTTCAGGAATATCTCAGGAACAGGCCACGCAACACCATTATTTGGGCAGTAAGACTTTGACTCCCTAAACATAAATATCAGTTTTGAGGTCTTATATTGTTGGACCAAATCTTTATAAGCATTGAATATAGTTGAGACTATGAAGTGAACCTATTCTTAGACTACTAAGTAGATCTCACATTTTCCCCTGACATTACTAGTAGTGGAGACCAACTGGATCAGGCAATATTTCATGCTGAAGTTTCACTTGCCACACAATTCACCCAAAACCTGCCCAAATTCACAACAAACAGGATGTATATTAAATGAAGCAGATCCAAAACCAGAAGTAGACATTAAAAACAATGCTATTTTTAGAAATAGATGACAACTTATGCCACATTTAGTATTTCCATTGGATGGACAAATGTCACTGGTTTCGTCACCAGTGAAAATGGCTTCATTGTGAAGTATATGATGGACCAGTAGTACCATACATATCAGTGAGGATGAAAATAACATATAGTGTGACACTTCTATAACATGGTAGTTGGGAGCTATAAAATCTGACATACATACTGTGTTATAGACCGAACTGTGTTATAAGCAACCAGGCCAGTTAGCCGAAGGAAATGATATTCAATATAAATGCGTGGGTTGGTAGTAAATAATAAGTGTGGGCGTAAAAATTCTTGCTTTATTGGCACATTTATCATCTTAATTCACTGCTCATTAAATGAGAAATACATCTGTAGTGAAAACAGAGACAGCATATATAATATTTTACTTTATTCGGAGAACCACACATTGGTACATGTACGTGTATACTGTTTATATATATATATGTCTAATGCATAGCAGACTGCTCCAGTGGCCTAGTGGTTAGAGTGTCCACATCGGATGCAGGAGGTTGTGGTTTCGATCTCCACCCGAGTCATACAAAAAACTTAAAAATTGATACTTACGGCTGAATCACTTGGCACTCAGCATTAAGAGGTTAGTGTTAGGACTGGTTAGGACTGGCCGACCTAGTGTCAGGATAAGGTGACTTGGGACATCGTGCTACTTGTCTGCAGCATATTGCCCCAGTGCTAAACATCTCTATAAATTGCCACACTGCAGATATTTTAGCAATATGACTGAAAAATTATTAAAGCTATGGGAAAAATCTAAATCACAAATCACTAATAGCAATAAATAAAGAATCAACACTGTGTACTAACCAATGAATCACATCATATACATCGAATCCATAATACAATAATTCCAAGGACAATAAAAAAAAAGAAATTTAAAATATTCAATAATTTTGTTACAGGTCATATAGGTTTGAATTCAATGGGAAACAAATAACACAAAGTAATGAATGATGAAGCACATTTACTTTTCAGCACATCTGAAGTTGGTAAAAGTTTGCATTTTAAGTGCTGTCGGTAGAGTTTGTAATCATAAACTTTTTTCCTGTGAAAAGGAAACTTTCACAGCAGAGTAAAAATGTTTTACGTTGGAAACAAACAATCCATTGGATTGCATTGCTTTTATTTAAGTCTGGTAAGAAAGGTTCTTTGTTTTTATTGAAGATTATAGTCAGCTTTCTTTGAAGGGTACATGTGTTATTGAAATCACCACTAAAGTACAGCTTTTTAGAACCAAAAATTTCTTATTGTGGCAACAACATCAAAAACTTGTACAGTAGTCCCCCTCTTGAATAGCCCCCTTCACCAGTGGCCACCCGCTACTTACGGCCAGACTCTGAAGACACCGATGAATTTGTGTTCAAAATTACCCCTCGCGAAAGGCCACCCGGCTAACGTGACCAGCGGCCAGCATATTTTTGCAAAAACATAAAATTTACCCCTCACAAGTGGCCGCATTTTATTTTGTAATATGTATCTAGAACAATTTTTTTTCTAATTGTGTTAAGTAATCCGATTTGTTTCCCAACGTCAGGTTTTCCTTCTTCAAAAAAGTGTCCTACATGTACCACTAAGGTTAATATTATATCCTTTACACCTCCCAAGAAGCCACATTTATTCCATAAAGCCAAGAAAGACTCAAATTTTAATCCGTACATAAAGGTAATCCGTATATCTTTACGGCGTGTTATCATAAGAGATCCAGTGTATCCACTGATAATTGTTAAGATTACACTTAATAGTAGTGGCAAAATTGATGTACAATACAAAAGTCTGCCCGGAAAATGGTTTGATAGCCTTTATGGCTTCCCTCAGCAAGGTGTTGAACTGGTTAACTTACATAATTAATGGCTATTACCCTACAATTGTAAAGTTTATAAATCCTAACGGCCGCAAAGTGCTATTGTTCAGATCAAATCTGCGTACATATCCAAGCTGTTTTAAAAAAAAATATATAAAAACAATAAGGTACCAGACTGTGACTAATGAATCATGTGACAATCGCTGCCTTTAAAAATATATGGCATCTTGTTTAAATGGAGAAGAAAAAAATTGTTTTATCAGTCTGGTAGTTGCAACATTGATGATTATAACTGGACGTAATGTCAAGATCACACGGTCAGCATTTGGCTAAAAATAGAAACAGGGTACTAGACAAAGACCCAAAAATCACGTGATAACACAACTTATCGCTTCTTTACGAAGAAAGTATTTCGTCCACTCCACAAATGTGTCGTCTGCATAATTAAATCCCATACAGTTAGCAACATCGAATAACTCATTACCAAACATTAACATGTCATCACGTAAACGAAGATGATTATTTCAGAAAACGTCAGTTATTATAGTCTACGATATCGGGGGAGGAGGACTGGCCAAACAAATTTAGGTAGAAAAGACTCGAATAAAACAATTTTATGTTGAAAAGACTTGAATAAATAACATCGTAACCGATAAGTTATTTAGCAGCAGTGGGAAAATGGAGCAAATGGAAAGAGAATTGCGTATGTACCAAAATTCAAATGACGTTTTTAACGGTTCTGCAATGTGAATGACAACACCCGCTCACATATCACGCTTACGCCAAGAATAAGAACTATTAATGCATATTCATTTGAAATAAGTCAACTATTATAGCACAAGAACCATTCAATAGTTAATGTTGCTTTTAAACGAAGATATTAAATACTTTGCAAAATGAAGCTTTCTTACTACATACATATACTTCTCATAAAAAATTTAGTCTTTCTCTGGAAAGGCCACCCGCCTTATAAGGCCACTTTCCCGGTACAGAAGGGGTGGCCGTATAAGAGGGGGACTACTGTATTGCATGAGTGAAACTTATTTTTTTCCCCCATTTCCATAGTAGATTTTCATAACAATCTGTGCTTCAAAGGTAATGTTTTCTATGAAATTACAACTATTATTTTATCTGGATACATTTTTTTATAAATGAATTGACCATTATATGATCAGATGTAGTTACTCTTTCTCCCTGCCTATTGAATAAATACGTGAGAGCTTTTTTTTTTTGTTTGGAGTTATGGTAGTGGAGTGATACTCTCTTCCACACATGTGTAAAAAATTTAAAGAAAGGTTCAATCGACGATAGAGATGCAGGTGTTCTCTGGTCTGATGACAAGGATTACTACAGAAAATGTGAATTTTCTGAAGGATTTAATTCTGAGTGAACAGAAGAAGAATTGTACTTACTATCCACATACAAAGCCAGAATTGACAAAAGATAGATCATGAGATAATGCCTCATCTGGTTGATCTCCGCTACCAGAAATGTAAATTTGAAAAAAAGCAAAACATACAGTAATCAGATTTCTATCAAATATGACATGGCTTGCCGCTAACTAAAAGTTCATTAAATGTGAACAATGATTATGACTCGAAATCTTATCAAGCACAGTTTTAAAACATGAAGTGCATCAGCATTTAACAAATAAAGTTCAACTAAAATTTGTTTTGCATATTTTCAAAGAAACTATTAATTCAATCAACATAATAATGTAATGCTTGCAACCAGTGTTGAAGTTAACTAAAAATTCCTAAAAATGTACATATAAACATTGAAAAGATATTTATATGAAACTTGTTCAAAAACTTGAACAAGAGAAATATGTAGCCATTTATTGCCAATTTTTATTTTTGCAATATTCATTTTGCCTTTGCACACTTTCTTTGCATAGGTATTGTCCCACATCTATATTTGGTCAGATGTATTAGAATTTTCCATTGGAGGACTGTATAAACTTTGTAGTAATGGAGTTTAGTAGCTTTTGTAAAAAATAATTTTAAGATTTTTGTCATTTCTGCTGATATTTTTGTGCGTCAAATGGTTTCATCAGTTACATATAAAGATGACAGGCCAAATAATTTGTAATTGCCAGAGCCATATAGTACATGATGCAAATTTATGCACTGAGCTTTACTTGTATTATATAATATGCTGATTAATTCAGGTATTTTGTGTTGTTTCTAATCAGCAACCTGTTTAAGTTTGTTATATATGGATCCAGAGTTGTTGGTCCAAAGACTCATGATAGTTTTGTTTTTTGGTGGTCTACAAAAACATATTAATATTTTGACTTCTGAACTTTCTGAAATACTGTGCGAAATTGGGAAATTTTTTTAAAATACATTACCAGATTGTTTTCTCCTTTCGCAAACTCTACATTGAACAGAATATGAAGTATTGATTTCATGACAAGTTCATCACAACCATGTTTGTGCAAAGAAGACTAAACATTGTCTTTAATATGCCTTTAATTCTTTCAGTATAAAAATTCTGCATTATGAAATTTGTATCTTAGAGTATTTGTCAGAGCTTTTTCATTGTCCATACCTAATATAAATGTATCATCTCTAATTCTTTCGTAAATATGTGAAAAGAATTTAACCAGCATTTTTATTTGGAACTTATTGACTGGCAATGACTCCAGTAAAATTTGTCTTTCTTGTAACATTTCTATTTGATGTAAATACTAAATTTGTCATCTGTTTCTACAAAATAGTACTCTTTCTTGTGCTTTTGAGTATGTTTTATTGATTTTCATGATTGAGTTGGATTTGTGCAATTTTGAGCAGGTTTTGGGTGTTTGGGGGTGAATCATGCAGCCCAAGTTTCATCTTCAGAGGCAAAAACAATGCATGAAAACCTTGTGAGGACAATATCACAAGGAACTAAGTAATGCTTAAAATGGAGCTTCATTTAGGTTGGGCTGTCACTGCAGAATTTGAGTCAGACAGACAGATGTCATATCAGAAATTTAAGAGAGACAAAATGATAAAAAAATTTGTAAAAATCAAACTGTAATGAGCTGTCAAACTAATCTAAATAATAATAATAATAATAATAATAATAATAATAATAATATATAAATACTAATTTATTATTTTAATAGCATTTTCAGCAGTATTTAATATCTGCAATGTTATTGAATAGCAGACATATAACACACATACATAAAAACATATATACACATAAATACATGAATATAGATGTGTTCTATAGACAGGGATCAATACTAAAAATGTGAGTGTTCTGAATCATTTAATGCCAGGGGTCAAAAGAAAGGGATTTTACTTACCATCCATATACCATGGTCATTCGAAATAAATTCATTCATTACTAGCAAGTGTCCAATAGTCAGGGTGAAATTTTGCTTCAAAATATGGTCCAACCCAATTGGTCTCCACTACCAATAATGTCAGGAAAAAAAAAATAAAAATAAAAAAAGAGATCAAGTTGTTGGTTAAGTAACTAAGTATTCTACAGCAATTGGCAGTGAGTGTTTGACTGATTAACATATACTTAAAAAATTCCATACTTTTATATTCAAAAACTTTGATGCAGTGTACAGCAATTTTGTTGTTTTCATGTGGTATCACAAATGTGCACATTCACATCCACCATTTTGATTCAGGAACAAGCACTTGTTTTCACACAAAATATTTGTGCATAAAAATTCTGGCATTATAAACATGTGGAAAGATTTTAATTCTGTTACTTGACTATTCCATCTTTTGATATAAGCCGTGCAACTTCCAGGTTTGTGTTGTCTTTTGTGATATAGGGGCACTTAATTTCAAGTATAATCTATGTATCATTTCAATGAAGTAAATATCCTTATTGACAATTAAATCAGTTTTTTTTTCTTGAATATACATGATTAATGTTGACAAAGGTTTGTTAGGGAATCAGAATGGCAGTGCAAGGTGTATGCATTGCATTGTGGGTATTTGCTTAAATTATTGTGACCGTCTGTCAAAATGATCTGTATTGTGTCTGTACTACTCATTGCTCAAAGAAAATGTTTTTATGTACTGGCCTAGAGTGCTAACTAAAATTCCACAAGCTGGACTCCAATTTCCACCTGCCCAAAATGTCTTCTTTTTATTATTGGTCACTCAACATTGCAATTGCTACAGTTCAAATATAAATTTATTAGCAGTTGTAAAGGTAATGCAAGTGTTATTAGTGTTCATCACTACAATCACCTGAGACTGGATTGTCCTGGTGTTCAAACTTCTCTGCTGGATTCTCAGCCAATCTAGGTCAGAACCAAGTTGATGTATGTCAGCATTTTGTTTGGCAGTATGTGCAGAGAATTAATTACATCTCCACCACAAATCAGAAATCAATATAGTTTATTCTTTGCATGACAGACAGGAGGTATTGGCAGAGCAATAGAGGAAAGTCATTAGATATGTCAACTACTCATGTGGGGATGCTGTTAGGGTGTGCTATTGCATGAACCATGCAATATTTGTATGAAGTTACTTGCTTGGAGAACAGCTTTACGTGAGAACTTCCACAAATTCATTGAAAGTCTCATATATGGAAATGCTCTACGAATTATAGTTTTTTTTTAACCGTTTAGAATATGCCCAGGGGAAAAAAATTATGGTGTAGTTTGAAACATTCATGAAGTCTTATAAATGCATGTTAAAAATACGGCCTACCTAGAAAACCCAAAATGTCTTATTCCCTTTGTAGTTCATTATGATTTGGCAAATACTTTCTGATGATTGTGATGATGACATTACTTTAAAAGTTGTAAAGTATATCAAATTATTTGATCTGGGAAAGTCTTAATGTTGTTGTTGTTCTAGGGCTTAAGGCCATTTTTCAGCACGCGATAGGCTATACATGGCGGCCAGTATTAATAGTGGAGGAAGAAACCGGGAAATCACTGGAAAGAACCACCGACCCACAAGAAGATACTGGCAATCTTTCTCACATATCCACATTCACCAAATCTTAGACTTTTTGAACCAACCAACGCAGACAGAGGTTAGATGGCAACAAAGATCGATTTAGACCACTTGGCCACTCTGGGCCCCTAGAAAGCGTGTATGGAGACACCAATGAGTGATTTTGATCTGAAATGGTTTTTAATATAAGTCAGATGTTCATGCTGCATGGACAAAAATAGATGGTATTTTGAAATTAAATATACAAAGGGCAGAATACTGAGCCTAATTAAAATAGAGAAAATTTAAAAGTATAATGCAAATATCAAATTCTCAGTGCAAATCGTATGCTACAAAATCATATACATGTATTTATTTTTGGGTTAAGATAAATTTAATAAAACAAGGGTTAAAATGCAATACTTATTTTAATGCATCAGCTTAAAAATGTTGATGGACCCTTATACAGAACAGATAAGAATATTGGCATCGGTAAACTATTGACTTAACAAAGGAAGTTTATCTTAGTGGAAAATCCTTTTTGGAGCAGATGTATCCAAAAGATAATATGTGATCTCTGGAAAATTGTGTATGTGATTTAGATTGTTAACATATCTTTAACAATTTTTCAGTTATATCACTACAATATCTGCAATGTGGCAGTTTATAGTGATGTCTAGCACTGGTGCAATGTGCCACAGACATGTAGCAATGATTTCCCTGACCCACTTACATTATCCTGACAGCAGTCTGACCAGTCCTAACACTAACCTATTAATGCTGAGAGCCAAGTGATGCAGCAGTTAGTACCAGTTTTATAAGTCTTTAATATGATTTTGCCTGGGATCGAACCCATGATCACCTGCATCCAAGGCGAATGCTCTAACAACTAGGCCACTAGAGCGGTCCTGGAAAATTGTACATAAGAGTCACAAAGATCAGTTTCCCATCATATTCAATCTGACAAAGCTAGATGTATATATGTCCCTTCAGAAAGAAGCACAGAAAGTAATTGATACAAAGAAAAGGAGCAGAGTATGCTCAGAAATAATTAACTGATTGATGCTTATACAACTAAAGGTGACATCTGTCAAAGATGTTCATTTCAATAGCATTACGCGAAAGTGGAGCAGGAAGAAAGAGTGATATTGAAGTTTAGATAAATATTGATCTATGACCATTTCTTCCTCTCCCTATTTATTTGATAAAGAGGGATGTCTTCTTTAAGATAAATTCCTGTCATCATGTCTGCTTACACGAAATCAGAAACAAATTGGAATTTCCTTTGCTTATGTAGAGACATTTAACCAGTGAATGAAGGTGCTGATAGACTAAATGAAATTAGCATGGGGCAGATTTATCATCTGGTGTATGTTAAAAGATAATTGTAGAATAGGACTGGGTGTAGCCAATAGTTTTCCTTCATCAGCAACAAATAAAAGTACCTCTGGCTGCAGCAGTATTTTGCATTGCAAGAAATAAAATTTAAAAATAATGAACAAAGCCCTAACAACACCCGCAATAAAATAGCCATTAAAAGAAAGCGCTAAGGTGGAGCAATAACCCCAACCATAACTAGACACCAATATAATAAGGCATATAGAAAAATATACAACACAAACAAAATAGTAATTGCTCACACCAAACAAATACATGAATGAACCTAGACATCTTGTTTATTTACTTATTTATAAAAAATGTCTGGCTTACTCAAAATATATCATTCAAAATTATATATATATATATATATATATATATATATATATATATATATATATATATATATATATATATATATATATATGGTTGGTAGTTGGTTGGCTTCCGTTAGTCGAGAGACAATGGAAATGCGCCCATGAAAGGTGTCCTAGTTTTTAGCTGAGCAGCGTCTTCTGTGACTATAAAGTCCCACATGGGAGTGGCAATCCTTGCTGCAGTTGCTACACTTGAAGTATGAATCAGGTCTTGGTTGGAACTGCATCCTCTTCCTCTGAGATCTTTTCTCATCAGTGAGCTGCCTTAACTTTTCCTCGCTGGCTTTCAGACCTGTGTACAGAGCATGTCGCCAGCTGGACTTGTCGAGGGCAAGCTCTTCCCAGGTGTTGACCTCTATTTCAAGAGCTTTCATATCCTGCTTGCAGACATCCTTGAAGCGAAGATGTGGCAATCCTATTGATCTTCTGCCTGAGGCAAGCTTAGAGTAGAGAAGGTCTATGGGGATCCGTCCATCATCTATCCATGCACATGGCCCAGCCATCTGATGCGACGTTGGTGGAGGAGTATGACCATGCTGGGAATTTTGGCCTGTTGAAACACCTCGTTGTTTGTCACACGCTCGCTCCAGGTGATCCCGAGTATGTGACGGAGACAACGCATGTGAAAGGCACTCAGTCTTTTGTCCTGAGAGGCGTACAGGGTCCAAGTTTCGCTGGCATACAGAAGAGTGCTAAGCACGCAGGCACGGTACACAGTGATCTTAGTGTTTAATGTCAGCTTGTTGTTGTTCCACACTCTCTTCGACAATCTAGAGAGAGTTGTTGATGCCTTTGCAATCTGCTTGTTGAGCTCGGCATCGAGTGAGAGGTTGTTGGTGATGGTAGAGCCAAAATAAGTGAACTCACTACTTCTAGTTTGTAGTTGTTGATGATTATGCTGGGAGGGTCTGCATCCTGAGCCATCACGTTGGTTTTCTTTAGGCTGATGGTCAACCCGAATTCATTACATGCTTTAGCAAAGCAGTCCCTCAGGCGTTGTAGTTCAGCTTCTGTGTGAGTGACTATAGCAGCATCATCTGCAAAGAGCATGTCCCTAATGGTTGCTTTCCATACTTTGCTCATTGCCTTCAGTCCTGCCAGGTTGAACAGTCTGCCGTCTGAACGCGTGTGCAGGTAGATCCCTTCTGTGGACGTCCCAAAGGCATACTTAAGCAGGACTGCGAAGAAGATGCCAAAGAGCGTGGGGGCAAGGACACAGCCTTGTTTCACTCCACTGTGGATATTGAATGGTTCGGACGATGAGCCATCATGCTGCACTGTGCCTTTCATGTCTTCATGGAAGGACTGGACCATGCTTAACAGCTTTGGAGGGCATCCAATCTTCGTCAGGATTTTGAAGAGTCCGTCTCTGCTGACCAGATCGAATGCTTTAGTGAGGTCTATAAAAGCCAGGAAGAGGGGTCTGTGTTGTTCCCTGCATTTCTCCTGCAGTTGCCTGATGGAGAAGATCATGTCAATTGTGGACCTCTCTGCGCTGAACCCACACTGAGACTCTGGATACACTCTGTCGGCAAGCGTCTGCAGTCTGTTCAGGATGACTCTAGCGAAGTCTTTACCCACGATGCTGAGAAGTGATATGCCCCTGTAGTTATTGCTTGTTACGATGCATGAAGCACAGGTTTTTTTTCTGGATCCTAGCTACACTGGAACCCCAATGGATTCAACTACAGCAAGTGCACCCCATATCAGATCAATGACTCAAGGACCGAATCATGGATTTTTGACCCAAACGAGATATGCACCGCTAGCAAAATAAGACGCGCACCATTCCGAAATGCAACACAGTAAGTATGAAATCAGGGAATCGAATAACAGTCATAACTCAGAAACTCAACATTGCTCACAGAACCACATGCCAGTAAAAGAAATCGAAATTGAGGAAATAAACCTGACGCCTACACGCCAGGAAAGTGTGCCAAAATCTGCACACGTCAGTAATGACGCAAGATCAAGCGTAGACACAATAACAGAAGTAGGAACAGCACTGAGCGAAGCAATATCTATTGTTCAGAGTTGCCAGTGTGGATACTGTAAGCAAATTATTGAGTTTGATGATCAATGTCAAAATGAAAACAAAATATCCTCTTTTACTTTTTGAATGTAGGATAATATATTTTATAATGTTATATATTCATGTTTTAATTAGGCTGGGGTGGGTATTTTATTATTTTATGTAGTTAATGACAATTATTAGCAAAATAGTCATCAGTTGCAATTATTGTGTTATTCTCATTTTACACATATTTATCCAATTAGGCAACCTTGAACCAGGATTACCTGCTGAATTTTGTTCACTCTGAGCAATGAAGCCACCCTGATTATTGTTCATGCTGATTTGTTCTATTATATGACAAGTGGTATGTAACTTTCTGATTGGATAGTTTGTATAAACAACATAGCATGAACAGCATATTAGTGGTGGTCATTCCATTGAAGCTTGTGAAGGGTGCTGATCATGGAATTGCAAACTCATATTTCAAATGCAACCCAAACAGGAGCAGGACTCTACAGATGGTAAGCCAACATGTGTGCACTCTAAAGAGAACCTATCAACAGAGTCTTGCAACTGATACCTTTATTGTTTTCCATAATGGAACATATATAATTAATGATGACCTTTCTCTCTACATTTAACTTTAATTAAACAGCAATGATAACCTTTTTCTCTATATTTAACTTTAATTAAACAGAAGCAGGACTCTCTGGATAAGTAAGCCACCGTGTGTGCACTAAACGAAGACTTACCAGTAGGGGTCTTGCTTCTGTAATCTCACTCTTTATCTTTTGGCTAATAGTTATACACCCTATCAAACATTTAAGATATTTATGCAATTGTTTTCATATTCAACTTACATTACAAATACAACATGAAATGTATTCGCGTATGCATACAAAAAAATACAAAATCTTCCTTCTGCCTTTTCTTCTTTTCTCCACCTTTTAAACTCTCTCAAAAAATGACACTTTGGGTTTATAGTCCCACATAAGTACTAAGGAACTATTGTATACATACAACAACTCCACCCTATATTTAGGTGCCACGGCATCCTTAATTTAAAACCTAAAAATACTTAAAACCACACCCAAGCACTAAGGTACTTGGCTGGAGAGAAAAACATAACTCTTATTTCACATGCTCAGTGACTTTCGATTATATTGATATTCAACCTTATTACCATGCCCGGACTTGTTCTAGATAAGATTTTCTTTGTGTGAAGAAATTGCATTATTTCTTCTGTTTTAAAGAAAACATCATGTCTTCCAATTGTAACTGAGACATGAAATTGGTAATATGTTTTCAATGCATTCATATTGTACAAAACAAAGGGATTTAAATGGAGCCACCATTAAATGGACTAAAACATTGGATAAATGTCACTGCAACCAATGGGTAGTCTGTTTGAAAATATTGTAGTTATCTTCTAATTAGTGATAATTACATATGAAAACTATATCTGTCTCAGTCCGCATATTGGAAATAGGAATAGAATGTCAACATACATGAAAAGGCACCAATTACCTTCCAAAGATGGTAAGACCATTAAGTTTATGTGTATCAGTATGTATCATATCACATATCATATGTAATGTGAATCATATTGATACGTGGCACAGATAACCTTAGTAAACAGTTACTTATTTATGGTCACTTGCACCAAAGCAAACTCTATCTGGGCATTATTTCTGAAACTTTTTTATTGTATTTTGGACGTATTATTTAAGTATATACCTTAATTCAACCACAACTGTACTTTTAATATGGAAATTTTGGTAGCCATGAGGTTATTGGTATTTAGGTAACATGACTGTCAGTAAAGGGACCATGGCAGCCACCATTACAACATGGTATCATGCTGTTCGGCACATATTGTATTATATATGAAAAACATTATGCTCGTTTCATCTTGCATAGTCTTCATGCAACACGATAATTACAATGCAATAGCTCAATACTCTTTCAATGCAGTCATCTATAGCACATAAAATGCAATAACAGATTGCCTGTTTTAACTCACTTTATTACCTTTTATTTATGCAAAACATGTTATACCTGCAGATTTAATTATCAGTCTTTGAAGTTAATAATTTATATTTTTATGTACTTAATGTGATTTATGGCTATACCACACCCATTTAGCCTGTTGAATATATTTGTTATTATCTATACCCCATAAGTACTTGCTTTGACATTTTGAAAAAATTGCTTCTTTTTACCTCTAATTACTTTAGATATATGAGTTAGATAGCAAAGTATGGATGACAAATGACAGTGGTATATTCTCTCTTACTCTTGTCATGCTTTCAACCAGATGAATCCTTGTCAGAAAATTTGTGTATTATGTCACCCAGTTTCATGCACTTCACACAAGTCTTATTTTTGACTGTGTACCTATGCTGTGGTAAAAAAATGTTACCGTTTTTAACTGAAATTAAAAATTTGGTCAAAATAAGGTTATATCAAGACTCTCTTAAGTTAAAGTACTGTTAAAGTAAAATAGCTTATTTAGAATATAGAAAGTCCTGATACCTAAATAAGCAGAAATGTAGAGGATATATATTTAACTGTGAAATATATAATGGAAATTTATGGTTCATGTAAACATCCCCAAGCTATAATAACAAAGAATCATCTTTGAACTTCAGTAATGACAAATCCAGGTAAAACTTTATAACATTGTATACTTTTTAAAAATTGTTACTGATGCACTTGTCAGCTGTCAGTCACGTGACTAACACATGATGAGTAGCAGACTGGATGCCTGTTGATTGGTCCATCAGAATAGCTCATAAGAATTTTTGAGGAGGACTCACTGACTGGAGAAAAGAGAATTGGTGAAATGGAGATTATTTTCAATGGTTTCTTTCCTTTTACAACTGATAATGAGACTATAAAGTAAAACATGGTATTTTTATATGGACCATCCACTGTCCAACATGAGTTTAGACACATAATGGACGAGCTGTGATTACTGGAACATGTTTAATGTGGAACAAAGAAGTTCACATTATTTTGTAGGAAAAAGTCATAGTGGACATGAATGCATCCCATTTGCAGGGACCAGTTTAAAAGATGTCACTTTTGGCAGTGATATTGTAGCTGCATTAACAAAGTTACAAGGAATGCCTTGGAGTAAATTTCTAGGCAAAAAATATCTTCCTGGCTACAATAACTCTGGGCTTGGTATGTGTCTGGACATACGACTAAATTCTCACAATCACCAACCAAAGACAAAGAGCCTCACATGGCAACATAAAATAATTTAAATTCAAAAACAAACAATGGAGACAAAAAGCCATACATTATCCAAAATGCATTACAGTCCACATGGGAACTTGAGAGGTGAAGCTGCCGTGGAACACTTAGCCAGTGCAATCAAGGTAACGCAAGGGATTGCATTAGCATAGTTAGCCAAACAAGGGATTGCATTAGCATAGTTAGCCAAACAAGCACTGTGCAAATTTACTTGCCAGTACCAAGAAAGTTTTCTGAGTTGGTTCAATGTCAAATGAGGTACAGCTGATTGCGTACATATTAATACACACTCATTGATGTGACTAGCAGATTCAAAGGTGAAGCTGCTGATGTCAAAAGATTTCATGATGCTGGCAGTATCGCAGTTGCACTCAAACTTATTTTTGCACATGGATCAATTGCATGGCCATAGTTGTTACAATTGGATTCTGGCAAAGAATTTGTTGGATTTGTGGCTGTTATGCTGGCCAAACACCTTATACGAGTGTATTATACTTGTTAATGTACACGATGACCAAACTATTGTGGAAAAAGATTAACAGCACACTTGCAGAATGCTTATTGAGCCATCATTATGTCAGCGATTGTTGATGAGGCCAGATCAATCTCAGAAACAGGTAATCATAGCAACCTGGAACAATGAAGTCACATGCATGATGGGATTAAAACCAGCCAGTTCAATTCAAGCAAAGCCTTTACTATTACCCAGGAATGCTTTCACAGCCAGCATTTGTAGAGTTTGCTTGGTATTTGTATGCACCTAGAGATTTAGAAGGTGGGCACTACTGACTCAATATTGTCCACATAGGTATTCATGATACTACTGTTTAGAGCCATCATCATCTGGTTGACCAAAACCTCTCAGCCATGCATTTGTGCAAGAGGAACTGCCAGTTCTAGCAGATATTGGACTGGTATCATGATCTTTTTGACATGTCATTAATGGATAATTAGACATCAATCGATTGTAAGTTTGCTTGCAATGGCACCTTGACCAAATGCATAAGTGGTAATTCCATAGGGAAGTATCAGTCTTTTAGTATCTCTTAGGTGCATTGGTAACCAGACCATGTTTCTTGGATAGGATCATATTTGCCAAGTTCACAAATTCACAATGGTCTCAAAGACATCCCAGGTACAGTTCATATTTTACATCTTTCTTTACAATTACCTGTGGGTGATCGTTAGACTTTTTTGGTGTTTTTGTCAGAGCTCTGCTTTCCAACCACAACTCAGTTTAACCGAACACTCATCTTTGTACTTGCTGACCATGTTTTTATTGCTCTTACTAAACAGTGAATGTTCTGTTTCATACCCACTGGTATGAAATTTGTTGATCAAGAATGTGCCATATTCGTGTGCACATCATCAGCAGTGAGTGAGTGTCGATGTACAGCATCTTGACTTGATCATCATTCCAATATAATAACTATCTACACCTTGGCAGATTGAACATATATAATGGTGCTTTGTCCTAGTGAAATCTATTGGATTTCTTGAGTTGCCTCCCATAGTATCCAATAATGTGGTGCACCATTACAGGTTTATTTGAGTGAAACATATTTGTGCAAACAAGGAATGACACTGGTAATTTGCTTATTTATTATTCCATTCAAATTGTTTACTCCCATTTTCTTGACCATGTAGGAACAGTGTTCAAGTTTGAACAACTTAATTTTTATTGGATGCATTGGCTTGCTGCTGTATCCAATTAAATGCACAAACCCGAAGCACAGAAATATCTGCTCGATACGCCAAGGTGTAGATAGAGTTCTTACATTGCAACCTTGGCTAGAGAAGGTGGACTTGATCCACAAAAGGTGGTTTAATCTTGGGAAAGTAAGAACTCATACATAAGTGACTTCTAAAAGTCCAGCATGGACAAACCAACATAGATTGGTTTTGTTGGTTCAAATTTTGATTTTTTATTGCAAATGAAAACAAGTCCACCATCAGAGATTTTTCTGGATTCAAAGATGGGGTCCACATTAAGCCTTTGAAGTTTGTCTTGCTCCTTATTATCACAGATTTTTTGTGCAGATTCTCCATGGTTTTTACAAATGCCTTTGTTCATGAGCTTGAAAAAGTCCTCAGTCATTGGTGGCCTTTGTTCATAGGTTTGTATTCATCTAAATGTATGGGGCCATCAAAATCTGCTGGCAGAATCCTTTCACTTGATGGATCTTGGTTACATGCATATTCAATTGCAAATACAACTGCAAGTTTTACACGTGTATATGGTCGGAAGACATGATACCAGTTTGGAATCAGTGTATTTGCAGTGATTGAGTACTGATACAGGGACATCCATAAACAAAGCATGAACAGTGCTTCTGGGGCCAGCGGATAATTGTGTGCCTTGTATAATTGCTTGGGATATTCCAGGTCAGCTTCATTTTCAAGTGGCCAATCATCATTTCATTATCACTGAATCCTTTGTGATACACTGATTCCTTGTCTTGGTCAATAAAAAGCCTTGTGAAATCCAACATACAGCTGTGATGGAAATTCAAAGTTCAAGATCATGTATTCTCAGATAAAAGAACTTGTTATTATTAGCATCAGAATCATTTGTAAATGCAAATAAAGATAAATTCCACTATTTTGTCACCCCAAATGAGTTTCAATGACCCATCATTGTAGAACACTGCGCCAACCAAAGAAGACCACACTCTGTGCATGGAATCCAGTGACAACCGATGTCTTGGAGCACTGATCAATTTCCTCAATAGGTTTTGCTTAGTTGCTTATGGCAATAGCATCTGAAAATTGTTGATGGACCCCATGACCAAATTCATACCAATGTATAACAATAAGAGTTGAGTGAAAACAGATCTGCATTTTCTTTTCAAAACTATTTTTAGAAAAATTTTGACAGTATATCTACCTGCAATACCATGGTTCCATATATTGTGCTATTCTCATTATATCACAGTTCTGTATATATTGTCACAGTTCTGTTTGTATTGAGTTAGTCTGTAAGATGTGTTTTGATGATGCATTTGTGGACCCCAACTACCATGTCATAACAGGGATGAGCTGTATGATGAAACTAGATGTATGTCTATCAGTACCATATCCTTACAACAAAAAGGAAGGTCACTGTGATCTATATTTTACTGATTTAAGTTAAATTTTTGGCATTAGCTCATGACCAGATATAATTTTTTTTGTTCATATATACATACCATGATATCTAGATTAATGAAACTTGTTGAGATATGCATCTGATCCAAAAATAAGTTTAATGTGATCTATATTTTTATGCTCCCTGACTTTGGTCCAATAGCCATTAAACTCTTAATACATACACATACATACATACATACATACATACATACATACATACATACATACATACATACATACATACATACATACATACATACATACATACATACATACATACATACATACATACATACATACATACATACATACATACATACATACATACCTATGTACATACATACATACATACCTATGTACATACATACATACATACCTATGCACATACATACATACATACATACATACATACATACATACATACATACATACATACATACATACATACATACATACATACATACATATGTACATACATATATACATCCATACATATACACACATACATACTTACATGCATGCATACATACATACATACATACATACATACATACATACATACATACATACATACATACATACATACATACATACATACATACATACATACATACATACATACATACATACATACATACATACATACATACATATATACATACATACATACATACATACATACATATATACACATACATACTTACATGCATGCATATGTACATACATATATACTTATACATACTTACATGCATGCAGACATACATATATACATACATACATACATACATACATACATACATACATACATACATACATACATACATACATACATACATACATACATACATAGTCTTTCTTGCTAAATCTGCATTGTAGACATACACAATGATATATTGTCATTCTTGATAAATTTACATTGCTGGATAATTGATGTGGTTTGAATGTGGCTTATTACACACTGAGATAATCATTTACTTACCTCTGAGCTAATTGAATATCGTCCATAATTGGGATTAGAGAACTATATGTTTGAGTGTTTTAAGGTATTTGTTTGCTTTCAAAAAACTTTGTAAACTAAGTCTTCATTCAAGATTTATTGCATTGCTTAATAAATTCTATATATTTTAGACCTGACCTCTTCTGTCAATCTGATAAAGGTTCAGCAGCATAAAAAGAAATATTAATGAACAGAACAGTATTTAAAAAATTAGAAGAGATTTTTATAATATTCCTTATAGTCTAAACAAAGTTTCTTTCATTTAATAATTGCTTTGAAGCTTTGTGTAATGCATGACTCATCTAATCGGAAATAACTAAAAATATGTAATATCCAGATAGCTATCTGGATGCCCCCTGCAGTTGAACCAATCAAGATTGTTCACATATTATTTAAATGTTGTTCTCTTCCAAAACAGAAAGGTGGAGGGTCACGTAGGTTCTGGTGATCAAGAGACTACCTCAAAGACTCCATCAAAGACTCCCATGTCATTAGCTCGTCAGAGGAGACGAGATAAAGTGATGCACACAGGAAAAACTAAAATAGATATTAAGAATTACAGGCCTGATTATGCATGGAACAAAGGTGGCCGTTTGAAAGAACTACGAATAAGGTAAACATTTTTTGTCGTTCACATGACTTCAAAAGAAGATGAATCTTTCTTTAAAGTGAATCTTTTAGCAATAATACTCATTTTTTTCATTGATCTTCAACTTTCTTTAACATTTAATTCCAACATGATGCTGTAATAATATTTAATTTATATAGACATTATCAAAAACTTAATTTATGGAAAGTGTCAAAAATATAAAGTATCATAAACATGTTTATATTTGTATGTCTGGTACAGTGTGTAAAGACATGATCTGATGATGTTGGCCCGCTGTCTGATTCCAGTTTAATTTGTACATAATCCACCATCTACATTTGGCAATCATTGAGGATGGCTTGTGTTGGCATAAGGAACTAAGTTAAAGACACTGTAATAACTTGAATTTTCCACCATCCAGTTACCAAATAAGGGTTGCCCTTTTAGGGAAGAAAGCATAATATTGATTTCAAGTTCCAAAGGTTAAGGTCATTGTGACTAAAAGAAGTAAAATGGCTTTTCATAACAACTACAATTCTCTGCAGTCTATCATAGTAAACAAACTTTTTAGATGGCTTGTACAGAGAGGAACCTTGTCAGTTTTAATTTTTAAAGGTCAAGGTTACTGTGGCTGAAAGCAGATGAATGGTTTTGTTATTATTAGTATGACTTTATTGAAAGAGTGAAACACATTTAGCTAAGAACTAATCTACCTTGAGACCCTCATACAAAGTAATTTACATTCTTTTGCTGCATCTCTGAAGCCATTGTATATACTGGGTTTGGAAAAAGAAAATAGAGTAGGCATTTCTAATCCCAACTGGAATACTATTCCAGAGCAAAGTTCCAGAGTATTGGAAACTTTTTTAAAATAATCCCTTATTTGGTTTGGAAATTTTGTAATGATTGGTTAAGACATGGAGCGCAGCTGGGGAGTATTTCCTCGTAGTCTATACAGGATTATTGATTGTAAATATTCAGGAGCACTATTATTGGCTATCCTGTACATTAATTTGTCTTTTCTCAAACAGATTTGGTTTTTAATAGGTAGTATTTTTAACTTCCCAGCTAAATTTTCCTTACTTTCTTTCTGGATTAATATAAACTCAAATGCTCTTTTTTTGGAGATGTGCCAGTTTTGCTAAGCTTTTTTTTCATTTGATTTACCCCATACTGTATTACAGTAGTCTAAATATGGTTGTATGTAACTGTTATAAACTACTTTTCTGTGCTTTTCCAGGAGAATGTGTCTTATTCTACTGAGAAGCCATAAACTTAATTCTGTTAAGAAACTAATATTCAACTACTTTGTGGAAGGTTTACACATGTAATAAGGAAGAAGAAGACTTGACTTTGAGGTCAAAAGTGAAAGTCTTATAACTATAAGAATAACAAAAGTGGTTTCTGCACATGAATTTTAATAGCAGCAATTACTTGTTCTGTCCGTATGATGTGAATACATGCACCCAGAGTGGAGAAAGTCAGTATGAACCTTTGACCTTTTGCACACAACTCTATTGCATCCTCATGCGCTGAAGGTAGATGTGCCTATACATCATTCTGTTCAAAGACACCATACTGTACAGATGTCTGAAGCCATGTGACTACTGTCCTTTTGTTTCTAAAAACCATATTGTATCTTTTTGTTTTCCCTTTAGAACTTCATTCTTTTTGGGAATTCGGAAGCTATCACTTCTTCTATTTGTGGTGGTAAATAATTTGACTTAAAATATTTAATATTACAGTCTGTATGTTCTAGGAACAATAACAGGCCCTGCTCAAATGTTGAGGACATTGCTTCCTCCATTTTTATTTTCACCTCGTAAAAAAAAAATTACAACTTCGTAAAAATGCTTGTGTTGATATTCCTGTATTTGCATTAGTGATTTGTGGTCTTCCAGCACTTCAAATCTAGTAGAATACAGGCATACTTATCAAAGATGGGAGAACATTGCTCTTCTTCATCTGATTTTTCTGGCTTTTATTCCAGATCTCATGTTAGGACCAACATCTTCAGCGGCTGTTGTAGCCCTGTTCAACTTTCCCCAAGAGAAAGATGGCAGAAAGTTCACAGCGTTCATGCTTTAGGTATTAGGTTGCACCTTTCAGTTGGGGCAGTAGAGAACTGCGACCAGGTTGCGCCCACTCATTTGGGAGGTTGAGCACTGTGATGGCTGGTCACACCCTTTCATTGGGGAGGGAGTGCACTGTGATAGCGGGTTGCACCATTTTTTTGAAGGAGGTTGAGCACTGAAACCATTTGTTGTACCCTCCCTTTAGTGAGGTTGAGCACCATGTTAGTGGGTTTCTCCATCCCATCTTGGTGGTTGAGTACCACAATACACATTGTGTTGTCCCATTCCCATGATGCACAGAGTAAGATGAGGTCTTCTCCATCTATGACTTGAACCTCACAGTACAGGGACAGGGCCATGACCAAGCTTCCCCCTCTCCTACTTCCACCATACACAGGAATGAGACCTATCCAATTATACCTGTGAACCCAAAGTGGCCTATTAAACCTCCTCCTTTGGATGCTGATGTTGCCAAAGTAGGATCTTTGGGATCCTGGGCATGTCTTCACATTAAAACGATTGATGCCATGGAATGGAAAACCCTGTTACTAACTACAGACTTGCATAATGACTTATTCTCAGCTACTTTCTTTAGTATGCAGAGAGAGGCTTTCCTGAATCCAAATGCATTACAATGTGTGCTGGAGGCTGTGGCCAAAACTGCCATTGGACTTATCGAAGGTCTTGCTTAACAACAGTAAAGACCCTCTAAGGGCTGCTCCTCTAGAAGCCCAAATCCTCTTTCGGGGTCTCATTTCAAATGTGGCTTCTCAAGACTTACTTTATTACCAACATTGATATTTTACCTACACTTCTGGTCTATCTCAACTGACCATTAAACAAGTTCAGGCAAACTGTCCTCGGGGACCATCTGCCAATTTTTCAAGCAGGCACAATCTCAGTCCAATCCACAAATTCTTGCTAGACTACCTCCTTCCTCTTCAGATCCACAGCACCCAGATCCAAGAGGAAGTATTCTAAACAACCTTTTTTACCCAGCCATGAAGTGGGGGAGGCAGCCCTAGCAAATTATCCTGTCTCCTCTCGTGCATTCCCTTCCCCAACATTCCAGTAGGTGCTCACCTAGGCCTTTTCTCAGAGGCCTTTATCTTTTCATACTCAGAACCTTGAATGCCTGTGCCAATTTGGTTTCTTTATGACATCTTCACATGTGTCCTCTACAGTTCCTCCTTCTGGCCATGTGGAAACTTCACAGAGATTCTCTATCAACCCTGATTCCTCTAGGACTAGTTTTTCACCACCATTTGCTTCGATGGATGAATTGAGACAGATTTCCTGATGGGGGTTCCCATGCATGTATGCGATCCCCATTCCTATCTGTTGCAGATGCATCAGATTCAGGTTGGAAAGCCAATTTAGAGTCAGAAGGCATTATTTCTTTATTGTTCCTGGATTCAGGTTGAATTGTCTCTCCAGATCAATAACCTAGAAATGAAAGCAGTATTTTTAGCATTGCAAAGGTACATCAACCTAATAAGGGGCTGATGTGTCATGGTCTTCTCAGACAACACATCTGTCATCGCCAACCTAAATGTCCCTGGAACCTTTTTCTCTAGGCAGTCTCAATGTCACAATCCGAGTTCCTCACAGAATGTTTTTTTTTCATCACTCTGTAACAGAGTCCCTGTTTTCTCTTTGGGGAAGACTTTCTCTGTGACCAAGCTCAAAAACAAACTTACCTTTTACATGTCTCCATGGACCCAAGTGGTCTAAAGCGCTCTCCATTACGGATCACTGCCATCTCACCTCTGTCTATGTGGGTTCGTGTCTAAGATTCAGCGAATGTGGATATGTGAGAAAGCTTGCCAGTAGCTTCTCGTGGGTGGGTGGTTCTTTCCATGGATTTCCCAGTTTCTTCCTCCACCATTAATACTGGCCTCCATGTATAGCCTATTGTGTGCTGAAAATGGCTTTAAGCCCCAAAACAACTACAACTTTACATGTCTCCTGTCCCAGATTAAAAAGCATGGTCAGTCAATGCATTCAGCTTCCAGTGTGACCACCTATTTGCATATACCTTCCGTTACCTTGACAACTGCTACCTTAAGTTCAGCAATATCTTAGCCCTCTTGATAGATCAACCCAAGTCTCTACAACACAGGAGGGATCTCCTGTCACAACAGCCCAGACATTCTCCCCCTTCACTCCTGGCTCATCTCATGCAATCTCTGCCAGAACAAGTGTTTGGAAAGTTGCATCATTCAAGCCAGGAGAGCTACATCCAAAGTTTATGATGCCATGTGGAGAATGTGATTGGTGCAGTAGGAAACACTTACACTTTAATCCTATCTGCCCTTCTTTAACTTCCATTGCTGATTTCCTTTGTTCCTCTTTGAGACCAAAAGATATTCGGTATCCATCATCAAAGGCTGTTGAGCTGCCATCTTCAACACTTAAATTCTTGCAGGACAACGGTTCAGATCCACATCTTGCCAGTCTTAAGTCTTTTTAACCTTCAGAGACCTGTCTCCTGCTCCCTTGTGCCCAGATAGAATATTTCCTGTTCTTTTTGGTCATTAACCAAAGCATCTTATGAACTACCTAGTGAAGCTTCCTTTTTAGATCTCACACTCAAAACTTTGTTCCTTCTCACTCTTGCCTCGGCAAGATGAAGTGAATTTCATGCCTTTTCCATTGACTTTAGCTGTCTTATGTGTAATGGGAACTACCCAAACCAAAATTGCAAGCTTTTTTTTAAGGTTGTGGCAAGCATGGATTTGAAACTGCGGCAAGCTTGCCCAACTGCATGGGAAGCTTGTGGCAAGCTTAGATTTGAAACTGTGGCAATCTTGCCCAAGCTTTTAAAAGCTTATTATGTAAGCTTGTAGCAAGCTCAGATTTGAAACCAATCAAGCTTACCAATTGCAAGCTTGCAAACAAATCTGTCCTAGCTAGCTGCATTAGAAGAACTGATACGGCATCAATTAAATTATGCTATACATGATTACATATCGTCATTTTTTCCCGCTCATAGGGATGATATATAGTATGACAAAGCTTTGTATTCAGATCAGATTCAGATTTGGGCAAAGATTTAGAGTTATTTCCAGTATAAACAAATGTAAGAACAATTGCAAATACCTGCTGTTGTAAATCTGTGCATTTTATGTGGATATGATCGAGTCGTCATAATGGAAAATCTATCATATGTATTATTATAACATTATTTTGCGTTGAATAATACAGATGATTTCTATTGTACTCGTGGTTGTTGTGAGGAAAACCTCAGTTGGATTTAGGGCTGTCATCGGGTACCCGGTTACCTAGACACCTTGAAATCTCCGGGTACCCGACCATATAGAAAATGAAATGTAAATGCGAGTAGCCGTTAAAAAAAAAAAAAAAAAAAACACGACACACTCACCAACCACTCCAAACAGGTGTGACAGCTATGGCTATAATTAGAAACCAGATCTCTGCTTAATATAAATAAACAATACGCCAGACAGTCTGTTTGGATTAATAAAATGCCTTGGCCTCGTGCAACTGGACAAACCGTTATCCAGAGGCATTATATACCAAGGTTAAACATTCATTCTACAGGTAATATACCTCTTTGTAGATGATAACTATTGAATGTGGGGTGCTAAACGATCGGTAAATTGCGTGCTCTTTTAATGAAATCCAGATGGATACGTTTGATTTCCGAACAAACATGTCCATGAAATCCCACAATTTATATTATGAACAATCATCACCTAGACACTTTGAAATCTTCGTAATGCCTCAAAGTAATCTTTGCTCGTTTTTCTAGTCGACTAGCTCTGCGAATTTCGAAAGTTAGCCATCTTACATATACAGATATATATATTTTCAATACTACGTTTTTACCATAACTATTTAAAAGTTATAATTCCAAAATAGTAACACTTATGTGACTGCATGGTCACGTGGTATAACTGGGGCACGCATGCGTGGGTAATTCAAATCTGCGGTCAAAAGCAGATGAATAAATGTGGTCTGTTCTAACAAGGACTTATACTGTACTTTAAAAAATGCGAGTGTTCTAAAGCTTTTAACAAGGCTGATCACAGTGATCATTTAAAGTTGGATTATACCTACCATCTGTGTACAAAGGTCATTCTAAATAAATTTTTTAATTAACAGTGTGCGGTCTGTTAATTCGCAGCTACGTCGGTGTGGACGAATCAAACCGAGTAGTAGATGGTTGGTCTCTATCGCCATAAAGAAATGGAGAAAACAATTAGTTGGTTTATGGATGTACATGTCATTCATGTGCTAATGGGTACTCGGGTACCCGTTAAAATTTGCAACGGGTACCCGGGTTGGTTTTTTCATGATTTTGACAGCCCTAGTTGGATTAGATGCTATAGTCTAAATATTAAATTTAAAATTATTAAATTGAAAAATTAAATTTATTGCTAATCAGAAAAAATTACTGTGACATTTAGTGTTTATGTATTATGGCCTAGAAACATTTTTGCTGAGTTAACTAAAGTTTGAGTTTCAAGAAACGAGGGCCAGTTATTGACAAGATCTGAAGAAGCCAATAAGATGCATTTCCTAATCTTGCTTTGACCGTGTTCCAAAACATATTTTTTTAAAATTTAGAAATGGTGATTACATGCATGAATTATGTTCATATAAAATCATGAATCAAGTAGAAATCTTTGCTCACAATCTTGAGTTTAAGTCAAATGTTTTTTATATTGCCGTGTCAATGTTTTAGATGTACAATAAATTGTGTTTTCCTGCTTGTTAGGTGAGAAAATATTTGAAAATGTTAATGTAAATGAAGTATTTGTACATTTGACCTCTCATAAGGACCTCAGTGGAGGAACTCAAAAATGCAACCCATCTTGCAAATAATTACCTCACAACTAGAAAACTTCATAAAATTCCAACCAGCTGTTTAGGAGGTCTGTTTAAGAGACAGACAGATGGATGGATGGAAATAGAATCTTTACTCCTTCCAAAACAGATGGACTTATGATATCTAATCTAGCTGGTCCTAAATTAAAATGATGCCAATATGGTTATCACTGTGACCTTGGAAATCTTTTTTTCAATATTTCTCTTGAATGGATAGTCACATTGAGTTTTAACCAAATGACTTCTGGTGATGTCTATATAATTATAATTGAAAATGGTGCCCATCTAACATCAATCAGTATTAAAGATATGTCAACTCCCAGCAGTTGAAAGGAATAAATATTATTATGATTCCTGAAGATTCTTCTCATTGTGATGGTTAAAAAAAATATGGAACAAACAATGATCTCATGTACTTGCTCACAGGGCTACATGGATTCATTGTATGTTTGCCCAGAACTTGCTCACAGGGCTACATGGATTCATTGTATGTTTGCCCAGAACTTGCTCACAGGGCTACATGGATTCATTGTATGTTTGCCCAGAACTTGCTCACAGTGCTACATGAATTCATTGTATGTTTGCCCAGAACTTGATCACAGGGCTACATGGATTCATTGTATGTTTGCCCAGAACTTGTTCACATGGCTGCATGGATTCATTGTATGTTTGCCCAGAACTTGCTCACAGGGCCACATGGATTCATTGTTTGTTTGCCCAGAACTTGCTCACAGGGCTACATGGATTCATTGTATGTTTGCCCAGAACTTGCTCACAGGGCTACATGGATTCATTGTATGTTTGCCCAGAACTTGCTCACAGGGCTACATGGATTCGTTGTATATTTGTCCAGAACTTGCTCACAGGGCTACATGAATTCATTGTATGTTTGCCCAGAACTTGCTCACTGGGCTACATGGATTCATTGTATATTTGCCCAGAACTTGCTCACAGGGCTACATGGATTTATTGTATGTTTGCCCAGAACTTGCTCACTGGGCTACATGGATTCATTGTATATTTGCCCAGAACTTGCTCACAGGGCTACATGGATTCATTGTATGTTTGCCCAGATCCATTATTTAGCTATGTAGCTCTGGTCTGGGTTTAAAAAATTTGGACTTATTGTTTGGAAGAGGTATTTATTTATTTATTTGCTTATTATTTCTTTCTTAGATGCTTAGCAAGAAAGTTCCTGAAGATTTGGATGCAAAAGTTGTATGGAAGACTTTCTCCAGCTGTAGCAAGGTAAGTTAATGAATGAGACACACATTCTTCCAGTATTTGCTTTTTGCAGAGGGATGAAAATGCACCCATTAGTGTTATGAGTTATGTTCTTAAAATGAGTATCAGAAAGAGTGAAAGACAAACAATCTTTGTAAAATTTAACAAATAATTTATTTCTTTGGAATACAAAGTGAAAAGTAGAAAAAAGAACTTACATTATTGTGAATTAAATCCCAGAAAAATCCCAAAATTACAGACAAGTCCTGGTAATTTAATGTCCTGAATAAAATTTGGTAATGGTCCAAAGAAAATCCCAAAACTGAAGTTAGTGACATGTCTGTAGTAGCTGCTGAAATCTTGATGTGTCAACAGCTTTTTCTTGAATCACAGAAATATAATTCCAGGTTTGAATATACTGTGAATTACAGTGAATGTCTCTATCCAATAATTTTATCAGAGCACTTTTAGTATTTCCAAAGAAAAAATAATGGCTTGAATTTATAAATTTGAACAAAAAGGATTCCAGCCCAAAACTCCTGGTCACAGTAAATTAAAAGTGCTAGCACGAATGACCATGTCCTCACAATTAAAATATTATATTGCTTTCTACTTGACCTCAGGTCATAAGTAGCATTTTCTGAAAAACTCGTTACCTAATGGAAAAAAACCTTCTAGAATAACCATGTTGTTTACAAAATTAAAAGCATAACCTGTAAAATTCATTAAGTCCAAACCCCAAATCAACATATTCTTTTATTAATAAAGATCATGATATTAAGCCCATAAACATAGGATATAATTAAGCTATGTATTAAAATAAAAATGAAATAAAATAATTTAAAAAGTCAATTAAGTCAAGCAGAAATGAACTCAGTTTTGGACAAGGTCAAATCCAGCAAACAGTGTTACAATACAGTGGCCCTCCCTCTTATATGGCCACCCCTTCTGATATAATTAATTAGGATATAATTAAGCTATGTATTAAAATAAAAATGAAATAAAATAATTTAAAAAGTCAATTAAGTCAAGCAGAAATGAACTCAGTTTTGGACAAGGTCAAATCCAGCAAACAGTGTTACAATACAGTGGCCCTCCCTCTTATATGGCCACCCCTTCTGAGCGAGGAAAGTGGCCTTATAAGACTGGTGGCCTTTCCAGAGGGACTAAATTTTTGTGAGA
This sequence comes from Potamilus streckersoni, assembly GCA_016746295.1. Taxonomy (NCBI): domain Eukaryota; kingdom Metazoa; phylum Mollusca; class Bivalvia; order Unionida; family Unionidae; genus Potamilus; species Potamilus streckersoni. The sequence goes on from JAEAOA010000531.1 coordinate 522,459, forward strand.
AGTATGTGTAATGTACATAGTATGAAAGCTACTGTCTTTTCAGCTTAAAATTTTTTTTTAGTCTTTCCTACATAAAATGGTTCAACAAGTCTCTCCTTCCCACCCCACCCCCGTTTTTATCGAGTTGAATGATTGGCTTTCTTCTAAATACATCTGTTTACACAATGTCTTACTAATCTTTGGTAATGCTTGGTAATTCAGATGTTGCTAACTATGTGATTTATCATTTAATAACGCATGACACAACTTTCGTAGAGTGGACAAAAATTCCTTCGTAAAGGAAGCTATTGATGAATTGTCATATGATTTTTCGGTCTTTGTCTGGTACCATGTCTTGTTGAAGATTAATTTCTGTGTGTGTGTGTGTGTGTGTGTGTGTATGTTAATTCACAAAATCTGTATTTATCCTTTGCTGACCATGTTATGATTTTGACAATTATGTCCAGTTGTAATCATAAAAGAGAAGAACTTGACGGATGTGTTAAGCTGAACAAGGTCACAATTTCATGTAAACATAGGCTTTTATTGATAATGATATAATATTAATCTTAGTGTTACATGTATTTTAGCTAATACTTCCTTCAGTAACAAAAACCTGACATTGGGAGACAGGTATTGATGGTAGAGATAATCAGATTACTGACCTTATAATATGAATTAATTATTGGTTTTGGACACATTTGAAATAAAAAGTGGCCTCCTTTGAGGGAACATTTTACATTTTTATACTAATATGCTGGCCACTGGTTACATTAGAGGGTAGACATTCTTTAGGGGTATTTTTGATGCCAAGGGACTCTGGCCATAAAAGGGGGGGCGCTGGTCGGGGAGTGATTGTTTAAGAGGGGGACCACTGTAGCAATGTTTTAAAGCAAAAAACAGTTAAATTACATATGCATAACGATAATACTTCAATACTGACAAATTCTTTAACTGGAGTGTATGACGTTTTGTCAAAATTAAATTTAAGAGTCAATTCTGACTTTGTACATTATGTAATCAGTAGTTATTAGGGGTCCAAGAAACCATGTGTTCACTAAATCTTCTGTTTGGGTCAAATTAAGTTATGCAGAGGAAAACTATATAACTTATTTCTTTATGGGAAGAGCACATTGTTGTGGACTCTGTGGTCTTAAACTAAGCACAGAAGAAGTAAAACCAACAGGTTTTGTAAAAGTTAAACAATTTATTTCCTTAAAATATAAAGTGAAAATGTAAAAGAAACTTAGGGTATTGTGATTTTTTGATCTCAAATAACCATTAATGTTTTGTCACAAATCTAAGAGTATTATTTTTCTGAATGAATTCCATTTGTGAATGTGCTGATGTTCCAGAGGTCTTGATGGATCACAATGATATAATCCAGAATGTATTTGAATGAATTCACAATAATCCCCAAATTGTATTTTGGTCTAAACAGTTGATGAGCACTTTGTAATTTCAGTGAATAATTTAAATAAATGATTCCTCTTAAATTATATCTGAACACAACTAAAAGTAAATCCTCAGAATGATATTAAAATAGGGAGATAAATTAACAAAGGGCTTTTCAGAAATTGACACAAGAGACAGCCCTTGCACCTGTGACACCACAAATGATTCTCTTTGCTTGCTATACCTTTAGGCCTTGTTTAAACTGAGCTTCTCAACATAGTTAGCAAATGCTGTCACAGCATCTGCTAACTTATAGTTGGTAGAACAAGATGCACTGTTCTCCACTTCCACCTTGTTTCAGGATCATTGTAAGTACAATCTATGATCACAATTATTACCCTCTTTAATGACCAGATGAATTTTCTTGCCCCTAATTTATTTTTATGAAACCAAGAAAAGAAATCAAGGTACACAACTCAATTTCAGACCTCTGATAAGTTGTCCTATCATTGTTCCTCATGTCAACAACCACCGTTCAAACCAGAGTGGACAAAAGATAGAAGTAGCGATCGTGTAGGCCAAAGTTTCTCTAAACAACTGCCTCCATCTCTCAAACTATAACATCGTTTCCACACTGCCCTTCCCACAGATCCTGGTAGGAGAAAGGCTTTAATTCTTTGCTGCTAAATGGGGCAAAATTTGCCACTGTGTTTACTGGACTTGACAAATGATTTTCAAGGGACCTTGCATCATTTTCAAAATGCCTACTGCTGAGGCCTATCAGCTACAGTTATTCTAACAGACCCTTTCAAAGCCATTGCCTTACAGCATGAAATAAATGACCTTCTTCCCAAAGGTAAAAGGAACTTTTGCACCCTGTCATTGACTAAAGCATCCTCAGTCAATTCATTCAAGTTCCTTGGTTCTCTATGAAAACACCATGGCTCATTTTCAATGCCATTCAAGAGCGCATCTTCACGGTCAACATATTCTTAAAAGATGCATATGTTCACATCCATATTCAGAAGGCTTCCAGGAAGTTCTACATTTTGTCTACAGTGACATGGTTTACCAATTCCCAGCACTCATATTTAGACCTGAGATCAATCCCTGGGTGTTCATTCGTCTGATAAACCATGTTATGGCTCATGTCTGGACCATCTCCAAGATGGAGACATCAAATTATCTGGACAATATCCTGCCTAAACATCAGGTGAGTTATTTATTAGAACACATTAGAATAACCTTTGCTATATTTCATACAAATTTTGGTTTCCTCATGATCATGGAGAAATCCAACCTTGTATCATGCAAAAAATGTGTTCATCTAGGTATGGAATAAAACACAGGGATGAACAGAGTATGTCTCCCTCAGGAACTTGCATGGAAACACAGGACCATGGTAACTTCATTGCTTTTGAGGGAATCGATCTCAGCATGGGAGTTCCTTGGCTAGCTCAACATGGCAGTGGACTACATCGTTTTGTCACGTCTTTATGCACCCATTACATATGATTGTCTTATCCAGTTTGAGGTGAAAAAGTTTGCCCACTGGATCAACCTCTCTGCATTTATACAAATATGAGATACCATCTGCAGACTTGGAGCAACCTTTACATGGTGGGTATAGCTCTTTAAGTACAGCTGCTCGCGATCACAGTTTACACAGATGCAAGTACAGAAGGCTGAGGGGCACACTTATTGCCACCTTTCCAGGAAGCCAGTGGATTGTAGTTTAGTGTAGCCAATGATTTTGAGAAGGTAATTGGACTGATAAATTAACAGTAGAGATTTTCTGTTAGGTTTCCCAAGAAGCAAATGAATGTCAGTAAATTATTAACTAACAGCTATGAAAAGGAAAAAGGTCCTGATTCAATGCATTATCTATATTAACTGTAATTTCTGAGATAACTAGACAATAATGAGAATATCAATTGGAATAAACAAAATTAACCATGCCCATCCATTGGCCACAAGGACAATTAATGTTAGAACCAGGTCTACTGACCTGGATGCCAAAATGTCCAATTGTGTTCACACAGACTCAAGCAGTTCTGATGAACAAAGTCCTCATTTACGAATCAGTGCATGGTGTTAATAAATGGTGACAGAAGGATAGTTTAAGCTTTAGGCACCTTGCCTCCAATGAAAAAATGTAGAAAATAAATTGAGGATGTAAGCAACTGTTTATATCTTTTTTTAAGGTCTTAGGTAAACTCAGAAATTGATTAGATGCAAGATTGGTCAAATAAAAGGGACATTTGGCACATGAAGAAAGTGCAAGTTATTGGAGAAAAAGTTGTATGAAAAATAAAAGCATACTATTGCCTCATTGAATGAAACTAAATGCTGATAAGTCCCAGATATTGTGCTGTCCTATATGTACAGCAATTAATTCACAAAGAGAAGATCAGTGTAACATGCTTTTCACACTTCAAAATTGACAGCATATGTGTGGAGCATTCATCAGAGGTGTATGCTGATGGATACTTGTACAAATATTTTGGAATTGAAGACCATAATGCAATGCAGGTTTCTATTTTCTATTGTCAGAATAGTTAAGTTAAGCTGTCCAATGATGTTTCTTTTATTCAATGAGTTTATATTGACCTAGAAATAAAAGTGCTTACGTTAGAAAAATAATAAGAGTCTTGAACAGTAATTGTTATTATTATAGGACAATTGATTACCTAATGCTTGCATTCTATTATTTTAACAGGAGCCACTTCCAAAAGCATTTGCTGAAGAAGGTATTTCGTCAGTGGCATGAACTTTGGTGGGAATTAAGAAGAGAATGGAGACTAGAAATAAGAGCAGAATGTCATCACAGGTAAAATAATAATCCAGATCATTGAGTGTCATCACATGTAAAATAATAATCCAGATCATTGAGACCTAATTAGAGTGTCATCGCATGTAAAATAATAATCCAGATCATTGAGACCTAATTAAGAGTGTCATTGCATGTAAAATAATAATCCAGATCATTGAGACCTAATTAGAGTGTCATCACATGTAAAATAATAATCCAGATTATTGAGACCTAATTAGTGTCATCACATGTAAAATAATAATCCAGATCATTGAGACCTAATTAGAGTGTCATCACATGTAAAATAATAATCCAGATCATTGAGACCTAATTAGTGTCATCACATGTAAAATAATAATCCAGATTATTGAGACCTAATTAGTGTCATCACATGTAAAATAATAATCCAGATCATTGAGACCTAATTAGAGTGTCATCACATGTAAAATAATATTTCAGATCATTGAGACCTAATTAGAGGGTCATCACATGTAAAATAATAATCCAGATCATTGAGACCTAATTAGTGTCATCACATGTAAAATAATAATCCAGATCATTGAGACCTAATTAGTGTCATCACATGTAAAATAATAATCCAGATCATTGAGACCTAATTAGAGTGTCATCACATGTAAAATAATAATCCAGATCATTGAGACCTAATTAGTGTCATCACATGTAAAATAATAACCCAGATCATTGAGACCTAATTAGAGTGTCATCACATGTAAAATAATAATCCAGATCATTGAGACCTAATTAGAGTGTCATTGCATGTAAAATAATAATCCAGATCATTGAGACCTAATTAGAGTGTCATCACATGGAAAATAATAATCCAGATCATTGAGACCTAATTAGAGTGTCATCGCATGTAAAATAATAATCCAGATCATTGAGACCTAATTAGAGTGTCATCACAAGTAAAATAATCCAGATCATTGAGACCTAATTAGAGTGTCATCACATGTAAAATAATAATCCAGATCATTGAGACCTAATTAGTGTCATCACATGTAAAATAATAATCCAGATCATTGAGACCTAATTAGGGTGTCATCACATGTAAAATAATAGTCCAGATCATTGAGAACTATTTAGAGAATTGTTTGCATTCCATAGTGTTGTCATAGATGGCAGAGTAGACATAGATAAATGAGAATCACTGTTTTGTGACATTGATATAGTTATTTTAGTATCTACTTCAAATACAATATCTGATTATATTCTATTAAGAGTATGCTTTGTCTTGCAAAAATCTGAATTAACAAAATGAAGTTTGCTTTTATAATGGAGGCAGATTTTCCCCACATTAATTTTCATTTACAGAGTAGATCCTCTGAAGATGCACTTATTTTTTATTCTTAGATATGTGTTGTGGCGCAAGTCATTTAGGGTATGGAAGCAATACACAGTGATCACAAAAGTGAAGAAGTCAAAACTTGCACTGGCAGAAAGACATGGTAAGACTAGATTGTTGTCATTAAATTGCAGCAGGTTACAATCTAGAGTATATATTTCTATAAATTGATTTCAAAAAGAAAATAATAAGCATTACTTCTGCAAATATACTCAATACTGAAACATTATATGATCTAGCTTACAAAGAAAAGAAATAAGAAAATATCTTGGCAATTCCAATACTGTTTGCTTCACCATTTTTTGTTTCACTTAATAATGTAAGCGAGACATAAGATGACTTGTTTTGGCATTATGCCAGATTACATTTTTTTCAAACACATTTCTATCTAGACCATGCTAACAGAAAAGTTTTAAATTGTGATCACCTTTTTACAGCAGGAACTGTGGTGACAATAGGGTTGGTATCAGTGTTTTTGTTTAGGTTATGGAGACTTGATTGAGCTTGACATGCATGTTATCGCCTCCTAATTTCAAGTTGACAACATTAAATTGTAAAAATTAGCATTAAGAGGTTAGTGTTAGGATTGGTCGGCCTGGTGTCAGGATATCATGCTACATATCTGCGGCATGATGCCCCAGTGCTAAACATCACTATAAACTGCCACACTGCAGACATAGTAGTGATATGACTGAAAAATTGTTAAAATCTACGTTAAAAATTATAAACACCAACACCTTAAATTTGTTTTCAGAATGAGTTAAAAATAATTAAATTCCAATACCTGTTACCAGTTACTACCAATTAGAGTCAAAACGTGTGTGCACTTTAGGAAGAAAATTTGTTACTGACTTCAGTTTGTTGTTGTGTCTATTTTACACATTATATTCATGTTTCTTAAAGATGTCTACAGAAGTAGAAACTTTTTTTTGAGTTTTGCTTGGTAGGGACTCTGTATCTGTTTTATTTTAGCTGCACAGAGAAGAATCGGTCTCTGCTTTGGAGCTTGGTTGGTCTATAAGGATGAAAGACATCATAAAAAGCAGCTGTGGCAAATGGCTGAAAGTCACTTTGCCCAACGATGTACAAGGTTAGTTCATTTTTCTTAGAGCATATGACAGTGTTGTCATTTTGTTTTATGCCCCAACTGTGGTATAGTGAGGGCATCTTGATTTGCTCGACTTTCTATTCATATATCTATAAAAGCACATACTTTCCTACAGTCTCATTGCATCTCAAACATTGTTTCTTTCAACAGTAAATGTATCATGATTTATGAAAGTCCAAGTTCCCAGTGGGACCTTAATCCTAGTCTTGGTGTCACAAACAGAATATAGTGGTCTTCATGGATTGTCCATGTCATGGCTTGTAGTGGAAGGATTTAGTTTTATTGCCCCAATTAGAAAGCCACAGCAATATAATTATATAATAGTGGATATCCACTTGGCATGAACCTTGGTATACAATGCGATTTAATATTTAAATTTAAAAAAAGACCTGACACTGACTGAGAGATGTACTATGAGCGAAGAATGCTGAGCCTCTTTAGGTGGATTACAAAATGTACAAAGTTTAAATATAGTAATTTTAATATGAGGGAGAGGTTGTGCTTTTAAACAAAATAAAAAATAAAAAAAATCACACACTGGTGTAAACAGGTTTAATTCTGTTATTTAAAATAAAAGCAAGAAATCCAAATTTCTTTTTCACAAAGTAACATCTCTAGTTTTAAGGTGTATGGTCTTGTAATAATTTCTTTCAACATTTAATGTACATTTTGATATGACATATCATTACATTAAACACTAGCTTATATGTGTGCATTCTGTCCTGACTGACTGACTGACTTATTGACTGGATGCAGGAAGCTGAAGTGGCATGCACTGACGCAGTTGATGTCAGATAAGAATATCATGCCAATGAATGATGATAAATTCACGAAAAATTAGGACAGAAAAAAACTTTTTTTTCTTCATGACATGAATGGCCACTGATAGAGAGCAACAGCCGATAGTGTCTACACAATTTCATACCTTTAAAATAAATGTTGTACTTTTCTCATGAAGAATGTCATTTTCAAAGTTTAAGCGTTAAAGTTCAGAAAATCTGTTGTATAGCTTGTGTATTATTTCATTTTAATATAAGATGTCACGTTCTTGTAGAATAATCTTTGGAAAAAATTATGACAAGCATGTCATAAGATTTCAGTGTTCTTGATCATACAACTTCAATAGAAATGGGAATGACATTCATTCATTCATAATCACCTGGTCGAGTCATGCCAAAGAATTACAAAAATGCTACTAACAGCTGCCTTGCTTGACGCTCAGCATTAAGAGGTTAGTGTTAGGACTGGTCAGCCTGATGTCAGGATAATGTGACTGGGTGAGACATCATGCTACATGTCTGTGGCATGATGCCCCAGTGATAGACATCACTATAAACTGCCACACTGCAGACATCGTAGCGATATAAAATTGTTAAAGGTACGTTAAAAATCATAATCACATCACATCACATTCATAATCTCTTTTTTAGTTTTTTATGTATTGCTGCTTTCATTAATTTCTTCAAAGTCTCAGAATTAGTATTGAAATAAAAGGAAAACTATGAAAAATTCATAACCACCACTAAAAATCACCTTTATGAAATATCATTTATTGAGAAGGAATAATGAAGTCATTTGCAGAACAATATGTAAATATACGCTGTACATTATCAATTTTTCATTATTATGGACAGGTGGGAAGATACCCGTTAAATGTAAAACCTCATTTTTGTGTGTTAAGTCCATTTATCTTCTATATGTATCCCTAGATAGGCTACTGATAAATATAACAAGAAATGTTTCATTGTAGAGTTTGTACAGGTAAAGGTATGACATTGACATCTGCCATGGTTGTGTATACACTGTCAGGGTTCTCCCATCTGTTTGTTTAGTGCATTAAAGAGAGAATAAACAAGAGGTGCCATAAACCCCACTGAGACTTCAATAATATCCATGATGGACTTCCACTAGATTGGGTGGATTGCCATTAAACTGGGAACCCCAGTGAGACTTCAATAATATCCATGATGGACTTCCACTAGATTGGGTGGATTGCCATTAAACTGGGAACCCAAGTGAGACTTCAATAATATCCATGATGGACTTCCACTAGATTGGGTGGATTGCCATTAAACTGGGAACCCCAGTGAGACTTCAATAATATCCATGATGGACTTCCACTAGATTGGGTGGATTGCCATTAAACTGGGAACTCCAGTGAGACTTCAATAATATCCATGACGGACTTCCACTAGATTGGGTGTATTGCCATTAAACTGGGAACCCCAGTGAGACTTCAATAATATCCATGATGGACTTCCACTAGATTGGGTGGATTGCCATTAAACTGGGAACCCCAGTGAGACTTCAATAATATCCATGATGGACTTCCACTAGATTGGGTGGATTGCCATTAAACTGGGGTGGGGGAATCCACCAGACTGAGTGGACTTCCACTACTCATAGTGGGCACTTAATCCCTTGGCCCTCTGTCCACATCCACTGGATTGTGTGGGAAATCACAAAAACATGTACTGTAGGTCCTTGGCAGCAGTTTTGGAGTGGGCTATGATCTGCATCTATCATGGAAGGGAGATGATGGGGTCAGATTTGTACATATGTACACCTTAGGTAAGGTTTTGCTTTTAGCAGAAAGTCACAACATAAATTTTACATAAGTTTTTACCCCCTTGTATTGTTATTCCTGGGGTGATAATGTAAAGTTAATCACTGTTTACTTGACTGCCTTTGGTTAAATTTCATGTTCTGAGTTTGCTTTACATACACATTCTTCATGCTGGCAAGATGATTGTATGCATCTCTGTTAATACATGGAACAAACAAGGTAACTGCTACCCATATTTCATATTTTACTGGCCTAGATTCAGTTTTACTGACTGGTATCTCATAAGCAGTAGCTTTCCAAAATCACATTCTAATGAACTAGTCAGCTACAAGTAAGACCTAGTGAATTTCAGGGCTATCCTGGTTGAGGTTCATTATCTCATTTCTGATTGGTCTGAGTATGAAGGGACAAAAACTGACTCTTACTTATTTCTGTCTTTCCTATTATTACTCTTCTGACTGTTCTGTCACTTCCATTTTTTACTGTATTTTTTACCACACATCACCCGTTGCTTAATAGTAATGTGTGTGTCAGTGTATCATTAAATAGATAGACCACATGGACATACTAGCCAGCTAAAAATTCCCTTTCTGACTAGTTGATAGGAGAAACCTGTTCATTCAGCAATAAATATTCCATATTAATGACTATAATGTAAATTAGGTTAAGTTACTCTCAACAGGTTAATTGTATTATATGTGAAAGGGTAGGCATTGGCACGTGTATCGAATTCATTTAATGTGAGGCCTGAGTTATAATGGCTACCATGGTGCATTTGCATGAACTATTTGGTCCTTCTGACTCACTTCCAAGTTAATCAAACTTTGGCACTGCCATCAGACAAAATCTGCCTTCTCTATGGCAATGATAATGGCTACTAAAACCTATTTTATGAGCTATATTGCCAAGTCTGTTATCTTAACAGAGTCTGCACCTCTTTTGGCATGAAACCAGTTACTGCACATGGTCAATACATGCCATATTCCCAGACAGTGTTGTTAGAAAGTGTTTTGAAGTCCCAATTTGGGTTGATGTACGTGATCCAAAGAAATTTTCATTTGAGAATAAATCATCTTTTCATATATAGCAGTAGAAAATGGTTGGAAATTCAAATGTGAAAAAAGAAAATAACTTGCCTGTTTTCTTAAAAGCTTTTTATGCACTTACAAAGAAAGAAATAGTTGGTAGATGTAGCATTGTCAAATACCATCACAATAAACATACACATATATTGGTAGACATAGCATTGTCAGATACCATCTTCATACACGTACACATATATTGCTAGATGTAGCATTGTCAACATCTCCATAGACATACACATATATTGCTAGATGTAGCATTGTCAACATCTCCATAGACATACACATATATTGCTAGATGTAGCATTGTCAACATCTCCATAGACATACACATATATTGCTAGATGTAGCATTGTCAACATATCCATACACATACACATATATTGCTAGATGTAGCATTGTCAACATCTTCATAGACATACACATATATTGCTAGATGTAGCATTGTCAACATATCCATACACATACACATATATTGCTAGATGTAGCATTGTCAACATCTCCATAGACATACACATATATTGCTAGATGTAGCATTGTCAACATATCCATACACATACACATATATTGCTAGATGTAGCATTGTCAACATCTCCATAGACATACACATATTGCTAGATGTAGCATTGTCAACATCTCCATAGACATACACATATTGCTAGATGTAGCATTGTCAACATCTCCATAGACATACACATATTGCTAGATGTAGCATTGTCAACATATCCATACACGTACACATATATTGCTAGATGTAGCATTGTCAGCATCTCCATAGACATACACATATTTTGCTAGATGTAGCATTGTCAACATCTTATACACTACACATATATTGCTAGATGTAGCATTGTCAACATATCCATACACGTACACATATATTGCTAGATGTAGCATTGTCAGCATCTCCATAGACATACACATATATTGCTAGATGTAGCATTGTCAACATCTCCATAGACATACACATATGTTGCTAGATGTAGCATTGTCAACATCTCCATAGACATACACATATGTTGCTAGATGTAGCATTGTCAAAAACCATCTCCATAGACATACACATATGTTGGTAGATGTAGCAGTGTCAAAAACCATCTCCATAGACATACACATATGTTGGTAGATGTAGCAGTGTCAAAAACCATCTCCATAGACATACACATATGTTGGTAGATGTAGCAGTGTCAAAAACCATCTCCATAGACATACACATATGTTGGTAGATGTAGCAGTGTTAAATACACATACATATGTGTGCAAACACATAATCAAAAAGATTTTTCTGTCTTTGGTTGGCAAAATATATGTTTAATCAGGTGCAACCCATTTGCTGCTCTCAATATTACAATAGGGGTTAGGGTACGGGAAGGTAATGCAAATTTTGTTAGTTTTCATCTTATTTAGTTAATATATTGCTCAGATTTTCCTGCAGGATTCTCTGAGTGATACCTGGTCATAATTGAGTTGTTTTTGATGACATAATATCAGCATTGTCAGAATTGTACCTATGCAGTTTGACCATGAGATACCCTTGTCTCTGTATAAACATGTATATATATCACATTTGCAAAGATGGGGGGGGGAAGAGACACAATAATTTTAAGTTTAATGTAAGATTTGCAGTTAAAGGAACACTGCTGTATACATTTTTTTTTCTACTTTGGAGTTCTTCTGTTAGATTCAAAATGTTGAAAATTGTTGAAATTAACCTTGTGTTTGATTTAGAAAGGGTGAAAATCATGTTTAAAGAATATCAAACTTTGACATGCATAGGCTTTTCTTATTAAAAATAGAGCTTATTGATATGTAATGGACATTGAAGATAGCTGCTTTGCTGGTGACATTGAAGACAGATTTGCTTGGGACCTTTTGAATACATATTTGCTGGGGACATTGAAGACAGATTTGCTGGGGACATTGAAGACAACTTTGCTGGGCTCTTCTTGCTTTGCTGATAGCTTATTGATACTTGAATCACCTTCAAAAATGAATCACTTGAAAGTGAAATAATCACACTTGGCATTTTAAGTAAAACCAACAAGTGTTGTAAAACTTCAAATAATTTAATGTTCAATGTTATCAATGAAAATATGGGAGGACGTTACACTATTATGGAGTTGATCCAAAATAATCCCGATAATGTTCTATGAAAGTCCAAATGAATGAAAAGTTTTGTATAAATTTTACAACTGGAAATGTACTGAATGTCCAAGAATCAGAACGTTGTCAAGATAGCATTGTCTAGAACTCTGATTAATTCACAACAGTTCCAGAATTATATTATAGTCCAAATAATGAGCACTTTGTATTTTCTTTAATAATTTCTAAGTACAACATAAAACATGTTTGCAGGCTTATGACACAAACACAAGAAATGAGGATGACTAAAAATAGGAATTAATTAAATTGCTCAGGTCTTTCTTTATATACACCTTTTACGACTATGTTTCACATTATCTCTTATGACAAATTGCACTACTAAATTTATTTTGAAAATTAATATTGATGTGACCTATCCTAACTAATGTTAAGTTAATGAATTTTCTAGAAGTGTCCAAATCCCATCAGCCAATGTGAAATTAACCAAAAAGATGTCAAATAAGTTTTATTTTTTTTATTATTAGGATTATTATTAGTAATTGTCAAAACATTTGTATGTATCAGTTTATAGATTCTATGTAACATTATGCTTATAACGGACTCTGGTCACATAGGCAATATCTCTGAATATATTCTGTACATTTTACAGCCATGAACACGATGAATAAAAATTTTAAAAATTAGATAAAATCATGTACCAGATGTTAAAAGAATATAAATGTACATAAACTATTGATATTGTTACTGTAATAGTCATTATGACAGCAAACATAACTTTTGTATATCATTGCACATTTCACATCAAGATGTTATTTCACTTATTAGCTGTTATTTACTTTTTATTTCAAATTTTGAATGCTTTTCTGTGTTTAGGGCAACCTGGAAAGTTTGGTGCGATCGTTATGCTTTGGCACAAAAAAGAAAAGACATGGAGGTTGTAGCTCTCCAGTTCTGGGCTTACCGCATCCAGGCACAGGTTTGTCATACAACTTTGATAAAGATAATACTCATTAATCACATTATAGTATTTATTACATACCTAAGTCGGTAGGAAAGCAAAATGATTATATAATCAAAAGTTACTAAATTTGTGTCGGAAAAAAAACTTTTTTTTTTTTGTTAGTAATACTGTGCTCTTAATAATGTGCAGTATAACATAGGAAAACTTGTTCATATTTTCCCAACATTAGAAGTAACGTAACTATTTTCCTTTGTATATCGTAATTATAAGTAAGGATGTGCATCTTAACATTTATGATATCCTGGACTATTATATATCATGGCATCATTCAACTCCATAGCTGCCAAATGTCCTGTTTTTCCATATTTGTCCCGTATTTTGGACCTGAATATGGATTTACATTTTTCTTTTTAAAAATAATTTTTTTTATTATAAAAAATTAAATAAAAATTTCCTTGCAATATTCTATTTAAAACAGGCAACTGGATCCATTCTGAAATAAATGTGTTGCATTTATTGTAGTTCATAGAATAAAGAGTTCTAGAATATGATTGGTTTATTCAAACTGAGTTCTTGAATATGATTGGTTTATTCAAACTGAGGTTACCATGCCAATCTTTAACCACCATAATGGATTGCACAAGAATGTTACCTTTATTAGAGTATCTCATCTTTGTATTAATATTCAACTTCTAGTCATGTTGAAAAGAAAAGCAGAAGATTAAAAATGTTCTCCCATAAAGAAAAGAAACAGAATTGGAGTAATAGTTATACCATGATGTTTAGCCTTGTGAAACCATCTAGTAAAGGTGAAAACTTTGTGTTCTACAAATTGTGTAATTGTGATTTAACTATCAGACATGGAGGCATCTATTACATAAACATAGCTTGCTGCTTCATCATCAACAAAACAGCCTGAATTTACAACTGTTACATTCATAAATACCAGAAAGAATCTTGTTGTAATTTGATCAGATGTTTGTTTTACTAAATTTCTTTTAGCATTGAACCATCCTCATTCAGTTGCTAGTGTTGCTGGCAATTTATTTTGCACACTTTTTCCAGACAGTAAAGTCACAAGGAATTACTTGTGTTAGAACATAGCTCACTTAAAAAATTGCACAGAATTCAGATATAAATGAAAGAGGGTACATTGGAATCAGTAATTGTTAATAAACAAGGCGTGGAAAAGGCTCCAATAAACAGCCTGTATCTGAGTGTTAGTGTGTTGCACTCTTGCATCTTCTGAATCTGCACCAAATGGAACAAAGTGTATAATCCGAAGGTACAAGAGTGCAACATATGTATCTTTGACAGTAAATAATTAAGTTATTGTCTTACGGTACTGATGGTTGTAGATGTTATAAATAGTTATGTATGCATTAAATTTTTAAAAATCAGTATTTGTTCCTGAAAATTGGTATTTTTACCACAAGCTGTCAATACTTATGTACTGTGGGGTTGCAGCTATGTAGCTCAACCAATATATTCCTGTCTGTCAGGACTGAAATTAAATCAAGTTGAATAAAGAATCAAATAACATTTATTGCTGTATTTGTGATTTCTTCTTTAGTGTTATGCTAAAAAAATATGGAAACTAATGCTAAGGATAAATTAAGGTCATTGTAGATTTTATAATATCTGATATCTTAGATGTGTCTGACTCCCAGGCTAGTCAGCTACATGCCAAAGCAACTTGTTTACCTAAAATATGTACACTAACCCATATTTATATGATTTACAAAGATCCATATTTGGTGTAGAACAATTTACATGTAGATGAGGATCTGATGTTTTTTGGTGAAATCGTAAATAAAATGGTATTGCTTCCACAAGTGATCCATTGCTCTCCCCAAAATTATTGTCTAAAACAAACATTTCCAGATGTTTTCTGAATGAACTTAATAATTTATTCCCCAGATTTCATGATACAGTGTTATAGACCGAACCATGTTATAAGCAACCAGGTCAGTTAGCAGAAGAAAATGATGCATGTACCCAAAAACAATGTGTGTGTGTGTGTGTGTGTGTGTGTGTGTGTAGGTAATAATTGCAGGTGCAAAAATAGGTGCTTTATTGGTTCAGTTATCATCTTAAATCGATGCTTATTAAATGAGAAATATGCCTGTAGTGAAAACAGATGGCATATATATTTTACTTTATTCAGAGAACCAAGCATTGATACATATACGTGTATACTGTTTATATATACATGTCTAATGCATATCGATGAATAAAATGTATCAACACCATGTACTCACCTGCAAATCACATCACATGCATTTTTCCACAATACAAGTAATTCCATCAAAAATCTGTACACACATTAAATATATTCAATAATTTTGTCAGAGATCACGTAGGACTGAATTCAGTGGAAAACAAATCAGTGGAAAACAAATAACACAATCACGTAATGAATGGTAAAGCACATTTACTTTTCAGTATGTCCCTAGTTGTATTTCTAGCGCCATCAGTAGAGTTCGTAAGCATGAACTTTTTTCCTATAAAAAGGAAAGTTTCATGGGACAGTAAAAATGTTCCAGTCTTGTTGGAAAATAAAACAATTCACTCGATTTCATTGCTTTTATTTCAAGTTCTGTAATGACTTCCTTAGAAGAAAGGTTCTTTGTTTTCATTAAAGATTGTAGTCTGCTTTCGTTGTTGAAGGGTGCATGCATTATTGAAGTCACTGCTAAATGACGGCTTTGGAGAACCAAACATATTCTTGTTTCTTAAGGTGGTGGCAACATCAAAAACCTGTATTGCATGATTGAGATTTTTTTTCCCCATTTGCTTAGTACATTTTCATAACAATCGTTGCTTCATAGGCAATGCTTTCTTTGAAATTTCAGCTATTTTATCTGGTACATTTGTTTCTAAATAAATTAACCATCAAATGGTCAATTGTAGTTACTGTTTCTCCATGCCTATTGAATAGACAAGTGAGAGCTTTTTTATTGTCTTTACATATATGGTAGTGGAGTGATACTGCCTTCCCCACCTGCATCAGAAATTTAAATACAGGGTTGATCAACGATAGAGAAGCAGGTGTAATGGTCTGATGACATGGGTTACTACAAAAAATGTGAATGTTCTGAAGGATTTAATTCTGAATGAAAAGAAGAGGAATTTTAATTACCATCCACATGGAAATGTAATTATATTAATTACTAGCGAGTGGCCAAAAATCTGATGAAAGAGAAGTTATGAGATAATGCCTTGTCTGGTTGATCTCTGCTACCAGAAATGTTAATTTGAAAAAAAGTGTATATCTCAAAACATATATTACTCATGCTAGATGTCAACATATGTGGATTATGATATAACAATGCACTGTT
Organism: Potamilus streckersoni; assembly: GCA_016746295.1. Classification (NCBI taxonomy): domain Eukaryota; kingdom Metazoa; phylum Mollusca; class Bivalvia; order Unionida; family Unionidae; genus Potamilus; species Potamilus streckersoni. The sequence continues at coordinate 539,169 of JAEAOA010000531.1, forward strand.
AAGATGGTGTGTCAATAATGACACAGAATTTGTTTATGTAACAATATAGAATTTTCAGTGCATTTTATATCAACTTTACAGCTTCCTTTCATGGGGTCTCTGAATTCCTCAACTCCAAACCAATGGTTGTATATACAAGTTTAAAAAGCCAACAATGTCGTCAATAAAAAGAAATCACCAGATGGTATATTTTGCTGCCAATAAGGAAAGAAAAATCGCAAGATGCAATGTGACATTGGTAAAGCCCTGAGCAAATCCTGGATAAATTTTTACATGTTATATTTTGTACTTTTAAGAGGAAAACACTATTTTTTCATGTACGGGTAAATTGCTTATAAAATTTCAGTAGCAACGCCACAATCGTCTTGTATTATTTATACGCGATTTCTTCCCTAAAATGATAATAAACTTTTTTTTGTACTTTTAGGAAAGAATTTTTTTTCGTGTGTACAATCAAAATACATGTATATGAAATTTGGGGAGCCACACCATAACCGTGTTATATCTGAATTTGTGTTATAATGGAATTTCCTATAGCAGAGTCACAGTGTAATTGTTTTTCAAGAATCCTGATATGTTTACAGATTGCTCCATTTTGATACATGATGTCATGTGCATAAATGATGATGCCATAAATATTTAAGATGAGTGAATAACTCTCTTAAAGAAACACTACTCCAGCATTATACAAAACACAAGCCCTGTTTTATGGGTATAAAGAATATAAATATTGTAATTATTGAAATATAAATTGCCTTTTACATAAACACATGGTAAGAGCTGCTGGGAGGAATTGTAGGAGAGTCTTTCATTATGGAGTGAAGAAGAGTGACGGGTGACAACTTTTCTTTAGTGATGAAGGATCTGGTGCAAAAGACTGAGCTCCACCACCCTTTTTAGAGCTGACAAAAAAGTTGAAAAAATTTATTTTAAAAACTATTTATTTTGTTCCTTTTGTATCTATAGAAAATGATTAGTCATAGCAGGTGCCATGTACTGACATGAATAATCAGAGAACCAGTCACAAACTGGTTTATTATATGTAATTCAGATGTATCCAAAATGGCTGATTATTAGTGAAGTGAAATTATTGCAGTTTTAAAATGAATAATATCATATGCACATTACATAGCAGAACTATTTTTTTTTCTCTCATTCTGGGTCAGGATGCACATAAATAAACCAAAATATGCACATAAATACACCAAAATATGGTAACAAAATAAATTTGGAGATTTGAAAGAGACAGCTAAACCTGCAGTATTTATTTTTTTTCTTTTAAGCACTGGTTGATCTGGTATGACAGACTGTCTCAAAGAAAGAAAGTTTTGCACCAACAGTTTGTGGCAGTGAAGCACTACAACCAGACCCTCATTAAAGCAAGCTTCAGGGCATGGTGTATGTATATATCTTCACGAAGAGAGAGACGGAAAGAAAAAGGTTTGTACAGTTTTTGTATGTCTTGTATTAAGTTTATTTTAAAATGTGTTTGGCAAAGATCATGGGTCCCAGAAGTCTTACAGAAATTGAATACATGTAAACAACTTGTATATGTTCTGGCTGCATGCCTTTGAGCTTTTATTTAATGAATATTCATAAAACTGACCTCAGCAATTAATATTTTGACTTAAACATGATGAGAAAAACAACACAATGATAATGTTGTGCATATAATTTGGTGTCTTATTTTGGACAAATTACAAGTGAATATGAGTACAAACAAGCATAATACAGAATATTTCATTTAACAGCATTTTTAACTGGCTCTTTCTGTGAAACTTGACATAAAGGAGTAACTTGACATATAATGAACATACATAATTGGACACCATTATCTGTGTGTTCATATACAAGATTACTTTTTTTAGTTTTCCCGACTTATAAAATTCTGAAAATATTTTATTATTTAATCTGATCTCTGCTATTTGACAGTGTTCGGTGGTCAGGTATACACATGTGAAAAAACAATATTATATATTTATTTATTTTTAAAACTATTTGTTACACATATAACTTGAACACCAAATCCCAGCTACACCTCTCCCTTGATAACTTGTGCATGTCGGGGGTCCAAAAACAAAGACCGCACTATAAGCAAGGTTGTGAGTTACAGAGGGACCTAAAAAAATCCACTAGACATCGAGAGAACAGGGCTGTTTAATGACTAAATCGTCGTTTTATAATCACATCATGAATAATTGTCATATAGGACTTTTTTTGATGAAGTTGTTCATTATTCACCATACATAAGTTAGTGGGCCAGTCTATTCTTTTAAAGAAAATGGTTCCACATGTTAAGAAAAATTCTTTATAGTGCAAGTGGTGAAAGTTACACCACAGTTAGGGCCAGTGGATCTTTTTATATGTCATATTAGAATAAAGGACAGAATATGGGAGTAATATAATACAAAACATTGAGCACATAATCATACTTATTGTAAAATTCCAGTTCAAAATCATGTAGTGAAAGTTACTAAAGCAGGCTAGTTAAAGTGTGTACCCAATATAATTTTTTATTATATTTTGTGTTTATATTCTAGTTCTAATCCATATTGATTTTGCCTTTGTGAATTTTTTTTGATAATCTGCAGAACCAGGTTAGCAGCAAAAATAGATATATCTTTTTCATTCGGTATGTATATATGTAGATTAAACATTTTATGTCCAAATTATGCTGTTTTTGCCACTTATAGTAGTAATAATTACACCTAACACCTCTTGGGGAGGGGGTTGGTAAGTATGTGTATCTGTGAAACTTTAAGTGAAGAACCTAATTCCAATCATACCCATATTACCTTGCCAAAAATTAAATTTCAAACTGAAATTTTTATTCATTTTTACTTGCTCCAAGCAACATCATAGCACATAGAAATGTACATTATAGCATATGGGATTGTACATCATTGCACATAGGAATGTACATCATAGCATATGGGAGTGTGTATCATTGCATATTGGAGTGTACATCATTGCATATGGCAGTGTAATCATTGCATATAGCAGTGTACATCATTGCACATGGGAGTGTACATCATTGCACATGGGAGTGTACATGATATCACATGGGAGTGTACATACATCATAGCACACTTGAGTGTACATACATTAGATATGACTTGTCTGAATTTTATGCATGGCAGCAACAGCAATTTTGTCATTGTCATGACTTAAATTTGTTTAGTGTCAACTACATTAGTTACCTCTATTACCTCAATAAATTTAAATTGTTACCAATCCTCAGTGATTGCTCTGGTGGCCTAGTGATTAGAACATCCATGGGTTTGAACCCTGGCCAAGTCATACCAAAGACTTACAAAAATGGTACTAACAGCTGCCTCGTTTGACACTCAGCATTAAGTTATTAGGACTGGTCGGTCTTGTGTCAGGATAATGTGACTGGAAGGGACATCATGCTATATGTCTGCGGCGTGATGCCCCAGTGCTAGACATCACTATAAACTGCCACAACGCAGACATCTTAGCAATATGACTAAAAAATTGTTAAAGCTACATTAAAAATCCAAATAACACACACACACACCAAACCTCGGTTACAAGCATATAAATTGGTAAAAATTATATCCTGTCATTCAGAAAGTTAGAAATCAGTTTGTAACTCCAGAAAGAAGAACTTACATATTCATGTGCCCTTATTGTGTGCTTTGACAACATTTGTTAAAATGTTATTTCCCTCTTGAGATTCATTATTTTTTTTGTCACTACTTGTAATTATAAGAATTTAATTTCATCTTTTACAGGTTTCATTAAATTCTCTAGCTTGAAAAACACTATTGCACACAGTAGCATTAACACACAATGGCCATTCATGCATTGTGAGATTGATTTTCTAGCTTCATGACATCATAAATCTTGTTATAAAGTTCAATTCTTAAATGTAAAAGGTGTTTACCATGATGTGCAAAGAGTTTCTGACTCACCTACAGAATCAGAAAACCATTTTTATACCATTATTCACAAGCGGAACCAAGCTCTTCAGGACCCTTGTTCATTTTTGGTTAAAAGAATCTCATTAGGATGTCAGCTTAAAATGATCTAAACTATAAGACCGTCTTTTCATCAATATAGAAAATACACAGTTCATTATAGTTATGATTGAAAAGGAACTTGTTTGACTCTTATCAAAGAAATATCTTAAAAAACAAATTCACAAAAAAAAATCATTTGGTGAAAATAATTGTTGAATTCAACATTCTCGTGTGATTTTCTTTTATTTTCATGCATTTGTTTTATTTTTTAATAATATGCGGAGTATTCAACTTGGTGTTCAAGTTCAAAGCATGACCCTTCATATTTTTTACCAACACTTGTGTGAACTGAAGTTTGGTCTTTTCCATAAATTTTCATAAGCATCCTTTTCAACTATTCAATTATAAAATTTATTACTCTGTAAATCCACACTGTGTGTACTTGTAGTCTTGAATACTATGTAAATCCACACAGTGTGTTTACTTGTAGTCTTGAATACTCTGTAAATCCACAGTGTGTTTACTTGTAGTCTTGAATACTCTGTTAATCCACACTGTGTGTTTACTTGTAGTCTTGAATACTCTGTAAATCCACACTGTGTATTTACTTGTAGTCTTGAATACTCTGTAAATCCACACTGTGTTTATTTAAGGTCTTGATTGATCAGTAAATCCACAATGTGTGTATGTAAGATAAATAGGTTCAGAAATATAAATAGGCGAGATTATGAATTGCCCTTTACAGAACTACCTGGCATATAATATTCAAAAATGGATATAATCCATAAAAAGACCTCAAAAGTTATTTTTGAAAGAAAACTTTCCTTTTGTATGCTGAACAATTAACCCCTTACTTCATAATGACACCTTTTGACACCATACCCCTAACTTCATAAAGATTCCTTTGAGACCAAATCCCTTACTGCATAATGATGAATTTTGACACCAATCCTCTTAATGTATAATGACTCCTTCCAGACCAATCCCCTTACATGGTGCCAAAAAGGCATCATTATGAAGTCAGGATTAGTGTCAAAAAGGTGTCATGCGGTAAGGGGATTGGTGTCAAAAGGCATCATTATGCAGCAAGGGGATTGGTGTCAAAAAAGCATCATTATGCAGCAAGGGGATTGGTGTCAAAGGAGTCATTATGCAATCATCTTACTGCATGACACCTTTTGACACCAATCCCCTTGCTGCATAATGATGCTTTTTTTACACTAATCTCCTTATTGCATAATGACCTTTTGACACCAATCCCTTTACTGCAAAGTGATACCTTTTGACACCAATCCCCTTATTGCATAATGACACATTTTTGACACCAATCCCCTTGCTGCATAATGATGCATAATGATGCTTTTTTTTACACCAATCCCCTTATTGCATAATGACCTTTTGACACCAATCCCTTTACTGCAAAGTGATGCCTTTTGACACCAATCCCCTTATTGCATAATGACACATTTTTGACACCAATCCCCTTGCTACATAATGATGCCTTTTTGACACCAATCCTTTACTGCCAGACACTTTTTTGACACCAATCCCCTGACTGCATAATGCCTTTTTGACACCAATCCCATTACTGCATAATGACACCCTTTGACACCAATCCCCTTACTGCATAATGACTCCTTTGAGACCAATCCCCTTACTGCATTATGATGCCTTTTCAACACCAATCCCCTTTCTGCATAATGATGTCTTTTGACACCAATCCCACATACTGCATAATGATGCCTTTGACACAAATTCCCTTACTGCATAATGATGCCTTTTTGACACCAATCCCCTTTTTGCATGACACCAATTGACACCAATCTCCTTACAGCATATTGATGCCTTTTGATACCAGTCCCCTTATTGCATAATGACACCTTTTGACACCAATCCCCTTACTGCATAATGATGCCTTTTGACACCAATTCCCTTACTGCATAATGATGTCATTTTGACACCAATGCCCTGACTGCATAATGACACCTTTTGCAGACCTGTTTACCCGACCGTATTTGTACGGAATAAAGCCCATCCGTACGGTTATACGGTCATTGAACTGAAAATACGATTTTAGGTTTCATTTATCTATTACTTTTTAAAACTAATTTTTTAAGCCGTTTTTTACCGTTTCATTTTGTTGTATCTTCTCTTCGGTCCGCATCCGCGTCCGCGTTTTGTGCCACGTCACTTATTTTGACATTCTCAACATCGGGTTGTTTAAACAAAGGAAAATGCAGCCGACAAGAAAGTTTCAGCATGAAACTGATGATGAAAATGGAAAGTCTAACACAGAAAGCAGCATTTTCTACCAGTTTATTCTACTCTGTGGCTATGCCTTAAACCTTCGTCAAAAGGAGAATATTTTGTGCATTGCACTGTTTGCAACTTAGACTTTTCCTGTGCACATGGTGGAAGGAATGACTGTTCACGACATGTGGAATCGGAAAATCATACAAAATTGAAATCATTAGAGAATGGAAATAGAAACATTTTGTCAGTGATGAAAGGAAAGGAAGTCAGTGATCAAAACATACTTCAAAAACAAATAACATATGCTGAGGCGATTCTATGTGAGTTGATCGCAAATATGAATTTGTCATTGAGTACAGCTGACAAGTAAACGGAAGCAGTGAAAAATAATTTATTAACCTTATTTCCATTCTAGTAAATATTGACAAAGATGATACTAGATTTTATCAGATAAATAAGATTGCCTTCACCTATCTAGATAAACTTATTATTTTCTAAGTGGATGGGTGGTAACAATGTCTGTGATAATGTTTTATATCAAGTTGTCCTTAACCATGTAAAATAGAGAATTGGCTTTAATTAAAATGTTATGGATATGTGTGAAGCTGAGAAAACAGAATTTCTAGAGAAAGTAACAGAGGTAAACAACAATAAATTTGGTTATGTTGTGGTATTTTTTGTGGTTTTTATCACTATAATATGAACAATATAATAAGTCAGTGATGTTCAATTTCTGCATATTTGTGCCTTGAAACACAGAATTAACTGAATATCAGCATCTTTGCAAACTAAGAGTTATTTACACAATATTGTATAGTCATTATGTCGTGTAATACTACATAATGATAATTATAGTATATTGATAGCATCTACTATTTGTGTGCAGAAAATACTGACTTCGGTCTGAAAATACTGACAGGCATTGCTTAAAATACTGACAGGAAAATTTATTTTTGTTTCTGTTTCAAACCTGAAAACCTAGTGTGAGCGGTGCGGTGATACAGTCTGAAATGAACACTTATTGCCTAATGTTTCCTTTAGTAGCTGATGTCTATTATCTAGACAGGGTTTTGTATGCTTATTGAAAACCTTTTAAGTACTAGATTTTACCATTTTATATTCAAGGCCTCAGAAATTTCTGACACTTTAGTTTTCAATCCTTGATAATCATATTTGCTGATTCAGAAATTGTTAAAACATTTTTTGCCATACAGTTCCTGGAATATTGGCATGATTGGTTCTTTTTATTTTTTGCACATTGTTTTTTGTTTTTAAAACACATTTTGAGTCACATGATTAGTCAGCTGATTTTGGGCAGCTGAATTCAGTCAATTTACTGTGCATTAGCCTTGTATAATATCTGGAAAATCCTGGAAAAATCCTTGATTTTCACTTGAGCAAAAGCATAAAAAATACTTTATAGATGTGTCTGGTAATAGACATTTGCAGTGTTGCATGAAAAAATAATATTGCAGTATGGTAATACCCTACTTTTATTTCAGCCTATGCATTCCAGCTATACCACAAGACCTTGGTATTGCGAACCTTTCAACATTGGACATACCACTACAGTTTGAGAAGGTCATTAGCTGCGCATGAGGAAAACATTAAGACCCTAGCCCAAAGATTCCAGAAAAGAAGGACTTTTACTCATTGGAAACACTGTATCCTTTCATATGTGTTTGTAACCAAGCAACAAATTTTATAAAGACAAGCAAACTATGAAATTGTTTTATAAAATCGGTTTGTATATTGAAAACATTACAATATTTTTATCACCCAATCATACCTAATGTCTTTATCTCAAATTGAGATATGCTGTGGTTTTTATTTATCATACCACTAGTTTGTTGCTTGTTTCAGGTGTTTTCCATTCATATTTATTATTTGTTTATAAAGTTGTGAGCTGATAATAGTAATGACCATATTGTCTCCAGTTGCTAGTGGAAATTTATTTGATAAACCTCTTGTAGAAAGAACATTAATAGTGTATAGAGCCTGGATGGTAAAGTTTAGATACACATGGTTACACATCTTTAGTCACAAATTCATTTGTGCTGGATGGTAAAGTTTAGATACACATGGTTACACATCTTTAGTCACAAATTCATTTGTGCTGGATGGTAAAGTTTAGATACACCTGGTTACACATCTTTAGTTACAAATTCATTTTGTGCTGGATGTTAAAGTTTTGATACACCTGGTTACAGATCTTTAGTCACAAATTCATTTGTGCTGGATGGTAAAGTTTAGGTACACCTGGTTACACATCTTTAGTCACAAATTCATTTTTGCTGGATGGTATAAAGTTTTGATACACCTGGTTACACATCTTTAGTCACAAATTCATTTGTGCTGGATGGTAAAGTTTAGGTACACCTGGTTACACATCTTTAGTCACAAATTCATTTGTGCTGGATGGTAAAGTTTTGATACACCTGGTTACACATCTTTAGTCACAAATTCATTTTTGCTGGAGTGTTGTTTAGTATGAGCTAGGGTTAAAGATTGCTCATGCAAGGTTGGTATTCTTCTGTTTCTTTCATTGAAAATACCACCTTACATTACTCTCTGTTCAGATGGGAGAATATTATACAGTGGTCGGGGGTTCAAATAACACAATAGCAAGTAGCATTCTGGCTACCTAGTCTATACTGTTGGTGCTAGTAACAAGTTTGGTGTTGATCTTTTGGTATGATGTGTATAAATCCAAAGTGAACTCTGGATAATGTCAGGTTTAATACCTACAGATAGAAAATTATTTCAGACATTGCATGTGATAGAAACAAAGTTTGATACTGATAACAAAAATTATAGAGAGTTCCAGATTTTATGGTAATTCTTAAAATTTCTTGTCAGGTATATTCAGGCAAATGATTAAAAGGAGTTACTTATAAAGGCATTTTACTTTAAGATTTGTAAAGTAGGTAGTAAAATTTTGCTACTTACTATTTGTTAAGTTGAAGCCTGTGGTTCTTCACTGTACAGTGTCCTAATCTCATGTGATCCCTCATATAACACAGTCCTTCATATAAGACAATCCCATATTTAACACAGTTATTCATACAGTATAGCTCCTAATATAACACAGTCCATCATATAAGACAATCCTTTATAAAACACTTATTCATACAGTATAGCTCCTAATATAACACAGTCCATAGGACTTCATTGAACCCATCCCTCATACTAGATGGCCCCTCAAATACCAGTCCTTCATATTCCATGGTCTCATATAACACAGACTCCTTTAACATGGTACCTCATATAACATGGTTCTTCATGTAACATGTTTCCTAATATAACACAGACCTTACTTTTGTATTGAAATGTAAACTTGTAATTGTTGCTCATAACAACCTTATAAAGTGACCACTGCACAAGGTATTAGAAATTGCTAAAAACTTCTTGATGTGTATGTGTTTAATATCAGGATCATTATTAATAGAAGTAAATGTGTTTATTTGGGTCTGGGTCTTGGTTATTGGAATTCCCATACAAGATACTTGGATCCACTCTAGTGGACAATTGGTCAGAGTGACTGCCTTGGATGCATGGGCTTGAAACCTGGCCCAGGCATACCAAAGACTTATAAAAATGGTACTACCAACTGCCTTGCAAGGCACACAGCTTTAAGAGGTTAGTGTTAGGACTGGTCATCGTTGAGTCAGAATAATGTGACTGGTTTGAACATCATGCTACATGTCTGTGACATGATACCCCGGTGTTAGACATAACTATAAACTGTCAAACTGCAGACATCATAGCAATATGAAAAATTGTTAAAGCTAAGTTAAAAATCCAAATATCTCTCTCTCTCTCTCTCTCTCTCTCTCTCTCTCTCTCTCTCTCTCTCTCTCTCTCTCTCTCTCTCTCTCTCTCTCTCTCTCTCTCTCTCTCTCTCTCACAGACACACACACACACACTATACTTGTTTTACATGACATAGTCTAAGTTATATATTATAATATTAGTAATAGACTTTCCAATTATAACTAAGATTTTATTTTGTAAACATTAAGAAATTTCAAGAAAGTTATTTTCCATTATGTAATAGTTTGTTTTAGAAAATGCTAATTCTTAGGTCAAGTAGAGGATAATCTTGTCACTGGAACAATTATGTATTCATGCTTTAAGATTTAGCAGATTGTGTCCAAAATTTCATCTGGGCTGGAATTTATTTCTTCAAATTATTCAGTTTAGTGATTTTTCTCTGTAATTACAGAGTACTAATAAAAAAATTTTTTTTCTGTTACTTATTTTAGAGCATTTTTTTAGAGCATATATTCATAACAATATATATATATATATATATATATATATATATATATATATATATATATATATATATATATATATATATATATATATATATCCATTGGGTAGCAGTTTTTATGGATTTTGTGGTTGGTGTGTTCCACGCAAGTTAGAGACACAATCATAAATGAGCCACATGTATTCCTAGTGACCAACAAACACCACCTATTTGATGATTAAACTTCATTGCTAAAATATAATATTATATTTTACCAAGGCTTTCTTTTATGTTAAGCCATTTTGACAAAAATTAACTATAAAGCATTTAATTTTATTTCAGTGCACATGTATGGATCATTTAGCTGCTGGTTCAATTTGCTGAATTAAATCAAAATATAAAATCAATACAGATAGAAAGAAAATAGAAATAGAGAGTTAAGTTTTTGGACTATTGATATTGAAAATTAAAGAGTGAATAATGAAAAGACATTTTAAACAATCCAATTTTTCAGATACTCTTATGTTATTTTGGTAAATGATCAGTTCAATTTAATATAATAAACTGTTTGAAGTAAATTTTATGCAAGTCTTGATGTACAAAGATATTCAGAATTATTAAATAAGCACAAAATATTGTGTAAAAAGTAACTGCATGGAAAGTCTTAATGAAACACTTATTTCATACAGTCTCAGTATTGGTTTTGTCTATTAAGTGATTACTAATTCACTTTTATTATTGTATTTGATCAAGTCAGTAAATGTAATAGTTCAAAAGTTTTAAAGAAAATTATTCACTGAAATTAAAATACAGTTTCAGCTGTTATTATTAATGATCCAGTTTTTGTTTCCTTTGAATTCCTTAATATGCATTAGTTACAATTCTGAAGGCAGAAGAGAAGGAGAGCATGACCTTGGCTGCAGCTCACTATGACAGACATCTCCTGGTATTATCACACACACACACACACACAAACACACACACACACACACACAGAGGGGATTGGGATGCCTTTAATTATTTTTAAAATATTTTTGTATGACCTGTAAAAGTTGGGACATGCAATTATAGCATTATACTGTAGTTAATGTTATTTTTCGTACACAAAAAAATAATATTAATTTTGGTGAATGAAAAATTATATGTAAAATAAATATCATTTTGTGGTAACGAGCATGCACAAAAAATAATGGTATCATACCTGAACAAGGTTGATGGAGCACACGACACTCAACAACCCAACGTACAAAACAAATGTACAAATTCTGTCTCATTCTGCTCTCAAGAATCTGATTGTTGTTATGTGTATGTGTGTGTGTGAGAGAGAGGTAGAGAGAGAGCAATCTGTATTATTCAGGTATCAGTTATGTAAACACTACAAGGGCACTATTATATTCCATTGGCAATTAAAACCGGAATAAATAAATTGGTTTTGTTGTGCCAATAATTATGGGATCCATTGTCAGCAGGTCACATGGCCATGCAGACGTAATGTACATGCTAATTAAATCTCCTTGACCTTTAGTTTGGTCTTTTCCAGTAAATACTGGATTGAAGACCTCTAGAGATCAAATTAAGGAGGCTCTGTGTAGGGAAATGAGGCTACTCATGGGGTGTTGAAAATGTGTAAGACCATTAACAAGAACAATATTAACTCACTGATATATGTGCTGAAGCCATTGAAAAAAGTGGCAAATAAGACACTATTTTTACTTCATAAAAAAACTTGAATGGCTTAATAATGTAATAAAGTGTGTCCATTAATGATGTTGTTCAGCTGTTAATGAATAGCGGCATAAATTGTAATAACAGGAAAAAAACCCCATAAATCATTATTTTTCTCGCTGATACAAAAGACAAAGAAGGTCAATATAATGAATGCAAATAGATTCTAAGTTAACAAAACAGTTGCCCTTTCCGAGTAAGTTGAGCAAAGAGCATTCTACATATAATTGTTGACTATTTCTTTCCCGGTGGTTGTTTATTTCTTTTCTTTTCATTATTAGATGCCTCGGTTACACAAAGATATAAAGATATCAGATACCTGGGTTTGTGTTTCATGAGGAAACAAATATTTATATTCTCATGTGGGATTATACATTATGGAAAGGGACAATGTTGCAGTTAGCTAAATTGGGCTAATCATAGTTACCTAGATTTTAGTCTTCTGCAACCACACTTTGCAACCACACATGTTGGTTATACTAAAAGATGCTAGCCAAATTTGGTTAAGCATACATTTATCATCATGTGCTTTTACTACTTTGGGTTATGAGATTTTAGCCCACAGCAGAGACCTGATTTGATTCAATGGAAGAAACTCCAGTGAAATCAGAATCTGTTATGTATATATACAAATCGATTTAACGGAGGCCATGACTTTCAAATTTACGAAGGAAAATGACAAGGATTTTATATTTTATGTTTGTATGACTAATGACACAATAAGACTAATTAACCAATGGTCTTTGGTTTTCACTTTAGCATGTACTGAGATGTTATTTTTGTTAGATAAAACAACATCAAAGGGCTTCCAAACTCATTTTAAAATGCATGTTGTGTTTTGTTATGGTGACGGACTTTATAAGGAGAAATAATTAAAGATAATATTTAAAAGCATGGTCTGTAAAGTCCTTTGTTCATTTGTTAATTAACACCAGTAGATATTGTAATGACAATAGAGCTTATACACATTGGCACACAGGCGTCCGAAGGATCTTTTTCAAAAGTTGGGGGTAGTCAGTCAGTCACGACCAGGAGAGTTAGTATAGTAAGCAGTCAGAAACTAAAGCTAATATTTACTAAGCTTCATTTTCTTTATTAAACTGATCAGAATATTTGGAATATAAATATATATATATATATATATATATATATATATATATATATATATATATATATATATATATATATATATATATATATATTGCAGTATGATTGGGGGGGGCAACATGTTTCTCTAAGCTAGATTTATGGAAATATTGGAGGTGGGATTATCAAATGACATTGCTTTTCTAATGAGAAAGTTGCTAAAATTTGTTACAGTAGGTGTTGTATTATGATGAGGCATAAACAATATGGAAATGTGGTCAGTTCCTTTGCTTTGTATGTTTACAGTGGAAGCTTTGTCTTTAATCAGGAAAAGACCGGGGATTTTATTTCCAATAACATAAATCATGTTCATGATAATGTTAACATTGAACTGTATTTTTCTGACCTGTTGCATGTAGATTCATTTTGCAGTAAGTTTTAAAAATAATTTTCATGTTAGTAATGCAGTTATTTATGTTTGTTCAGGACAAAAAAAGCATTAACGCATTTTGTGTTTTTTTTTTTTTTTCAAATCAACAGTCTGTAGGATGGTCAGCTTTTCATCTTCATCTGGTGCAGTGTCGCATTAAAGTTATCAGACATGAGATGGCACAGCAACACAGAAACAAACAGGTAGTATAATTACAGGTAGTATAATTATTATTAAATGAACTATGAGAAAAAACTTTCTTAGAGTACACTGGTATCTGTATGTAGGTCACATTCAGTATGAGGCAAAATTTAATAATCCTTATAGATTTAATTTGTAATTTTTAACCTGTAAATAGAGAACACCTGTCCATAACATAGGATATGTCAAGGTATTTGGATTGCCTTTTATTTTGAGGTTTCATTGTACACTATCCAAAAAGGTTTCTTTCACAAAAATCATTCATATGTTATTTGAAATCAGTTGGTCAGATTTAATTGAAAGACATGTATAATTGTTTTCAAAACTAGTTAATTCTTTTTAGTGTCATTAGAAACATACAGATACCCAAAAAAGTTGTATATGCTGATTAATTACATTGTACATTAAAACCTATCTTGTGAGACCATATTCTCAATGCACAAATTCATTATAAAGCATTGTGACCTGTTATGAGAGACCATCTGTCTTAATAGACCATATTTTTTGGCAAAAGAGGTGGTCTTTCAAGACAGGTTTTCTTGCATACTCATTTAAATTTGCAGTAAAAGGATATGCTTATAACTGCCATTTCAGTTATCTTCCAACACATTTTTGTTTTTATATAATTTATACAAAGAAAAGGTCTAGCAATGGCTGCTTCAGCAAGATTCATCTTGTCATACAATGTTTGTTGTTTGAACTAGTAATCTGAAATTTGTTCAAGTGAAAACTTCTTTAGAGTCACATGATTCTAGTGATGTTTAACACTGAGTAAGAGAAGATACTTGGTTAATATTTTTACTTGTATATTGTTTTTCTTTTATGTGAATATAGTATTTGAAATCATTATTTTTGGGAGCTATTATATTTCTTGTTTTTAAAGAATGATATGTTTTATTGTGCTTAGATGTTGATACTAAATGATTTTATGAAAAACTTAGATCTGAATAAAGTTTGTAGTGTCATTAATTTAGCTTTTGTTGGGCTATTTCCGTAGTAAAAAGGATCTTTACTTCATCTGCTTCAAACAAGTACATGTACATGCTTGTGTTATGAGATCAAAAATTCAAGTTAAATACATTCAGCTATATAGCTCAAGTAACTACATGTAAATTTGTTACTTTATTATAGTATGTGTATTAGGGAAATGAAATACACATCAGCATGGGGGAGGGCAATTTCAATGATTTTTAAAGTTTTTTTAATCAAAAGTTTTTCATTATTGCATGATATTAAGTGAGATATATCTGCATAGTGTTTGACACATGTTTGTCAAGTAATAAAATCTGTATTGAGAGACCATGCCATCTTCCAGTAAAATGTAGTTATGCTAGACTGTTAGTATTTTCTCAGTTCAGATCTCTTTTAGTATGCCTTGTATTTAGACTAAGTCTGCAGTGTGGATGCATCATTAGATTCTGATGAATCATGATTACTGAAACCAACAATGTTTAGAAATAAGTGGCAAGATTTGGTTTAGATTTTGGTCTT
This sequence comes from Potamilus streckersoni, assembly GCA_016746295.1. Taxonomy (NCBI): domain Eukaryota; kingdom Metazoa; phylum Mollusca; class Bivalvia; order Unionida; family Unionidae; genus Potamilus; species Potamilus streckersoni. The sequence continues at coordinate 554,596 of JAEAOA010000531.1, forward strand.
GTATAGCTGAGGAATCCGTGTACTTTCAGTTTCACTCCAATAAAAAAATGACATATAAAATACAACATAGTTTTTCTTTTAAAGCTGATCCAAAGATGCTGGAACCAATGGATTGTGAAGTGTGAGCATAAGGAGGAACTTCTGTTATTTTCCATGACCAGAAAAGCAAGGCAGCAATACAGGTTGATTGAACAACAGACACTATCTTGTTTTGTACCATGTAATCGCTTATAAGTTGATTTCAAATGAAAAACAATAGATCCATATCTGTTAGTGCATTATGTGATGGCAAAACTGGGTTTGTGCAAATTGCAATTGTATTTATAAATGAGTATATATGGTATGTACTAATTGTAGCCAATTTCATTACCTTAGTCTGTTTTTTTTTTATTCACAGAAATGTTCAGTGCAAGGAATATTTATAGATGAAGTATCCTGTTGTTACAGTTAAGTTTTCCATTACCAATAGAATGCATTCATACATTATTCCTCCATTAGTTTCATAATGGGGCTTTGAGACCACAGGAATACAATTTGTTTTCTCAGGCTGAAAACCCACATAGATTCTCCATAATTTTTCCAGACCAGAAATGTTTCCTGTATCTGTAATTGTAGCCCATGTGAGTCTACATGGAAGGCTATGTCATGGGTTTTGTAGCTGCAGTGCCATGAGCACACAGATCGATACACACAGACAACCGTTCACTCTGTTTCTACAGCCTGTAAATCAGTTACCTGTTTTGGGATACTAGGCCCACTGTTTCATATCAGTGTGCAGAGTCATGGATGGTTTTCCTTTTCAACCAGTATTGTCTCCAACTCTGCCGTTGTAATCATTTTATCTTTGATAGTCACTAGTATTTGTGCTGAGATTACTTTGGGTGGCTGCCAGAAGTTATGAAATTAATATGTATTATGTGAATTTACATGTAACCATTACTAAAATTATTTTTCCATTTGCCACCAACCACACCAGCTACTATTGATGTTGTTCTGATTGGTGTTACTATGATAGTTGCAATAGTCACAATTCCTGTAACATCAAGGCCAATGGTCATGACTGCAGAGAGTCGATGTACATCATCCTCGACAACATATATATTTTTCATGAGTAAAATGTTCTTGGTGATTTCATATCACAGCTCTTGTTATGCTTAGATTATTTTTCACGTTGGTAGCTTAGAGGATCCATCACATTTCTTCTCTTAATATTGTCATGATGAAGAGTAAATGCATGGCCAGGCTAGCCTTGTTCAGGTGCAAGTCATACATTCACTTCTAACAGGTGTCATTCTAAACTGCTACAACTGCCATGCAGACAAAAAATATAACTGAGAAATATATATGTCTCTGATTGTGCATTTCAAGGGTTGGGCACCAGGTTCATTTAGAAAGAAATAGATTACACAATTAATTAGTGTTTAATAGTCGCTTTCATTTTCTTTCAAGAACTGTTATTTGGATGACCATATCATCATTGAATAACAGTCAGGGTCATTTTCTCCTTAATTGAGTCTATGTTGGTTCAACCTAATTGGTAGAATATGATTGTTTGTGAACTCAAGCAAAATATCTTCTGAAGGTGCAATACAAAGGATATTGAGGTGTTTCTGTACATATGACCCAATGAGTTCCTGATCATATTGTTGAGTCCAGGTTAACAATGCTGTTTCCCACCGGGGAGGGATCATTGACACAAACTCATTTCACATAAAGACACATCAAAAATTTTTGGCTAATTTGTCATTGGGTGTTAATCAAAATTGGTCAATAAACATACTATTGTAACAACTGATGATGAGGGCAGAACTGGAGACCTTTGCCTTAGGGGATTTTGTAGTTAAAAACCTCTTTAGAGTTTTCCTAGATAGCTGGAGTCCATTTGGTTTTTATATTTGTTTACATGTTAGACTGCTTTTCTTTAGAGCCATTCTAGATGGCCCCTCATGAAAATGCATTTTTTTTACTGTTGGAGTTACAGCCACTAACAGTGCAGGAATTGCCAGGAAAAATGGAATAATTCCACCACTCTATTGCATTATTGCCACCTAAGACTTCAATAACTTCAATGATACTGAAGTATTCATTTGTTTGACCTTCTGAACATGATTAAATTGTTTTTGAATTAGTCACAAGGAGCTGCTTCCAGTTAACTTTGTGGAAAAAGTCTCTGAGCCCACATTCATTTCTTTTTTTCTCTATTTTCACATGCAGCCGCTCCAGTTGGCTTGTGGTTAGAGCATCCACCTCGGATGTGGGAGGTCATGGGTTTTTCACCAGAAGACTTCTTATGATGTTTGTTTTGTCATAAATGCAAATTGTACAAATCTAACATTCCATATTGCCACCACAGCAACCATTTTGAAAATCTTGTTATTGCTACTCCTCCTAAATTGAAACTCATATTGACATTGGGTTTTCACCAGAAGAGTTTTAAATTAAGTTGGTTTAAAATAAAAATGGCACCAATGTGACATCCATTATGACCACCATGGTGTCCTTGTTAAAAATCTTCCTATCACTACTTCTAAAGTTATTCCATCATGGGTTTTTCACCGTGAGAATAATTATGATACAAGATTGATCCTAAATGAAAACAGTGCCAATCTTATGTTTAGTATGGTGACTGAAGTAACTGATATTAAAATCTTGTCACTCAAGAATATCAGTTTCAACACTGCAGTTAAAAAGTAAAAAAAAATTCACTTGAAATCATGGAAATTCTTTTCAGTCAGTAGAGCATCAGCCCTTTAGAGGGATTCTTGTTTATATTCCTAGTTTTCCTGCTCATTCAAAATTTCTTTAAAAAAAAAATTCAGCTGCACAAGTAATTTTTTTAAAAATGCAAAATTATAATATTTGCAATTGAAACTGGTAAAAAAAATTCTGTTGTACTGGCTTACCAAGTAGTCTTATAAAAGTTACTGTATATATTCTTATATTGCAGAGTCATTGCTCAAAGGAAAGCTATGACACAGTTGAAAGAGTACTGCAAATGGAGGCAGTATAGAAAGGTAAAATGAGTTTTATTTATAGCAAAGATTGGTAATACATACCAGTCTTTACCTTGCATAAACATTTGAATAGGAAAATTTCATGGCCTTAGTTGTGAATGTATCTTTTTAACCACATGCTGTTTGTTTTACAAAAATAGCAGGGATATTATGATAATCTTTACATGTCTGTCCAACATCAACTCCTAAACTGCTGGGTGTATAGTTGCTATACTTGATAGCTGTCCTCTTCATAAATTTTCACAATTAACAATTGACAGAGGGAACAACTTGTTGTTGTTGTGGGGCTTAACCATTTTTCAGCACACGATAGGCTATACATGGTAGTCAGTATTAATGGTGGAGGAAGAAACCGGGAAGCCCATGGAAAGAACCACTGACCCATGAGAAGCTACTGGCAAGGTTTCTCTTTTATCCACATTCATCGAATCTTAGACTTGAACCCACATAGACAGAGGTGAGATGGCAGTGATCCATAACGGACAGCACTTTAGTCCACTTGGCCACTCAGGGCCCTCGGAACAACTTGATCTAGATGAATAAAACTTCTATTTTTTACGAGTTTATCTGAATGCTAAATAAATCCTCTGAATGGATAATGCCATTTGCCAGAATAGGAAATATGCCAGTTGCCTGAATAGGAAAATATGCCTTTTACCTGAATAGAAAAATTTGCCAGTTGCCTGAATAGGGAAAAAGCAGTATTTTTCCATACTACACTGCTTAATACTGCATGACATTAGTGTCTAAAAATTGTGTTGCGTATTAGGAACTACTTTGTAAATAAACTATGTACTTAATTGTAGTAGACTACGCTTTTGGTTTATTAGATTTGTTTTGAGATGATCAGAACAAATTGTTATGTCCATTTGAAAGTAGAGAAGATAAAGTTAACAATTTGGATGAATTCACAGAGTCACAAATGAAACTTTCACAGAAGCAAACAAATGAACATGATATTACCAATGTCCACAACAAACGCGAAAGACAGTAATTGAAATTACCATTCTGATAATTTAAATAGTTATTTAGGAGAAATATTTGTAACTGTTTGCAAATAGAATGGTTCAGATTATGACCAGTGTTCTCTGGGCTCTATAAGAATAGCACAGAAAAACATATTGAGGCCAAGGGTTGTCTCATATTTATGAGAGACATACCATTTTACAAGACAGCCAAAACACTAAATTTAACCAAAAAAAATGCAACTGAAGTTTTGGGTAGAAAATTTAGAGCATCAGAATCAATAAACCAAGATGACAACAAAGTTTTATTTCTGCTGACTAAATGGACTATCACACAGAAGCTGCTTTGCAATTTTCCTTGTTTAACTATTTTGATACAGTGTTAGGCTAGCACTAGAAGCCATACAGGTCATAGATGGGGTTCCTCCTACAAAAGCATGCAAGTGACATTGCATAAACATGTGTTATTTAGCTGATAAGAATGACAATAAAAATAGTTAACATTTTGGTATCTTGAATTTCCTCAAAATAATCCTTGTGACATGACCCATGTCATGGGTTCAAAACTCTTTGCACACTGTAATTTCATCTACATTTCCAACTGAAATCACGTTTCCTTATAGCAATAAAATTAAAATGACGGTGATATTCCATAGCATCATTTTGATGATAATTTAAAGAATTCATATTTTCCCCACATTATGATGCTACACAATAAGTGACTGAACAGAAACAGAGAAACAGTTGATTCAACTGCTCAAATCACATGGAATAAACCTAAATAAATCCAGTCCATCACAAGCAGTAAAGTAGAATTTAGTTGGATGGATAGAAAAACGAAATTCATCCATTCTAGATCATCTGGAAAAGTTGTCTCAGTGTGCATTCATACTATGATGCAAATTTCAAGTTTTATTAAACAAAGTAAGGATATTTAAATAGCACATAATTCAAAGTTTGCCGGGCTATTAATAATCTTACTGTGTATGGTTGTGTATTTATTTTGGAATGCAACATAAACTCAATTACTTTGTTTCTTGTAGTGTATTCAAATGATTATATGATAAAAGGGTTACTGCTTTTGTATGGGAAAATATTATTTTATCAGATTAATAATGTACTCCCAAGGTTATGCATTATTTCTCTGAAAAACTTGTTCTTATTTTCCCATGCAATTGCAATAACCTATTATTATGCCAATTGCCAGAAAAATGTCAGAAACAGTGTAAGAATGCCTCTATGGAAAGAAAATACTACACTTTTCAAATTAATTGAAAATGGAAATGGTTTACAAAAGCAACAACAGCAATAATAATAATAATAAGAGCAATAATAATAATAATAATTGTATATATTTGCATAGTATTTGTTCAAAAAGGTGAATCTCCAGTTAATATGAACTCTATGAAATCAAATTAGCCTGGCATATATATTTTTAAAACGGCTTTCTCTGGGTATGATGTATGTTAAATGGAAGAGACTTAATGATAATGTCATACATTTTCTAACATGTAAAATGTTTTAGAATCATAATAAAACACAATGTCATACATTTTTCAACATGTATAATGTTTTAGAATCATAACAAAACACTTGTGATAATGTCATACATTTTCCAACATGTAAAATGTTTTAGAATCATAATAAAACATGCTGATGATAATGTCACACATTTTCTAACATAATAACATATTTTAGAATTATAATATATAGTTTCTTATTTAGAAGAGTAACACAAGTTTTGAAATTAGTTACTAATAACTTTCATTATTTATCTTTTTGGCAGGCACAGTATGCAAGGGCAGATGCCTTTTTCTATGTACACTTTCTACCAACATACTTCATTCACATGAAAGTGTTTGTAAACTTGATGAAACAGAATAGGGAAAATGCTGTCAGAGCAGTGGAATTCAGAAGGTAATTCATGAATCAGTTTAAAATATTTTTACAACTGTGTTCTTAGCAAAATTAATATTATGATTTATTGTTTTCCTGTAAGTGATGTATCAAGAAAAGTACTACTGTTTTGATTCTAAATGAAACATTGTGCATGGCTGGTGATTTGCAATCTGAGCTAGGCTAATCCCAACATTAAATTAATATTTAATCTCCAATTAAGTAGAAGCTGTGCTATTCTGATATCTGCATAAGGGTGTATTCTGGATTGATTCTAGATTAAGCTCAATAGTGCTTGGCTGGTCCCAACATGAGGAAAGTATTATGATTTTGAATTACATTTATCCAGATAAAAACTATTCACCTGAATAGATCATTGTCCCAGAAATATTCCAGTAAGGGGGGTTTATGATCACCAATTTAACAGCTATGCTTAAACAGGCTTTTACTTACTTATATCATACTTATATCATACTCTCATTATATCATATTTATAATTATAACATACTTATATGTATAACATTTATATTTACATCATGCTTATATTTATATACAAACATATTTATATGTATAACATACTTATATTTATATCATACTTGTATTATACTTATATTTATATCATACTTATATAATATATTTCATCATACTTATATTCATATCATACTTATATTACATCATTATCATATCATACTTATATTCATATAATTATATTACATCATACTTATATTTATATCATACTTATATTACATCTTATTATATGCTCATTTATTTCTCCTTTAACTTTACATTGTGAGAGTCTTTCAGTATTTCCCGATATTACACGCCTCGTGCAGCATTCATACTATATGCACATGAAAAACTATTTTCTAACATAAACATTTTTTTTGTGAATGAACTAAAGCAGATACTTCATGGACTGCCACATACCAGCCAATATTTCATAAGACTGACACATACAAACTGCTTTGGCACATTCCATGTTAACTATTTTAATACAATATTTCAGAATTAGATTGTGGATCGGTGGTTCTTTTTTGGTGATATCCCGGTTTCTTCCTCCACCATTAATACTGGCTGCCATTAATAGCCTATCGTGTGCTGAAAAATGGCGTTAAGCCCAACAACAACAACATCAGAATTACATTACCTATAGACACGATACAGGGTCTTCACAATAGAATGCAAGTAATAAGACATAAACTGTCTTCTTTAGCTGGTAATAAAAGATGTCAAAAATATACTTACAATTTTACAGCCTAAATTTCCTCAAAATGTACTTTCTTAGTCCTGCAAATCCGAATTGCATGAGGCATATCAAGGGTTCTCAAGGTTGATCACAGTTTGAAATTTTACTGTAAATTCAAGTATATTCCAAGTGAAATTACATCCTTCTTACTGCACTCAAAATAAAATAAACATTAAATTCTACAGCATCTTTTCAATAATTGCAATTGAAAGGCTTCATAATTTTCCCACATTATGATCTGAATCATTCAATGACAGAACAGAAACATGCATGCCGATGTCAACACGCTTCAATACCATTAAACTGATAGATACTGCTGGAATCCGATGTAAGTTACTTCATGTAGATAAATCCAGACCATAATCACAAAATTGCATTGAATCGACAAAAATATCAAAACGTATTCATTCCAGATGAAATGGAAAAGTTGTCGCAATGCATATTCATTAACAATATTACTCCAAATTTCAGTTATAAGTAGACCAAATGCCATTTTTTTAAAAAAAAAATATATGGCTAGCACGCAACCAACTTCAAATTTGTCTGGGCGGAGTTATGTATGCCAGTTTTGTAATGATGCAGCTAAGCTTGTATATTTAGTTTGGAAAACAGCATAAATTCAGTTACTTTTTTATTGTAGTATATTTTTGTTTATATATTTAAGCATTGGGAATAGTAAGGAAATGAGCATAAAATAAAAAGGTTACTGCATTTGTATGGGAAAATATGAAATCATTTTGTCGGATGGATATACTGCACTCCCAAGGTCGTGCATTATAACTACCCGAAAAACTTCTTTATATTTTCCCATACAAATGCAGTAACCTATAAATACTTATATTTACATCATGCTTTATTTATATTATACTTAGATTTACATCATACTCATATTTATATCATACTTATATTTATATAATATGTATATTTATATCGTACTTAGATTTATACCATACTTAGATTTACATCATACTCATATTTATATCATACTTATATTTATATAATATGTATATTTATATCATAATTAGATTTATACCATACTTATATTCATATCATACTTATATTTTCATACTAATATTCATATCATACTCATATTCATATACTGATATTCATATCATATCATATTTGTATCATACTTATATTTACATCATACTTATATTCATATTATTTTTATATTCATATACTTATATTCATATCATACTTGTATCATACTTATATTTATATCATACTTGTATTCTTATCATACTTATATCATACTTATATTCATATCATACTTGTATCATACTCATATTTACATCATACTTATATTCTTATACTTATATTATATCATACTTATATTCATATACTTATATTCATATCATACTTGTATCATACTTATATTTACATCATACTTGTATTCTTATCATACTTATATTCATATCATACTTGTATCATACTTATATTTACATCATACTTATATTCTTATCATACTTATATTTATAGGTTACTGCATTTGTATGGGAAATGCAAATTGAAATTTGGAGTAATATTGTTAATGAATACGCATTGCGACATCTTTTCCATTTGATGTGGAATGAATACCTTTTGGTATTTTTGTCGATTCAACGCAATCTTTTGATTAATGTATGAATATATCTACATGAAGTGACTTGCATCTGTTTCCAGCAGCGTCTGCCTATTTAATGTTTTGAATTGTGTTTACATTGGCATACATGTTTCTTTTCTGTCATTGAATGATTCAGATCACAATGTTGGAAAGTTATGAAGCCTTTCATTGCAATTATCAAAAAGATGCTGTGGAATTTAATGTTCATTTCATTTTGAGTGCAGTAAAGAGGATGTAACTACACTTAGAATATACTCAAAATTAGAGTACAGTTTCAAAATGTGTAATCAACCTTGAGAACCCATAACATGGCTCATCTAATTCAGATTTACAGACTTACAAAATTATATTTTTTGATGTAATTCAGGATGTAAATTGTAAGCATATTTTTGGCCCATTTTTATTAACAGCTAAAGAAGACAGTTTATGTGTATAACTTGCGTTTTATTGTGAGGAACCTCTATAGCGTCTAGATATAGTTAAATCTGAAACATTGTATCAAAAAAGTAAATGCGGAATGTGTCAAAGCAGTTTGTATGTGTCAGTCTATGAAACATTTGCTGGTATGTGGCCGTCCATGAAATATCTGCTTTAGTTCATTCATAAAAAAATTGTTTACGTTAGAAAATAGTTCCTTTGCACATGGGATATAGTATGAAGGTGTTCAATATCGGTGAATATTGTACGATTCTGACAATGTAAAGTAACAGAGAAAAAAGATGAGCATATAATATATCATACTTATATTCATATACTTATATTCATATCATACTTGTATCATACTTATATTCATATCATACTTATATTATATCATACTTATATCATACTTATATTCATATCATACTTGTATCATACTTATATTCATATCATACTTATATTCATATCATACTTATATTATATCATACTTATATCATACTTATATTCATATCATACTTGTATCATACTTATATTCATATCATACTTTATTATATCATACTTATATTCATATCATACTTATATTCATATCATACTTATATTTTTTCATACTTATATTCATATCATACTTATATTATTTCATACTTATATTCATATCATACTTGTATCATGCTTATATTTACATCATACTTATATTCATATCATACTTTTATTATATCATACTTATATTAATGTCATACATATATTATCAGTAAGAATATTAGTATCTGCTTGGGTAAAAATGGCAAAGCGAATATATAAAATATATCAAATGAGATCCCCTAAGATGCCTTTTTTTTTTACTAAATGGGAAGCTTAGTTAGAAAATTAATGCAAAAACAAAGTACACAACATAGAGTTTATGTACACAACTGTCTTTGAGCAGAACGAATTCACTTAGGGTCAAATCGTCACATAAAACTTTATGATGACCTGTGTCCTAAAATCTGAATCAAATGGTCCTCGATATCTGCCACAGCTGTAGTTGAATTTGTGTCTATGTGAGAAGAATTACCCAAAAAAATTAAGTTTGTCAAGCCTATGCATGTCAATAAAAGTTCTTAAGTATGTCCTAAAAAGTTTTCCATGAATCGCACAACAAAGGAGCATATGACCTCCAGCCCAAAGCACTCTGATGCAATCAAATCAAACTCTGTTTCATTCATGATACGAGATACATCCTATAGTTAAAAAAATGAAATGTTGACCCCTCCATGGAATGGTCTGTCATTGAAAATGGCAAAATATGAACATGGATTTGTCCATTGCAGATGTCACATCTTGAATCTTTAGGTAATGGAATGATGAAATAGTCAGCAAAGCTGAAACCATAAATTCTCAGGATCAATAGAATAAAAAATTAATGTCCTGAGTGGAAAGCTATCTAATTTTGTGGGGAAACCAGTTCTTTGGTAATGACAAGTCATAGTTGGCTGTAGATAGCTGGTCCTGGTGAACAAGGAGGTCAACTATACTGTTGTGATGACATCTCTGAATTCTGGGTTTCATGTTGTTAATGGAAAACTGATGATAAGAGATCACATCCTAACTGTTAGTAGCAAACAAATGTTAAAAGATGTGAAGCATCGCCAGATGCCAAGCACAAGAAAATATAGTTGGATATTGAGATTCCAAACCAATTTTCTGTAACTTTGTAAGGCCAGAGATCATGTGATACTATGTGGGTAACATCTACTTTAAATTTTGAATACTAATGCCAGTGATGACCATTAGGAATGGTTCTGTTGATGCACACTGAGTGTGGTCTTACAACTAGCCCCATGTAGTTATTAAGTTAAGGGACTAATAGCTTCTTACAACTAGTCCCATATAGGCAGTGAGTTGCGGGACTAACAGCTTCTTTCAACTAGTACTATTAAGGCAGTGAGTTAAGAGACTAAAAGCTTCTTACAACTAGTCCCATATAGGTTGTGAGTTAAGGGACTAATAGCTTCTTACAACTACTCCCATGGAAGTAGTGAGTTAAGGGACTAATAGCTTCTTACAACTAGTCCCATGGAGGCAGTGACTTAAGGACTAATAGCTTCTTACAACTAGTCCCATATAGGTTGTGAGTTAAGGGACTAAAAGCTTCTTTCAACTAGTCCCATGGAGGCAGTGAGTTAAGGGACTAATAACTTCTTACAACTAGTCCCATGGAGGCAGTGACTTAAGGACTAATAGCTTCTTACAACTAGTCCCATATAGGTTGTGAGTTAAGGGACTAATAGCTTCTTTCAACTAGTCCCATGGAGGCAGCGAGTTAAGGGACTAATAGCTTCTTACAACTAGTCCCATGGAGGCAGTGACTTAAGGACTAATAGCTTCTTACAACTAGTCCCATATAGGTTGTGAGTTAAGGGACTAATAGCTTCTTTCAACTAGTCCCATGGAGGCAGCGAGTTAAGGGACTAATAGCTTCTTACAACTAGTCCCATGGAGGCAGTGACTTAAGGACTAATAGCTTCTTACAACTAGTCCCATATAGGTTGTGAGTTAAGGGACTAATAGCTTCTTACAACTAGTCCCATATAGGTTGTGAGTTAAGAGACTAATAGCTTCTTGCTCAAGTTAGTTTACTTATTTCAGGTATTTCTTTTGTTGACCCAGTCTAGAAATGGCCAGAGTTTACAAAGTGAGTGATTTACCCTTTAGATAAGTGTTATCAAAGCAACATATTTTACATAAAAAAATTTTCTTCGTGGTTTTGCCAGAATAAAACATTATGGTTAGTGCTATAAATTTATGGATCTGTATGTGATGGGGATGAATCTTTTGTCTTCACAGATCAATCATTATTGGTAGGATCTTTAAGGATGGTTGCTTGTGAATGTTGGACTAAAACCTTTTCAAATTTATATTTTTGCACAGCCAAAGTTTAAAATCATTCCAAATCAATAAAAAATATTATATGTTTATGTGCATTTCTTGTGCTACTCTTAGGTGAATATTTATCCTGAAGTAGGGGTCATTTCAAACAAAATGATGGAAAAAATACCATGTTGATTATTGTCCATAAAATCATAACTGAATGGATATTTAAAAATTGACTGCTGTTATCAGATAAAGAAAAGGGTATTGTTAAGTGAATTTTTTTATTGTGACACAACTATTGACAGTTAATTGGTTTCCCACAATGGACTGTTGAGAGGAAACTGGTTTCCCACAACAGGAATCCTACTCAGCAGATATACAGTTGTAAATTACTAACAGTTTGCTATGGTCTCGTGTACTTTTGTTGACATTATGATTTCCTCTTACATGACTTGTAAGAGAATTGTCCTAAAAAATAATCTAGTAAAAGAAAAATGTCACAACTGCATCATTTTATGTCTGATTTCTTACATAGTTCATAATGTCATGAGATACATAGTTAACAAGAGGTGCCATATCTGTGACATAATGATAATGTCACATGCTTTGATTTTACATAAGTGGACATAGTTTTTTATGGCTTGTAGCGACCACAGAAAAAGCCCCTGCAGAAATGTTGATTCTGTGAACAAGATTGAATTCACTGTATATGTTAATTATATTTATATTTAGATAATAGAATGGTAGTGTTGTAAAATTATTGCTCTAAATCACGAAATGACAATATTCCCTTTTTGACAGAGAGAACACCATGGCAAGGTTTTTCTATATATGGGTGAATAACACAGAACTCAGCAAAGAAAACAGGATGTATGAAAGAATGGTATGTTTTTAGATCTTGGAGTTGTACTTGACAACATTTATTTACATGCTGCTTCGGGATCCAATGATTCCAGATAAAGACAACATTTGTTCAACAATGTAAGAAAGCTAATTCGAGGAAACATTTTTGTTTTAACATTATCAATCACATTGCAGTACAAATTATGTATGTTTTAAAAAGCTTGAAGGATATGTTAAAACAGCTTGAAAAGTTGGTTTGAAATGCAGTTTTTGTCAGAAGAGCTGTCATGGTATCTAGATGTTCTTAAATGGAAATGATGCAAATTGACACTCAATATGGCCACCATGGGGGACATCTCTACTCCTCCCCAATGATAAACATGGAGTTTTCACTAGTAGACTTCTTATAATATCTAATTGGTCCTCAATTAAAATGATGTCAATCATACAGTCAGTGTGACTTCACATTGGTCCTAAATTAAAATGTCAATTATACATTCAGTGTGACTTTCACATTGGTCCTAAATTAAAATGATGTCAATCATACATTCAGTGTGACTTTCACAATTTCTGTTTGGACAATCTTTTTGCCATATTGACCTGTAACTGTCACCAGAAGCCTTAAAACAGTGACTACATTGTCCTAAATGAATATGGTGCCCATCTGATAATCATTATGACCACTACAGCATCTAATTTGAAAATCTCTGAAGAATATTAGTTGGTTTCAACTCGCAGCAGTTAAAAACAAAGAAATAGTCTTATCTGGAATTGAGGAAATTCTTCTTTTCAGCCAGTAGAGCTTGTCTCTTCAAGGGACTCGTGTATATGGAAACAGTGTGGAATACTCTGGTGGCCCAGTGGTTAGAGTGTCTGCCTTGGATGCAGCAGGTCATGGGTTTGAACCCCAGCTAAGTCATACCAAAGATTTATAAAAATGGTACTAACAGCTGCCTTGCAGGGCGATCAGCAAAAAGAGGTTAGTGTTAGGGCTGGTCGGCCTGGATAATGTGACTGGGTGGAACATGATGCTACATGTCTGCGGCATGATGCCCCAGTGCTAGACATCACTAGACTATTGCCACATTGTAGACATCATACTGATACAACTGAATTTTTTTTAGCTGCATTAAAAATCCAGATCACACACACACATACTGAAACAGTGCACAGCTGTTGGGATATATTTGAGATCCTGCTTACTAACAACTTGAGTTTTACCATCAACAAGGAGTGGTACAAATCTCTATTCAGAAAAAAAAATATAAACATAATTGCAAGAAAATTAACCAGACTGTTTGTCATATTTTCATTGCTATAATTACAATAGTGAGTTAAGAAACTGAGGTGATCTTCATTCTGTTTGGCTGACAGGAATCAGTTGTTTGGCTGACAGGAATCAGTTGTTTGGCTGACAGGAATCATTATGAAATTTTGGGTCATTTAAACCAGATTTCTTTCTCATTTTCAGCAATGCTTGGCTTTAAGTAAAGTGAGCAATCACCAACCACTTGTGTGTCTTGTTTATTTCCAAGACAAAATTTGGAATCCGCACAGTCCAGAAGATGAATCATAGCACTCCTATTGGACACTTTTCTTTCATTTTCAGGCCATCTTACATCACGAGGCTAACATGCAGAAGTCATTTTTCAAAGTTTGGAAGAGGAAAATGCAAGAGGTGCTGGAAGTAAAGAATAAAGAGGTAATTATTCAGATTCATTTATGATATAAAATTTTGTGTAGATTCTATTAGTAAAATGTCTGGCATTCATTCTCTTCTGTATCTGTCAAACGAAAAATTTCTCCATGATACAAATAGAAGTTTATATTGTACCACAAAAACTGCAATATGCATTACATATATTATTGTTAAAGATAATAGTTTCTTTTTGCCTCACAAAATCAAAACATTTATTATAATTGGACAAGAGATAACTTAATACTGCCTCAATGAACTATGTTAAGATGATGCAGTAAGTTATAATTTTAATTACAAACCTGTTGGATTGTTTCGGAAAGGACTGTGTAAAAAATGATATCTATGAACAGTCTCAAGAGAAGTCTCAATCTCTCAGAATTAAAAAAAATTGAAATGAAAATAAGGTTTTTTATGGACAATTCAGACCAATTTTGATGATTTCATTTTCAGACACTGGCAGAAGAATACCATGATGAAGCGCTAATGAAGAAATATCTGTTGTTGTGGAAAAACCATGTAGAGGAAACCAAGACTGGGTACATGCACATTTTATGCCTCCAGTTTTACAGTAGACTAATTTCTTCATAATTCATTATTAACAGCATTTACACTAGCATTTTGCATAGTAATAAATAGGTCTTGACCTTGGTAGCAGTGTGATGCATTAGAAACTAGTCATGGGATGAATTCCCGATTGCAGCATGCGCATGTCCGTATTCAAGGTCAGTGATTTTCTCATGTCACAATCTGGAGGCATTATTACACTGATCAAGTTTCTTTTGTGTACATTTGGTATGAAATCCAGTGTTTTAGTTGTAGACTTCGACACAGGTGATTCTTTTCCTCAAACTTTATAAATTGTACCTACACCTATCACTATACTTTTAACTCTCACACAACAAGGTCCACTAACATACTGTAAGCGAAGTATAAATGAAGTAACACAGCAAATACTCATAAGAAAAAAAAAATTTTGAAAAGTTTTGTTATTGAAAATTTTTTTTATGTTCTTGCTGCACAAACCATCTACATGCAGATCTTAAATACTAGTCTTTTTTAAGCATCTACCATCACTGTATCATTTATAGAATTACAAAAAGTAAAATGTGTCAACAAAGGACATTAAAGGAACCATATCATCTTGGACAGGTGTCACTTGCATAATGATTAAACTAATTGTAAATATGAAGGAGGACCCTTTTGTTTTGTCAATAATAAGCAATTTTCTTTTTTTAGAGGTATCCACTAAAGTAGTTTAATAAAGTTTCAGTTGTTCAAATATCCATCGCTGTTGTACTTGGTATGACCTGATCAGATCCTGGAATCATGGATCTTTGAGTTTCGAAAGTTCTACTGTATTGGAGATTTCTTAAGAAAGTGATATCTCTGACAGATGGTATTTGATATATTTTTGACTGTAATACACTAATTATTGCTGTCAAGACAGGTTTTATGTCAGACAAATGTTTGATACATGTTTTAATATTAAAACTACAATAGGAGTATTTGTATTTTCTCATGTTACATTACCAGTGCTTTCACTGTAACTAAGTTTAGTTATTCTTCAGTCTGCCGAACCATAAATTTTCTTCTTTTTTTTATAGGCAAAGGCACAACATTATTGCAATCCGGAACTATCACCGACGTATACAAGTCAAATGTCTACAAGCATGGAAGCGGGTATATTTACATTAAAATTATGCTATTTTATTTATCTTCATATAATCTGTTGTAAATTTTAAATATGATCAGTTTTTATTGTTGTTTGTATGCAAGAGAGAGATTTAGAAACAAACATCCTTGGAGACAGAATCATACTTTATTCATAGTTTTGTAAATCCATATGCTTGGTGGTAGATGACACATTGTATATTTTTGTATTTAAATTCTAAATATTGATTATCTATGGTGATTGATATTTGTTCTATATATTGCATTTTGTTGATTACTCATTAAAGTTACATATTCTGATTAATGTCAGTTAGGAACAGTATCTCTTCCTTAACCCTTTAACTACTAAAGCTGTTCTGCAGTTTCACTACTGCTGAGTGATAATGTATCAGTTACTGAGACTACTGATACTGTTTCCTAGGCTGAATACTAGAGCATTGTCATGGCTGACTACGTAAACGGACAATAAAAACATGGTTACATTTATATTCATTATTTCATTAGTTTTTGCTGGATTTCAGTGAAATAAAAAGCAGCTTACTTTGTATAGTGTCTGTTATTCATATATTTCCATTTTATTTACTCCTACAACAATCAGAAAAGAAATCCCCGTTGCATAGACTGTTTTGAATCACACAAAATAAACCATCGTCATTTGATTCAAAATCACATACATCTAGTGTTGAAATGGGACTAAAATTATTATCTGATCCATTTACTAAGAATGATCCATTAAACTCTTCGATATTGCGTGCACTGAACCCTTTAAAGTCACAAATATCTTACTAGGAATCCATTTTTGTTTATCTCAACTACACGTTTTTTACATTGCCGGAAATTTCCTTCCTGCGTGTCTAAATTTAACCTCTCAGCTTTCCAACTGGTATCAAAATGTTCAGTAACCAGTCTTCTCATTGGTTATGATAATGAAAAATAAGTAAATATCTGTACTTTCAACCAATTAACGTTTAGTTAACATAGCAGTTACATCCGCATATATGCGACACTGGGGTTTTGAGTACAGCAGAACTATGCGCTCATAAGCAACACTGGGGTTTAAAACAAGGCTTATCGACACTGCATATATGCGTCAGTGGGGTTCAGGAGCTATTTACAGGTGACGCTCAGATGCAGTAGTCGTAGTTAAAGGGTTAAATCATTTGTTTAACTCAGTGCATATCATTGCATTAAATTCATTGTTGGATTTTATGTGTACTAGTGCACAAGTTTGGTGTCATGTTCATTCATTTTTCAGTTGCCTTATAAATATCATTTCACAGAATTGCTTTCAGTGTCTTTGCTATAATCTAATCCCATCCTAATTCATCCTGTTACATCCTTGGTAAATTGAATATTTCACTGTAATAATGCTTTAGTTTGGCAAACAGAACAAGAATTTATAGATGAACATATTTAAATACATTAAACCTGCATTATCAGGTAATATTGTGTCATAGAGATTGTGAATAAAACTAGATTAATTTTGATGCAGTCAAATCTGTGTTATGTAGTAAACATGTAGAGTACCATCCATTAATTGTCATTAAGAGTGGATTGATAAATTATTTGAAAATTAACAGACAATTATTTGAAAGTTGATTTGGATCAAAAACTGCATTCATTGGTCTTATAAAACTCAGATTAAAATGTCTGACATAACAAAATCTCATGCCTGTATCAACTGGAATCATTCTGATCAAATAAGAATTTTTGTTTTCAGTATGCACTATATTGTCACATCAGAAAACAGAAGCATGAAAAAGCACTGTCTCACCTGAGGAAGAAAATATATGGAAAAGTTCTGACAGAATGGATCAAGCACACAAAAGAGATAAAGGCAAGGAAGGCCTTGGCTGAGGTCAAGCATCAAAAGAAATCTAAAGAACTTCAAAGGTAGGTTTTCATCAGTTGCTTTAAGCATTCCATTTCAGTACTTTGCTTGATGTTTGTTATACCAGTATTGGGAAAGGAAGAATTCTGTTTAACAAGATCTATGTTTTATGGCCAAGGGTAAGTAATTTTTAACAAAAGCACTTGCTACTTATTCAAATTCTTAAGTTATTTTTACATTTACACATATTCAAGGAAATGAATTTTTTGTTGAATTCTACAAGGATTGTTGCTTTTTGATCTGTTCTATTACTGAGTTTAAGACCATAAAGTTGCAATAGAAAATTGGTGGCTTGTCCTTAGGATATAAATTTCACTAAAATATTTCAGAAAACTTAGTTCTAAAATTTAAATTCACATTATGTTGAAACATTTTAAGTCCCAGATATATTTTCACATTTTTTAAATCTATAGTGAAACCAACAAGCTTTAACAATGTCATCTAAATTTGAGAAATTTATTTTAGACTACTTGGAAAAGGATGAATTGCTCACATTGCATGACAATGATTTTTCTGAGGCAAAGACTTTTTTAATGAAGCAAACAATACAAAAAATATTTTGGTCCAATATTTTTGTGGAAAGAATGTTTGGATAAAAAGTGCTTTGCATTCACTTTGTGAATCTCCATTAAAATACAAGAATTAAAAAAAGAGTTAAGAAAGCCTGAAGTTCAGATAGAAGAATGGCAAATGCAAGCAGATAAAATGAAAAGAGAAAGGAAAATGCAGTTGCAGAGAGAGAGAAGAAAGGGAATTTCAGTTTATATTAAACATCCTTATTACTTGCAGCCTGTTTCCCAGCCTCTTCAGCAGCATATCTGTGAGCACATTGCTGGCATTGTTGAAGTTTCTCATAACCAGCCAGATCTTTTGCACCATCATTTCCAGGATAGGCATCCAAATAGGTATTGACAGACAGCCTGGGATGCCAGCCAAACATTAACTAATGGGGCAAATATCCAGTGGCATCACTTTTGGTAGCATTGTAGGCCTGTATGATTGGTCTGATGTACGATTTCAAGTCTAATTTCTGGTCGGCTGGGTTGAAACGCTCAGCTGAATCATTCCCCATGGGGTGATACAAAGTAGTACTAGATTTGGCTACTACCGCTAACTTGCATAGTTCCCTTTTCACTGAACTTTCAAAGTTCTGGCCATGGTCGCTGTTGGTGTCTGTATGGAGTTTGCATGGTTTATACAAGATTGTAAAATCAAAATCCGCCAGAGAGGCTAGCCAGCAATGCCCTGTGGCATCTAACTTGGCTGTGGTGGTGATGTAGGTCAAGAGGTTAGAGTCTGTGATCACCTCAGACATATTCAAGACCAAGTAATAATGGAATTTGTCTGTGATTGCCCACTTCAGTGCCAGGAACTACAGCTGATGTGATGGGTACCACTTTTCTGAGGGTCTGATACCTCACTTGGCATAGGTATTATTAACCCTATCCATTCCATTTTGCTTCTGATATAGAATGGCACCAGGCCAATTGACTGAAGCATCAGTGTGTAATATAAAGGATAGGTTGAAGTCTGCATCAGCAAGAGCAGGTGGGAATGTAAGCTTCACTTCAATAGTATAGCTTTTGAGTTTCATCCCATGTCCAAGTAGTGCTAGTGGTCTTGGTCTCCCTTTTACCATATTTCTTACTGGTCTGTCCATTGGTAGAATGTCCTTTAAGTAGGTTATTAATGATTCCACTAAATTGGTATAGTGCACAATGTACTGACAGTAAAAACCAGCAAAACCAAGAAACTGTCGCAGTTTCTTCACATTCCGGGGGGTAGGCCCAGGAATGTGAAGATTTTCTCTGGATCACTGGAAATACCATACTGGCTAATGACGTGACCGAAGTAGATCACAGAAATCTTGAAGAGCTCACACTTAGTTCAAGTCGATGTTACACAAGTCTTCTGAAAAAGGTTTCGAGGCATTGGATATTTTCCTAAAAAGGTTCTTGAAAGGATCAGGATATCGTTTAAAAAGACTAGACACTCTCTTAAATGTAGGTCACCCATACATTGTCCCATCAAGCGTTGGAAAGTGGTAGGGGCATTGGTGAGTCTGAATCCCATGCTTTTCCACTCAAAGAAAACCAAGTTACCTACAGAGAAGGCAGTATTCTGTTTATCTTCTTGCATTTCCATGTTTCAGTATCCAGATCTGAGATTGAGCTTGGAAAAGTTGGTCAGACCTTCCAAACTGTTCATATTGACATCATCAAACCTTGGCAACATACATGCAATATATTTAGTACGAGCATTAAGTTGGTGCAAATTGATACACGTCATTCTTTTTGATCAAGACTATATTGGACAAGAATAGAGACACAGATTCTCTAATGAATCCGGCTTGGAACATTTTCTTTATGTGCTGACGCACCTCTTCATATAACCCTGGTGGAATTTGAGGATATGCCTGCTTACAAGGCATAGGATTTTCCAATACAATCTTATGTTTTATAAAGCTAGTGAGTCCAGTATCAGTGGAACTTATAGAAAAAACATGGGTCCAATTACCTAGGATTTGTTTCACTCTCAGCACTTGGGCTGTTGTGAGATTCTGTACATGTATTCCTAACTCATCAACTGGGGACATACTTAGAGTAGAGGCAAGATTATCTGCTACAAATCTAATGTAATCTAACAAACACTGGACTTTGGTCTAAAAGTAATGGGTTTCCCAGTCATATTACAGCCATTGACTGCAATCATGCAACATGAACCAGTTTGTTGTATTTGTGGTTCTCGGGCGACACACTGTAAAATTGTCTTTGTTTTTCTAGGTTTTCAGTGACTACTTGGGCTGCGTCTTGGGGTACACCTCTGGCCATACAATTAATGGTAGCAAATGCATAAGGGGCTTCAATAAAAGCCCATGCGCTACAGTTTCTAGGAACAAAAGAATTTTAGGCTTATGCTATCAATGGCAATTTGCCATTCTTGAGGGATAGACATGTCATCATTCCTTTAAGAGGCAAATTACATTAGTGCAAAAACTGGACTTTGGTCTAAAAGTAATTGGTTTTCCAGTCATATTACAGCCATTGACTGCAATCATACAACATGAATAAAGGGCAATCTGTGTTAAAAGTATTATTTTGGATGACCAACATTGGAACATCCATAAATGTATATTTTTAACAGGGCACTATCAACAGTGGTCAGTTTAATACCTAGTGTATACAGTGGTGACAATTCTTGTCTATTATGCAAGGAATTATATGCATTTTGAGATATGGTAAAAATGATCAATCCCTAGTCGATGAGTGCTGTAAAACTAGTGTTATTTATCATTATAGTGCCCTTATTCGATACACCGAGTCATTCAGCAAAGCTATGGCCAATACAGACCAGCCAACTCTTACAATTTTGCCATAAGTCTTAAGAAAATAAAAATACTGACTTACAGCATAAAAGCAAAAACTACAAAAAAATGATCATTGCCAAAAAATCCGAAAAATTTGTTCATCTGTGTTTGATTTGGATATCATATTATATATTATGTCATATTATAATTAGTGAAATTCGTCAGGGAACCAGAATAACTTTACAGCTGAACCTTAGACGCTTTAAACTGCCACTATTTGTTCATGCGAAATGCCTGCATAATCCAACTGTTGATTATAGAATTTGTTTACAAATGGCGTCCAGCAAGCAATGCCTGTATAGAACGAAAGAGAAAATAAGCCTCTTAAAAAGTGTTAGTAATCAACATCAAAAAATAAATAGAAATATTAAAATTCTTGTGAAATAAAGATGGGATTGACACAATTACGTTTTTGGACATCACATGCTAATTTAAGTATGACTCGTGGTGGGAGATATTTCGTGAAATGGTAAAATAAAAGAATTACGTCTCGTTTAGAGACAGCAACAAGCCATTGAGCTGAGTAGATGTTGGAACTTGAGTTTGTGCAACTGTACTATTGGTAAATAATGTATACATGTACTTTACAATCTCTTCAGTTGAACTTGTTTATTTTTGCTGCATGTATAGAATACCGAACTTTTAATTATGTTTTCTAGCTTTACACTAGCAGTTTATTATATTTTTTACACCTTACTGAAAACAAGTCAAACTTACAGAAAAAAATAAATTGCATTACTGAGAAGGACTGGTCAGGGTTGGCAGATCTGCAATATGTTCACCAACCTCTGTTTGGACCATAACAGAGATGGTTAGTCTATTGATTAGTTTGATTGGTTGCTGCTGACAAGATTGGTATTGCATCTTTTCAGAATTCCAGGGCAAGTCCCTCATCCTTGGGATCTTTGACCATAGAGGGTGTTGTGGCTGATATAAGCCCTTGGTATTATTAGGCTGAGATTGGGCATCAAGCTGTTGCATTATCTGATCAAATTTGCAATCTAGATTATCGAACTTTGTCTTTAGTCTAGTCAAGCCCTGTCCATAATTAAACAGGTAAGCATTAGCAGAAACCATGTTCTGCTCAACTTTGCCGGCAGGATTTGTTCCCATAGCACCTTTAAAAGTACAGTTTTTATTGGTAGCACCTAATGGGGATAGTGAAAGTTCAAGCTCTACCAACCAAACTTTATAAATGAGATCTTCATAGGATTGCACTGAATCATACTTGTGCATGGTATGACTCCTCGATCAGTCTGAATGGAGCAGATGTGGGAGGTCATGTTTTCGATCCCAGGTCGAGTCATACCAAAGACTTAAGAAAATGGTACTAACAGCTGCCTCGCTTGACACTTAGCATTAAGAGGTTAGTGTTAGGACTGGTTGGCCTGGCATCAGGATAATGTGACTAGATGGGACATCATGCTACATGTACTAGACATCTCTGTAAACTGCCATACTGCAGAAATCATAGCGACATGACTGAAAAATTGTTAAAGCTATGTTAAAAATCCAAATCACACACACATAAACACAGAGTTTTGGTTTATGGCATGGACAGCTTTCTTTGCATGATTTGCAGTTTAGTGTGGATAGTCCGTCAGACTTTATCCCAACCCAATATTTTGTTCATTAAGATATGGAGTTTCTAACTCATATTGACTTGGTTCATCTTACTTCCATGAACAGTGTCATTCGTGTATTGGTTAAAACTTCCACCAGGATGTTCATTTCATCGAGGGAGTTGCTTCAGCCTGCTCATTGAAGCAGCCAATCTATTATACCTTGGCTGTTGTTACATGCATTCTATGCAGATATCCCTTATGGTACAGTAGCACCTATTTTGGGTTGTTTAGATTATCTGATTATGAGCTCAACTAAAAAGTCTAACTCTTACTGCTTTAGTGGAAAGACAAGATAGTGCAAAACAGCAAGAATACCTTTAGAAGCCCTAGAACCCGACAGTTTGTTGGGTTGGTGGAAGGGCACACTTGCTACTGGACTTTGTGACAGTTAGTTGTTAGTGGACACTCTTCATATCAACCTCCTGGAAATGAATTCCATTCTCAAAACGTCTCATACTTCAGTGCAACACATCCAACTCTTCAAAAACAATGGGGGATGAAATCACCAGACCTTTGCTTTGTAGTGTGGGAAGAACATGGGTAGTTTGCATTTCCTCCTTCTCTTAGCTATTGTCTCAATGGTAATGTGATCAGGTATTTGATAGTGAAAGAAATTTGTTTAGTAAATTATGCTTCTCTGAAAATACTTACATGATCACATTACTGTCTCTCCATTGTACCCTTCCCAAAAAATGTGAGTATACTGTTATACTTATTGCTCAAGCTTAAATGGGTAAAATCTGGTATATAGGGGGCAACTTAGTTTGAAGATGGAGAGCTAATCTGTTAGAATAACTTTTCTTTGTCTATATAATACAAAGACAGACAGACAAGTTTATTCATCTTTCTTTCAATGGTTTGAGTTATTTCATAATATTAATGTTTTCAGAGAAACTCAATTTACTGAAAAATGCCCTATCTTTCAAGTGGATTCATCATTTCATGTTCATTCCTTTGAGATTCCATTCATTATGCATTCCATTTGTGTTCTGTATTCCGTTCATTATGCATTCCATTTGTGTTCTGTATTCCGTTCATTATGCATTCCATTTGTGTTCTGTATTCCATTCATTATGCATTCCATTTGTGTTCTGTATTCCATTCATTATGCATTCCATTTGTGTTCTGTATTCCATTCATTATGCATTCTATTTGTGTTCTGTATTCCATTCATTATGCATTCCATTTGTGTTCTGTATTCCATTCATTATGCATTCCATTTGTGTTCTGTATTCCATTCATTTTGCATTCCATTTGTGTTCTGTATTCCGTTCATTATGCATTCTATTTGTGTTCTGTATTCCGTTCATTATGCATTCTATTTGTGTTCTGTATTCCGTTCATTTTGCATTCCATTTGTGTTCTGTATTCCGTTCATTTTGCATTCCATTTGTGTTCTGTATTCCGTTCATTATGCATTCTATTTGTGTTCTGTATTCCGTTCATTATGCATTCCATTTGTGTTCTGTATTCCGTTCATTATGCATTCTATTTGTGTTCTGTATTTCGTTCATTTTGCATTCTATTTGTGTTCTGTATTCCATTCATTTTGCATTCTATTTGTGTTCTGTATTCCGTTCATTATGCATTCTATTTGTGTTCTGTATTCCGTTCATTTTGCATTCCATTTGTGTTCTGTATTCCATTCATTATGCATTCTATTTGTGTTCTGTATTCCGTTCATTTTGCATTCTATTTGTGTTCTGTATTCCGTTCATTTTGCATTCCATTTGTGTTCTGTATTCCGTTCATTTTGCATTCCATTTGTGTTCTGTATTCCATTCATTTTGCATTCCATTTGTGTTCTGTATTCCGTTCATTATGCATTCTGTTTGTGTTCTGTATTCCGTTCATTATGCATTCCATTTATGTTCTGTATTCCGTTCATTATGCATTCCATTTGTGTTCTGTATTCCGTTCATTTTGCATTCCAGTTGTGTTCTGTGTTCCGTTCATGTTGCATTCCATTTGTGTTCTGTATTCCATTCATTTTGCATTCCATTTGTGTTCTGTATTCCGTTCATTATCCATTCTATTTGTGTTCTGTATTCCGTTCATTATGCATTCTATTTGTGTTCTGTATTCCGTTCACTATGCATTCTATTTGTGTTCTGTATTCCGTTCATTTTGCATTCCATTTGTGTTCTGTATTCCGTTCATTTTGCATTCCATTTATGTTCTGTATTCTGTTCATTATGCATTCCATTTGTGTTCTGTATTCCATTTATTATGCATTCCATTTGTGTTCTGTATTCCATTTATTATGCATTCCATTTGTGTTCTGTATTCCATTTATTATGCATTCCATTTGTGTTCTGTATTCCATTTATTATGCATTCCATTTGTGTTCTGTATTCCATTCATTATGCATTATATTTGTGTTCTGTATTCCGTTCATTTTGCATTCCATTTGTGTTCTGTATTCCGTTCATTTTGCATTCCATTTATGTTCTGTATTCTGTTCATTATGCATTCCATTTGTGTTCTGTATTCCATTTATTATGCAT
This sequence comes from Potamilus streckersoni, assembly GCA_016746295.1. Taxonomy (NCBI): domain Eukaryota; kingdom Metazoa; phylum Mollusca; class Bivalvia; order Unionida; family Unionidae; genus Potamilus; species Potamilus streckersoni. The sequence continues at coordinate 580,190 of JAEAOA010000531.1, forward strand.
TCCATTTGTGTTCTGTATTCCATTTATTATGCATTCTATTTGTGTTCTGTATTCCATTTATTATGCACTCCATTTGTGTTCTGTATTCCATTTTTTATGCATTCTATTTGTGTTCTGTATTCCGTTCATTATGCATTCTATTTGTGTTCTGTATTCCATTCATTATGCATTCCATTTGTGTTCTGTATTCCGTTCATTATGCATTCCATTTGTGTTCTGTATTCCATTCATTATGCATTCTATTTGTGTTCTGTATTCCGTTCATTATGCATTCTATTTGTGTTCTGTATTCCGTTCATTATGCATTCTATTTGTGTTCTGTATTCCGTTCATTATGCATTCTATTTGTGTTCTGTATTCCGTTCATTTTGCATTCCATTTGTGTTCTGTATTCCGTTAATTATGCATTCTATTTGTGTTCTGTATTCCATTCATTATGCATTCTATTTGTGTTCTGTATTCCGTTTATTTTGCATTCCATTTGTGTTCTGTATTCTGTTCATTTTGCATTCTATTTGTGTTCTGTATTCCATTCATTATGCATTCCATTTGTGTTCTGTATTCCGTTCATTTTGCATTCCATTTGTGTTCTGTATTCTGTTCATTTTGCATTCCATTTGTGTTCTTTATTCCGTTCATTTTGCATTCCATTTGTGTTCTGTATTCCGTTCATTTTGCATTCCATTTGTGTTCTGTATTCCGTTCATTTTGCATTCCATTTGTGTTCTGTATTCCGTTCATTTTGCATTCCATTTGTGTTCTGTATTCCGTTCATTTTGCATTCTATTTATGTCCTGTATTCCGTTCATTTTGCATTCCATTTGCGTTCTGTATTCCATTCATTTTGCATTCTATTTGTGTTCTGTATTCCGTTCATTATGCATTCCATTTGTGTTCTGTATTCCATTCATTTTGCATTCCATTTGTGTTCTGTATTCTGTTCATTTTGCATTCCATTTATGTTCTGTATTCCGTTCATTATGCATTCTATTTGTGTTCTGTATTCCGTTCATTATGCATTCCATTTGTGTTCTGTATTCCGTTCATTTTGCATTCCATTTGTGTTCTGTATTCCATTCATTTTGCATTCCATTTGTGTTCTGTATTCCATTCATTTTGCATTCCATTTGTGTTCTGTATTCCATTCATTTTGCATTCCATTTGTGTTCATTCTACAACCAATTGCATTCCATTTATATTCATTCTGCATTGCATTTGTATTCATTATACATTCCATTTGCATTCCATTTTCATTTCACTGCTACAATGACCCATTTCAACACTGCCTTTCTAACTGATTTACTTGCTCAGATGTGCTGTGGATACTAGCCATCATAAATGACCTGCCATGGAAATACACAGTACATCAACAGAATTTGTGGTTTGCTTCAATTCTTATCATTTTTCTGCAACAGTTCAATGAAATTTTGGTAATATAATTGATACTGCAAATGTGTCACAGGCATCTGATGGCATACATCATCTCTAAGATGGAAATAAAATATTTTCCCTCACTACAAAATTAAATTTAACAGAGTAATTTATCAGAGTAGTTTCAGTAATGATCAATTTGTCATCTGCTGAACCATCTTTTTCTCTCATTTGCTACATTGATGTAAATCTAACTTGGCTCATTTTATGATCATTTTATAAAAGTGCTACTAAGTGGTTGTAATATTCATTACAAAAACAACTAACCAGGGTGAGGTCTAACATTGAAATGTATACATGGGCTGAAAATAATTAGGTCCACTAGCTGCACTTGCATTGACTCCAGCTGGGTATAACCAGTCTTAAAAACATAGACTAGCTGCACTTGCACTCAATCCAGCTGGCTATAAACTTGATTTGAAAACATACAGACTAGAAAAGTAATAATGTCTTTGTAAGCTGAAGTTGCTGCTTTGTGTAGAACATGCTGCATCAGCCAGTTTGCAAGGTTTATTTATAGAATGTGCCAGTTGTGCTTGAGTAATCATCAGATTTTCAAGTATGATACAACAGCCTGCATCAAATGTATGATAATTGGAATGTTTAAGCTTTCACGGCCACAGGTAATAAAAACCAAACATGCAATCAGATGAATAGAATATTTTTTTAAAGGCATCAATTTATTTCAGACATGTTTTCCGAATGTGGAGAGAAAATATTGTCGAACAGAGGGAAGAAAAGAAGAAGGAGAATAATGCTAAAGACCATCTGAATACAAACCTCTTGTCGAAGGTAATACAAAATGCATGTCTAAATCACTTGAAGTTCATGGTGTACCAGTATTCATAGTTCTCATCAGTATGCATGACCACAAATTTAATTTTGCCACAAGATATGAAGCACACTGAAAATACCCAAGGCATCCATTTTTACAGATGGTAAAGCATCTTTAGAAAGTATGCTTGTTTGAATACCAGCATTTTTAATAGCGCTGTGAAATATCTCATGATACATTTATGAATGACAGGGAACAAAGGAAATTTATTGATTTTATTCGCTTGCATAACCTCATTAACTTGAAAACTCTAATTTATTATCTAATTCTGTAGTAATAAATGCAAAATTAGTTACAGTTTGATTCCTTCTTTACTGATAGCACTTATTATCTTATTGTAACCAGTTATTATAGTTACTTAAACATCATGCAATCTTGTGAAATTAGGAAACATAACAGTATTAAAGTTGAGAAAAGTCTAAGTGTGCATATCCTTGAATATCATTAGTCACTATGTATCCATAGAAATAACCAACACAATGCATGGATCACAAAGCATTGTATAATCTACTGTTATATACTGTTAGATACTGTTCTATGCATTGTTACTGTTCTATACAGTGTTATATACTGTTAGATACTGTTCCATGCATTGTTATATACTGTTAGATACTGTTCTATACAGTGTTGTATACTGTTAAGATACTCTTCTATGCAGTGTTATATACTGTTAGATACTCTTCTATGCAGTGTTATATACTGTTAGATACTGTTCTATGCATTGTTATATACTGTTAGATACTGTTGTATATACTGTTAGATACTCTTCTATGCAGTGTTATATACTGTTAGATACTCTTCTATGCAGTGTTATATACTGTTAATGTTCTATGCATTGTTATATACTGTAGGTACTGTTCTATACAGTGTTATATACTGTTAGATACTCTTCTATGCAGTGATTTATACTGTTAGATACTGTTCTATGCATTGTTATATACTGTTAGATACTGTTCTATACAGTGTTATATACTGTTAGATACTCTTCTATGCAGTGTTAGATACTGTTAGATACTCTTCTATACAATGTTATATACTGTTACTGTTCTATACAGTGTTATATACTGTTAGATACTGTTCTATACAGTGCTATATACTGTTAGATACTCTTCTATGCAGTGTTATATACTGTTAAATACTGTTCTATAGTGTTTTATAATGTTAGATACTCTTCTATACAATGTTATATACTGTTACTGTTCTGTACAGTGTTATATACTGTTAGATACTGTTCCATACAGAATAGATTGATTAGAGTGAAAGCAATGACCATGTCTTGTTCAATTATTATTTCTTTTCTTAATAAACATAAATGTTTTCACAGAATTTTTTAATTTTGTTGATCACCTTATATAATGTTAAATACTGTTCTATATAGTTCTGCATTCCATTGAGTAAATAGAACACAAGAGTACATTGTTAATACTAAATATATAACTAACTTGTTAATGCTAAATGCAGAACTGTAAAATAGACAATCAGTAGGTCAGTCACATTTTCTCATTTTAATCACATCTATCTAATATCGCTGACTAAAATGCTGTGAGTCATGTACAGAGTTTTTTTTAATAAAGATCTGGTCAACAAACAGATGACTCCCTATGATTAGGCTGGCCTATACAACAGAGATTTTACTGCCAGGTTTTCCGCTTTGTGACCAGTATGTTTGCAGCATTGAGATAGTTAAGTTAATCAAACTCAATTTTGACAGAACTGTTTCATGTTGGAAAAGATAAAAACTTTTCTTCAAGCTGTAACATTAACTTTTTTGGATATATCATGGTCTCATTATTACATATTTATATTTGGATTTATCATGGACTCATTATTACATATATATATTTGGATATATCATGGTCTCATTATTACATATTTATATCTGGACATATGGTCTCATTATTACATATTTATATTTGGATTTATCATGGTCTCATTATTACATATTTATATTTGGATTTATCATGGTCTCATTATTACATATTTATATTTGGATTTATCATGGTCTCAATATTACATATTTATATTTGGATATATCATGGTCTCATTATTACATATTTATATTTGGATTTTGAATTTTTTACTTTTTGGAGATCAACAGTTTTTTCCTCAACAAAGGGGATTTTGGAAAAATATTAAAAAAGGAAACTTTTATAATACCTTAAACTAAATAAGTGTTAAGGTATTAATGAATTTATACAAGTAAATAAAAAAAACATTTAAAATATGTATTCAGATTTTTGTCCTGTGTATGGTAATTGGAATAAATTGCCTCCAATTGTACAATAGGATTCACATCACTTTGATTTACTCCAAAAGATAAGCACATTCCGGGTGAATCAAAAATGAAAAATGCACATTACTCTCCATTGTTTCATTTCACAGATATATGTTCCTAAACACTGAGTAACAAATTAAAAATTTAGACTAAATAACATTTCATCATGATGGCAAAGGGTTAATTTATAATAATGTAGGTTGGCACTGAAAATCACCAATGTAGCAGTCATAAGCTTGTGATCCTATTCAAATTGTGTGTCTAGTGTTTGAAAAGTTATGAATTTGCCATATGGTGTATTGATTGGGTCAAAAAATTGAAATAATTTGTAGTGTAGAATATTTTTGGGCCCTTAGAATGATGTATTTAAGTATTATTACTGCTTCCATCATGCTGGTTGTGCATTTTCCAGTTCGAAATTACATGTCTGACTCACTTGATTCCAACTCAATTTCAGGCAATGTGCATCAGCTAAAATTGTCGAAAATATCTTAAAATATAGTAAAATTGTTGCTTCTTCAGAAATGTATGTGTAGAGCACATATTTATCTGAATAATAGGATAAAATGCAATCTAAATATTTTGAAGTGCCTTTACTGACCTTAAAATGTTTGGTAAAATTAAAATAATGCCACATATGCAAAAAGAGACCTGTTTTGATCTCCAGCGTTGATTTTCAAAAGCATATTGGAGTTATTCTCTCTTTGCTTGTGGATAGCTAGTGTTGTAATGGTTCTTGACAGAAACAAGTGTCTAAGACAACAATGTTCTTAGTGATTGAATATATCAAATCTCACTAATCTTTTACCACTTTTTGATTAGCTTGCTGAAAAATTAAGAGAATTTACCTAAAAAAAGTCAATTATATCTCTAAGCTGTGTTTTCTCAACAAATACCAACTTCTTCCATGGTCAAAAACATGTCTCACTACCATTACTGTCACAATCCAGCTACATTCGTTCTTTTCACAGCGTGCATTGTATTTATCTGAATAAATGTGGCCACAGATTTACACTTTCATTTTGTAAGGAGATTTATTACAAAATCTACTAGTTTTCCTTATGGATAAAAAAAATAGACAGCTTGTCATTTTGTTTATGATTAGTAAAACTACAAATGTAGCATCACATGGTAGGCTTTCCCCAACCTATTTATAGCTGACCAATGAGAACGTTTTATTGTCTATGTCCAAACTAAATAATTGAAACAGAGATACCTATGACTGGTGACAGTACTCTTAAGTGAAATAGTGTGCATAACATAATACAAATTGATGACGGAATATCTAAAGTGGAATTTTGTGCTTACATTTAGCATGCACTTTTAAAAAGACCTACAGAGTCAGCTATTTCAACCACTGATAGAAGCAATTTTATTGAATAAATGACCAAGGACAGAAATAATTTTGAAATAAAATTACCCTGGCATGCATGTTTTTAAAAGTGCCATCCCCAAGTCTCATAAATGGAATAGCCCTTAATAAATCATTTTCATGCTCTAGGCTGATGTATTTTTAGAATATTCTTCACATTTTGTAACAAAATGTACCAGACTAGACTAGGGACAGTAGCATGATTTTTTTTTTTTTTGTGGTGAATGGCAAGAATCTCATACCAGTGTTTTAATCCTAAGGTGTTCAAATCCTGGCACAGATTTTCAGCCACCCATGCCTACAAGAAGTCCCAGACATTACAGTGGGTTGAGACATCCAGGGAACATCTTCAGAAAAGTAGGTACTAATTACATTTGGATCTTAAGTTTGTATAAGTTATGATATATTTCTGGTACCAATATGTGTGGTATGACAAAACATGTCAAGATTAAGTAATTTTATGTTTGAAATTTATTTATTTTGTTTTGGTGTTTTTCTTTGTATGTTTATCCAAAATGCATACAGTTTTTTAGTTCTTTTTCTCATGATATGAATTTCAAATAAAAGTTTGCATGGGATTTGTTATTTTACATGATAAGGACTCAATTGGTCCATATTTCTTTCATGTACATGCCACTATAGTGTTATTCAACTGTAACTTATGAAAACAGGTTATGACTTGATTTAGGTACTGCAATTTAACAAATTTACTGTAGATATCCAAATACATGACAAAGATAAATTTGAGCATAAGAAACCACACTATTTTCTTTAAATTCTGCAGGGTTCCTTCAGGTCATGGAATCCTGGAAAAGTTTTGGAATTTAAAAAATAAATTTCAAGGGTCTTGAAAAGCTATGGAATCTGTCAAAACCTTGCAAAGTTTTGGAAAAGTCATGGAATTTGTGACAATGGAGTTAAAGAAATTAATTACTACTAATTTCATAGAGCACCATGAACCGATTAAATAAAATGCAAAATTACAATCAATAAATAGTTTCAATTCATATAACAAGAGTAAGTTCCCCTAATGGAAGTATCACATGATTTCCGGTGTATTTCACTAAATAAAAGAAAGCAATTAGAAAGTAATGTGTTTTGTTAATATTGTAAATAGGAACACATACAAAGATTACATTGATCATTGGATTATGATATGAATTACAACATTACAAAGTCAAAGTGTACTAACCCAGGTAAATTTAAAATGTACATATTAAAAATATTTGTTAACTTATTTGTTATTTTAGATTGAAAGATGTCATTCTTTATGTTATTTACTTGACAATGCAAGATAGCGCGGTCCTTGAGTTTTATGAAATGGCCCTGGAAAAGTTTTGGAAAAGTCATGGAATTTGTTTTTGTTCAGTCTGCAGGAACTGTTCAGTCTGCAGGAACCCTGATTCTGCCATTGCAGTTACTGTTATCTTATGCCACAAAATTTTCAAAGAAATTCTGTTTTCTTTACCCATTCAGTTAACAATACAAATATTCTGATTGGTTGAGGAAAAAAATTTCCATGTGATGGAAAAGCAAATTCCCAATTACAATAAATATGGCAGACATGCATTAGTGAGAATTATTCTGCTGCATTGTACTTAAAAAGTGAGAAGTTGTTTTCTGACTAAAGTTGGGTCATAGAAGTAACAGGCAATACTTACAAGTCATACTGTGCATGTTGTCGTAAGAATGTTGAAAATTACCTAAAAGTGCTGAAATTGCAGTCAAGTGAGAACCACAAAACACCTAGAAAATCTTGGGAATCATAAACCTTAGAAAATTTCTTCATTGTGAAATAAAATCGTATTCAGTGGCAGAAGAAACTTTTTAGTGAAACAAATAATACAGCAGTAAGTTTATGTGACATTCTCTGTGTACATTGAACTCCACCAGCCAGTCCTTGTACCTCTTACATTGGCACACAAGGTATTGCTGGCTTTTATTAAAAAGAAATCATTTACTGAAAGCCGAAATTTTACTCTTATAAATCGAATGAAAACAACCAAGGTTTTCAAGCATATTTCCTGATAGAAACATTGCTAACAAAGTTTCATGTGTTGTGGGAAAGTCTTATTTATGTGTTTTGCAGTGACAAAAACATACACATTGGTAAAAGGTTAGATTAATTTGTTTAATTAAAAATAGGATGATAAGGTCCTAAAAGTCTTTAAATTTCAGTTTGAAATTTCTGCATTAACCTTGCAACTATAATGAGTCAAAGATGCAAATAAAAACCAAGCAGATAGTATGTGTACCACTCGTAATGGCAGTGCAACACAACGGAAACACAACTGTATTATTCAGTTGAGGCATTCATGAAACTTACCAAAACTAAACCTCTCTGAACCAAAATACCCTTTAAATGAAATCTTGTTTCTAGATCCAAATTTTATTTCTTGTTTCAGTGATCTTTATACTAGTAAACCCAAACCCCATTACTCTGAAAACCAAAAAAAATTTTCAGCCCCAGGTGTCAATTTTCACTATATTGCCATATAAACGTAGTCTTATCAGAGCATGTGTGCAGACAGTAGTCTTGCGGCAACCTAAAGCCTTACAGAATTAAAACAAAATAAACAACAGTATTAGGTCTGTTCCCATATTTTTCATTTTAAAATGTGACTGTCAGTTGACATCTGGTCAAAACCTATAAACAGTATTTGTATATGGAAGGCCACCTGATCACTTCTCATTCTTAAGGTGAAAACAGTGAACCTTAGTAAACCCAAAACTCCTCACCCAAAAAATATTCAGTTTGGTTTTGAGGATTGGAATGTTAAGAGGTTTCACTATATTTCTCATCATCAACATGTACGTATATGATCTGTAATGTTCTATTATAGTTTGCTAAATATGACTTATTTGACTGCAAACCATCCGATTTGTCCTTTTATATAGTAAGTCTAATTGCTTTTAAACATTTGTCTCCCCTGGCTTCTACACTGCTGTGTAGATTAATAGAAACTTGTTGGCAGTATAAGACAATTTTACCTGAGGAAAATGACTATGTTTGGATGAGGCTTGTTGGGTCCCATGTACAAATCTTATTTCCTAAAGGTTAGATTTCCCTAGCCTGCTTTCACTTGTGGAGAAGATTCTTTCATGTACTCATTGCATGCTATTTTTCTGGTGGATACTCTACAAGATTTGAACAGCCAGTGTACGATTTGCACATTGTAATATATGCATTGATGATCATGTTTAGTTAACATCACCATAGCAGGGCATAAACTCACCTATCCATTGTGTACAATAGATTGATCTTGCTCAGTGAAAAACTCTTGATCACTTTGTTCATTGGACAAAGAAAAGTATATACAGGCATTTAATAAAACCTGTAAAGGTCTGGATAGCAAAGTGGTCTATGTGAGTCATGGGTTCATCTTTGGGGGGGGGTTCAGTGGGTGAGTTAGGTTTGGTTTGTTGATTTTGTGAAAAGGGATTCCATCAATCAACCATGGTCAGTAATTTTCAGTTGGATTTTCAGTCACCTCCAGATCTGAGAACACCATATGCCAAAATTTGAGCTTTTGATATGTCTTACTGAAATATATTGGAGATTTAAAATCAGTGTATAATAAATAGACTTTAAATTGAAATAAACCATCTTTTGTTTTTCTGCAGAATGTCTGGAAATGTACTTCAGAAAATGGAAAGATACACACAGTGAAGCCATTATATTGCACATAAAGGAACATAAGGCAAAGGCTCACTTTGCTCAGGTGACCTACAAGAATGTTCTTCAGGCCTGGAAAGATTTTACCAAACTTTCTGTTAAGAAAAAGGTATGAAAAAGAAATTACAAATCAAATTCATTTGAGTCATTTTATGCCGAACTATTAGATAGTTAATTATATTCCTTTGAAGACAATGTCAGTCTAATTAAAGCAGATAAGAAAAATGTATAGGTTAATATTTAATTCCAATCAGTATTGTAATGTACCCAGAAATATGCTATTCAGTATGTTTCAATAAAACTTAATTTTTGAAATATAGCATAATTGTAGACCACTGATATTGAGATGGTTTTAAGATTTATGATTCTTAACTTTATTTCCACCAAATTTATTGAACTAAATGGAAAATTTGTGGGACTCAGAGCTTCAACTTGTGTTTAATGATCAACATTTTTAAAAATTATAGGTCTAGGCATTCAAGTCATGAAATCCAATTATTACTTTTTTGTTGGAGATTTTAATTCTCATACTTACCTCTCATTCAGTTTTAGCCTCAGTGTGTTAAAAATTAAAAAATGTATGTTTTTATATGTCGGTCATTTACACTTTTTATTAATTTGAGTTCAGTATGAACGTTAGAAATGAAGATGTTGTCTAAAATGTCCATATTTGCTTCTAAATCAAACAGAAGTTTCTTTGTCAGTCACATAGTACCTGGCCATAATATAAAATATATTAAGCAGAACATCAACTACCTCACAGGTAAAGCTCTACCAAAAGAAAAATTACATTGTTTTTTTTTTGTTTATTTTTATTAATAACAGTGCTAAACAATATTTGCCTCAGTTACTTAAATCATGAGAGTTGTCTCCCCATGGGAAGAAGGCTTGACACCAAATCCTGTAATTCACAAGTTATTACTTTTGCTTATTGTCATAAGAGTCCTTGCAGATACCTCAATATTTTTCCATTTCACAAGTTTTGTCAATCCATGGTTTTCTCATCACGAGGAAGGATACTCCATTTAATTTCTTAACCTCGCTCTCTCAGCTGTATAGATGAATATTTTGCAATTCAATTGTTTATTGTAAAATAAGTGATCTAAAATTATTATTTTAATTATCTACTCCAATGGGTAATACATCTCACTACCTGACCTTTCATTCCATGTAAAATGATCATTTATTATCAGTAATTAGAGCATTTTCTCTGCCATTTATTGCATTTCGCTTTATCCACCTCTGTGTAAATCAGGAATGATGCCCCTTCTTCTCTATTCATTGTGATGATATCCAAGTAAGACAGGGATTTTCTGTGCATCTATTCAAGAAGTCTTTAGTTTCTTACTCCTGAGTTGTGTGTCATCCAGTTTTCTGTCAGTGATTATGTATAGGATGGATTCCTGCATTGCAATACCACTTAACCGAGAAAGACCAGCTGTCATTCAGACATTTTCCATTGTATGGTTGCACTGTTTTAGAAGGCAACTTGAAGAGCCAAGTTCCCATCAGGCCTTTTTTATGACATGATGATTTTCATTTAACTTCAGTCTGTCCATTTAAAACCCAGTCACACCAGTCTTTCACACTAAGGTTCTACTCGCAGACAGGTTTGCAGGCCTAGGAATCCTCTATGTATGAACCAAAAACCTTTCACCAGCAGTTGGTTGGCAACATTGCAGCCAGTTGTTACATGCTTACTCTGGTCTTTATGTTCATTTTTCAGCCTAACCTAGACCCCTTCACTCAGACCCTATTAGAAGACATTGCTGGAAGTCGAGTTTGAGCTTGGTTACTGTACTCAGCAGGACAACTCAACTCTAGCTGCTGCTATTAACTTCCAGTTCATATAGAGAGATGCATTCCTGTTCTTATCCCGCTCAAAGACCACCACAAAACAACACTCTTTGTATTCCAACCTTCTTTCTATAGTCATGTAGGCTGTCAGGAACAGGTCACCAAAAATCATCCCTCTTGCAGATCTTGCAATCATTTCCTAGGAGGGACCAAGGAAGGGCCCCGTTAGGGCACTTGTGACAAATCAATCATTCTCCAAACCATGCTCTTATTTTATTGGCCCAATTATTGGAGCACGAGTCAGCTTCGCATGGAGAGAGCAGCATTAATTTTGGTCCGTTTCCCTTCCCAGTTGCTCTTCTTCATACAGAAAATGATGCATGCTCATTCTGAAATTCTTGTTGGTGGAATATTTAAAATCACCATAGATATTGTAATCCTGAAAATACATATGCACCAGGATTCCACTTGAAACGGCATGGGCATGCATGATGAAGATGAATTGCCAGGGTTTAATCCTCATCACTATCCAAGAAGACCCTGTAAGTCAGCAATCACCTTCAAGAAGTGCACTTTCTAAAGCCTTGCTTCCAAGGTTTCTGCTGTCAGGATCACATCAATGACATCAAATGAACCAGACAGTATCCTCCAAAAGCTCAAGGTGAGCACCTTTTTATACAGACATATGATATCCCTCTTTGGTTCCATTTCAACAAGTATGGATCTGGTTTTAGCATGCCCCAGCTTTTCATCGATCCAGACACTGGGTTTGCTTCCATCAAGATTGTGTTTTGACAATTGCCCTCATCATCTTCATCCCGTTGGAAAGTTGAATATCATCCTGCAAACCCCTCAACGTGGCTTTGGATCATCTCACACATGATGATCATTCTTTCTCAGGTGCTGCTGAAGGTATGCCAACTAGACCAAACTGTCAAAGCTTTGGTCTGTATGATTCTCCTGGTAATGGAATGATTTTTATAACTCATGGCACATATTCTGTTTCAGCACCAACCATTGGAAATCTATGATTCACACAGATGATAGTTCCACTAGCTATCCCTGCCATCCTCAGTGAGTTGCATTTAGTTCCTTCAGGAGCAGTCCACACATAATTATCCTGGAGATGAAAGCAACTTTGAATGCCTTTTGATATAGAAGAAGGTGTGATCTAAAAAGGGCATTCTGATTGCTTCTGACATCATTGATTTTGTCAGTTACCAGGCAAGGTAAGGGAAAACCATGTCCTCAGATTTCAACCTTCATCTTTGGGATTCTCTCCGGCAGTGTCATCTTTGACATATTCATATTTAAGTTGATCATATTATCATGTTCATCCCAGTAGATATGCTGTCTTGAAAGAAATTTCCTCTTCCCCCCATCCCTTCCTCCACTGTCTCTGGCCAAGTTTGCACCTATTGGGGTCTACCCATTCATGACCTTTTCTGAATGAGGTGAAATTTATAGTCATCCAGTCTGGATCTCCCGTCACTCAGATTTGTAAGCCTTGTTAGTTTGTGCTCAGTCTCTGATCCCAAATGATCATGCTACATCTGCTCTTCTTGGATCAACAAACTTTTGAATCAAGAAGTAGAGATTGCCATAAAACCCCTGTCATCTCCATATCTATAGAAATGACAGCACATGCAGGTTTTCCATCCCCATTAAGAAATGCTGAATCAGCATGTCAAGCTCTTTTCAGTTTCACCATCAGAAAGAAACAAGTGATGGGCAGAATCGTTCAGTCAAAATGACTTTCCACTCTAAAAGCCTATTGCGAGTTTTCTCCAGGTGGTATGAGCAACAAAAAATAAACAGTTCTGCTTTAAAAGCATCAGTGTCACAGATAGCTAACCTACTCCAATGGCATTTCTAAGAAAAAAACGTTAGTCCAATTCACTGTCAAGGGCTACCATTCAATGATTTCACATAATGGAATGGAGGCCAGAGGCCAGACTTCTCTGAACTGCTTCATCCTCACCCTTACATTAGCAGGCAGAATCAGTGAGAATTTATTGGTTCATATAAACCAACAGAAGTTGCACTAAGATAGTTGCACTTGTTCAGTTTCTTTTGTTAGTTCAGTTTTTGTTAGTTCAGTTTTTGATAGTTCAGTTTCATTTTGAAACTGCTGATGTAATTGGACCCTTTTTTCAAGGTTTGTTTCAAGATTCCACATAGGCATTGAAGTAAAACCTGAAATGTAGCCAAGTTCTCTATCTACACCTTGGCAGATCAAACAGATATTGTTGTGCTTTGTCCTAGCGTCATCTATTGGATTTCGTGAGTAGACTCCCTTAGTATGTAATGCCAACTAACCTTTAGCATGGTGCATTCTTCATCAGCCAAAAATGGTGGAGGCAGTTGACCTAAAATGGATACTTTGTAAGTTTAAAATCAAAAGTATGACTGTGTACCAGAGGAAAGCCATTGCAGGTGTATTTGACAGAAAGGTATTTCTGCAAACATGGACCAGCAGTGGAAAATTGCTTATCAGTCCATTCAAGTTGAGTGCTCCCCTTGTCTTGATGACATAGGAACGGTGTTCAAATTTGTACTACTTAATTTTCATTGAATGTGCCGCCATCTCCACTGAAATCCACAGACCTGAAACACAGAAATATCTGCACAATACACCATGGTGTACATAGGGTTATCACATCAGAACCCTGGCTAGCAAAGATAGTCAAAAGAGATCTCACTTGTGCTCATCGCTCAAAGAAGGAGATAATATTTCTGCTGAGGATCTTTTTTCCTGGTTCTAGCTTATCTGCTCAGCCAACAAGGGCTTAACTGAAGAACACATATTTTGAATGCTTATAGTCTCAGACGTAGGCATTTGCCACCATTATAGCATTCAAGAGAAACTGTTCCATGACTTACATCATTAAAACCATGGAATTAAGGTCTGATGCAATATTTTCAAGCCTGTATCTGTGAGACCTTACATCACAGTGCTTAGTTTGACCTGGTGAGACCCATGTCAGCTGTGCATCTAACTAGCTTTCCAGGACCATAAGCACTTTTCATTACTACAGTGGTTACTATACTTTCACTTGATATGGGTAGCAACTATTTGTTTTTTTTTTAAGACCATCCATTTATTCATTAAGTTCTAACCCATAACTGTATCTCACAGACAAATAGAGCTGCACATATGTTAGGAATCCAGAACCAGAGCTAGAACTGGGGTAAGTGAATTTAAATCCTTAAACTGGGGTAAGGGAAAAGTCCTTAAACTGGGGTAAGGGAATTTAAGTTCCTAAACTGGGGTAATGGAATGTAAGTCCTTAAACTGGGGTAAGGGAATTTAAGTTGTTAAACTGGGGTAAGGGAATTTAAGGCCTTAAACTGGGGTATGAGAAAAGTCCTTAAACTGGGGTAAGGGAATTTAAGTCCCTAAACTGGGGTAATGGAATGTAAGTCCTTAAACTGGGGTAAGGGAATTTAAGTCGTTAAACTGGGGTAAGGGAATTTAAGTCCCTAAACTTCTAAGGGAATTTAAGTCCCAAAACTTCTAAAGGAATTTAAGTCCCTAAACCACATACCTATTTTTGATCATGTAATATATTCGAAGCCGATGGAGCCAGTGTTTGGAGCAAAATGTGTTGTTTTTTTTCTTTGATAATCCTTACCCAGTCATAATAAAGTCACCCTCCTTCCCCACAGATGCAGGAACATTCCTAGAACTTGCAGTCCTTCTTTCTATGGGAAGACCACTCTCATTTAGCTTTAGTCTCAGCAAGCAAATACGTTCTCTTTTTTAGTGTTCAAATAATGTTGTTAAAGGAGGGCAGAATTTTTGAGGTAATGGAAGTTTAACTAAATAAACATTTTTCACTAAAGTTGGTAATTAAAGTTGTTGTGATACATTTTTTTTTAAAAAAAATTGTATTTGTTAGCAAAAAGTTTTTTTTGAAGGTGTTTCTCACAAGTATTTTTAAATCTTATTCTAATGTGAATTTATTTTGTAATTCATCATCAACTTAGTAGTTTGAATGCCACAAAAGTCAATTGCTTTTAATGTCATAGCTTTTATGTGAATGCTGTACCTTCCTTCTCCCTTTATCCTTATTCTATTCCTTCTTCTCATTATCATCATTTCCTTATCATCATGCTTTTTATCCTTTCCCTCTATCAGCAGCAGCTTAATTTACTGAAACAGTACCAACTTCAGATTTTACTTTACACTTAAGCTCCTCAATGGTCAGTGTAAGTGGTTCCATATTGTACGCCTTACTGCAGAGACCTTCATTCGCTGGAAGCATTTCTATGCAGAAGCTTTGGAGATGAAAAAGAAAACTGACTTGGCTCTGTGGCACTGGAGTCTTGTGCTGCTGAAAAAGGTAGGATGGTATTGATAATTTATTCTTAAATAATCCAACTAGATTAATGCAATTCTGTGACATCAGCACTGTTTGAATATTTGAAGCACATGTTCTTCCTGAAGAAAGGTTCCTTCTTGACTGTATTCCCCAATCACAAATAAGCTTTGATATCCTTGCATCCAGCAATCCCAAGAAGACTTGAATTTTCTCTTTCCAGCTGTTATACAATACATAGATAAAGGGAAGAAACTTTTACTTATAACCTCCCTTTACCAATTAAGATTTTGCTTGAATACAATTGTCCTTTTTCAACACTTTCTCAATGAATCCTTTAAGATCAGCATTGTATCCATTGTTCAAATAAGTGTGCTGATATATTGTGCTTCAAGGTTTTTGCAAGGACTGATAACCTTGCACATGATTTTTTTTTTTATAACTTCATAGTTTTTTTTGAATTTGTGGACTCATTTATTTTGACCTGGTAAGTCACATGCCATATTGGCAATCTATATATGCAGATTTTATCTGCACCAGTTGAATTGTTATTATAAGTGCTAGTACATATGATATACTTAATGGCTTAGTTATGGCCTATTTCTTACTTGATGTAAGACGTCCAAGGTTAGCAAGGACAACCTCATATCTCTTGCTTGTTTTTATGAAGTGTACTTCAACATCACCTTGTAATATTTGCAGTTTTTTTGTCTGAGGACCTGGTGTTTGGTCCTGAGTTGTCAGAAGGTGAAAGAGAAAAAGATTAAATCAAATCATCAGAGGACATTTTAAACATACACCTGAAATTGTTGTCAGTCAGGAGTATAGCAGGTAGGTACTCTTTTAAAGAGCTGTCAGCTACTGTCACTCTGTACAGCTTGAGGTGTAGACATGGTGATACTGGATTTGTCTGTTCCAACCTTTCTAGTACATTCTTGGAGTTGCAAATCATGAAGTTAATTTAAGAAGCAATAGTACACTGTTTTTGGTAGATTTTGCACCCCTCTCCTTTCTTTTGGTTTCATACTTATCAAAGTTTGCAGTGGGAGCGTCCTTCTGATCTTATCATCCATCAGCATAAAACACTGCTGTTCTGGTGATCTGCCCTGCAGTCTATCCTTCAGGCAGGCTGTGCAAATGAGGCAAGCTGGAATTGGTTGCTTTTCATATCTTTCATGGGACTGGTGTCACTGATCCATTTTGCAGACCATTCAACTTTACAGCCACCTGGTAAACTGGTCTGTCCCTCTTCCTTTTATCCAGCCTTTCATAAGGTCATCATTTAGGCGTTTTTCCTGGGGAACATGTAGCTTCGATTGCCATACCTTTTTCATCCAGCCTTTCATAAGGTCATCATTTAGGCATTTTTCCTGGGGAACATGTAGCTTCGATTGCCGTACCTTTTTCATCCAGCCTTTCATAAGGTCATCATTTAGGTGTTTGTCCTGGGGGAACATGTAACTTTGATTGCCATACACAGCCAGAGTCCAACATCATTAGCATAGTGGTATCACCCATGGATAATAATACAAGTACATCCATGCCACTTGGTGTGTTGTATGTGGACATGAAAGCTTTGCCCCCACAGTGTGCTGACAATATTAATCTGCCTCCTATCTTGGAGAGAACAGAATTTATTTTCAAGGCAACATTGGAAGACATTTTATATGATCTTGACACCATCTGAGTGCACAACACAAAACAGAAATATGGAATTCAGGCTTCAATAGGAGAGGAGAAAGAACAGCTCTCACAGTCAACAAAAATCTGGAAGATTTACATTCTTCTCTTTGACAAAAACAGAGATGAGTATTTCTAAAGCTTTTCTCTAGAAACCTTGTTTTAGAATCTTATTCCCCACTGGTTTCAAACAGACTTGGAAGCATTCAGCATTGATGTTCTGATTGTCAAAACACTGCAGCAGTTCAGATGTCTACATGTTCAGTCACTGGTTGTTTTTGATGCAGTATCAAAATTTGTGTGGAATATGTTAGCAACATCATGAATTCTTGACTTAGAGTCATTGGTGAATTTTCTAATATGAGGAACACATTTCTGCATTGACGATGCATTTCTATCCAACCAACATCATGCAAGTTCCAGTGATTTGTCATGTGCAGACAATTTACCAATTTGGAGTCCTGCCTTTCAGCCTTAATGAAAGTGGTCATCTGTGTGGTCTCCATGTTGGAGAGACCAACTTTGCAGGTAAGTGATCTTCTTAATGTGAGACAATTCTGTCACCAACACCTTAAATGGGGGTGTGCTGTGGACCAAATCATCCGACTTATATTTCCTGGTCTCAGACTTTCTACATTTGTGCTTGTGGAACCAGATAAAAGTACAGACTCAATGTTTTGGCCAATTCTCTGTCAAGAAGGGGCCCAACTCCACACTGAATAGTCCCTTTGCCCTTCAGTCTTACAGCAGATTTGCATGCCCTGGAGTTGTCCAATGACATTGTGTGATTTGGATTTTTAATGTAGCTTTAACAAATTTCAATCCCACAATCTCCTGCATCCAAGGCAGATGCTGTAACCACTAGGCCACAGGAGTGGTTTATCCAATGATAGATATCTTTGTGATGGGTGGAATTACATACTTCCACACATTTGCAATTTATCAGTAAAGCCTTGTGAAGAGTTCAACTTTACATCATGGAGAGATTGTCACTATCTAAAATACTTGTCATTTTGTGTGAAGGGAAGTGTCATGATTTTAGAAACTTGTGTAGAGATAATAGCATTGTTCCAACTGAATAACTTCTCTCTCTGGCTTTTTGAGGACAAAATGTTAGCTCCTGATCAAATCCGGTGATATTGATTCATAATTTACAACGCATTAAGGTATCATTGGAAGAGAAAATATAGGCCAAGACAAGACAAGACTTAGACTTGAATAATTCATCTTGTTTCCTAAGTGGGATCTTTCTGGGTTATGAATTAGCTAATCTCACAAGTTTGAGCCTTAGCCAGAATCTCACTGAATCCTGAATCCTTCAAGACATGCATTCTGATAGCTCTTGCCTTAGCATGCAAGGGCAATGAACTTCAGTGGATCCATACTGTCTTCAGTTAAGATCTGATAGCTAAGTGATCCTAATGACACGACAGGTTTTCATAGCTAAGAACTGGCTGCTGAATGTGAGCAATGAAAATGTCATATAATCATTCTCCTCAGAGAACCAATGATGCAAGACCCTGTCATTGTTTTCTCTCCCTACATAAAAATTCATATAGAAGAACCACAGTTCCACACAACCTTTTTTTCTTCCAATTAAGACAAGAAAAGAGGATATAATCTCTCAAGCCCTAGCATCATGGGTGTTGTGGGTAATATACTCAGCTTATTCAGAATTGTCACTGGGTCAGGCAAAGAATTCCATTGTGAAATAGAGCAATCTTGACAAGTCTTGCATTCAAACAGAATGTCAAGATATAAAAGAACCAGTTTGCTAGCATGTACAGTGTACCCACTCCAAGATCTAGTGTAGCCAAGATGAGAATTGAATTTGGTGGCTGGAGCCCAGATGATGACCAGACCTATTTGAGGTTGGCATAGTTTTAGCACTTTTGCTGGATTTGCCCATGTGATTTTTTTCAACAGTAAAAAAAAGTTTCTCTTTTCTCCTTATCTGAGCAATGTTGTCATGTAATACAAGACTGTTGGTTGTGTAGTAGACATATTAGGAGACTGGTAATCGATGCAGGGCCGTAGAGAGCAATCACAGGCCCTAGGGTAAGAAATACACAGGCCTCTCCCAGTTCTTGTTCAAACAAAAATTTTCTTTCATAAAGCTAAAAAGTGTTGTTTGGCCTGGGCCCTCTGACAGGTTAAGCCCCGGGGATATATCCCTGGTTTCCCTCCCCTCCCCCTTGTTGACTCTGAATGGTTGCCGATATTAAAAGTTTGACACTCATGAATTTACCATTTCTCCTCCTTCAATTTGTTATTATGATTGGGGAATATATCTAAAGAAGTTAATTTTTAGCTCTACTTGTCATAAACCATCATCTGTCAGCACAAGATTGTTGTCACTACTTCTAAACCTCTTAGAGGTATTTCAATAAAACACACATCTGTCACACAGTCAGATTGTTCCAAAATGAAAGTTATGTTGTTTGATATCCAATATTGCTGTTACAATGACTCTTGAAACTCTTGTTATCACTGTTTATCCTATATGGATGGATGGTCAGTCATATCAACATGAGGTTTTTACCAATAGACTTATTGTACCCAGCTTGTCAACAGTGCCAGTTGTGTATCCAATATGGCTGCCATGACATCTGTCTTGAATTCTTGTTGTCACCACTCACCCTGAATGTATGATAAATATGGCATGGGGTTTTCATCAAAAGACTTCTTATAATTTCTATTTTGTACACAATGAAAATTGTTCCAGACTGACATCAAGAATGTGCACCTCTGTGGATAACTTGAAAATCTTCTCATTCGTAGATGGTTTCAACACTTAAAAGGAAGAAATGGTCTTGAGTTCCTGGAAGTTCTTTTTGCCCTCTAGTGAGTCAGTCCCTTTGATGGAATCTTGTTTCATAATTACATTTCTCTGAGAATACTTGCATGACTACATTACTATAAAACCTTTGCACTCTTTGTTGTTTTTTATTTTTTCAGGTTGATGAATCACTCGGCTTAAATTGATTTTTGTTGTTGTTTGTTTTGGGGTTTAATTCCATTTTTCAGCACGTGAAGGCTATACATTTAGGCAAATACAACTAGAACAACACAGGAAAAACCACTGACTCATGAAAACCTACTGGCAAGCTTTCTCATGTACTTTTTGGCCAAACCCAAGACTCGAACCCAAGCATACAGAGGTGAGATGGCAGTGATCTGTCATGGTGTACTCTTGAGAACACTGCCCACTTGGGCGTCCTGCATAAATTGTTAAAGATCTGGTAGTAACTATAATATGTGGAATTTCTTTGTATGATATATATGCAGGAAGACAAAATTTGTCTTTCCTGTATTACAGACCTGTTTACCCGACCGTATTTGACCGTATTTGTACGGAATAAAGCCCATCCGTACGGTCATACGGTCATTGAACTGAAAATACGATTTGAGGTTGCATTTATTTATTACTTTTTAAAATTAATTTTTTAAGCCGTTTTTCTTTCCGTTTTGTTTCGTTGTATCGTCTCTTCGGTCCGCATCCGCGTCCGCATTTTGCGCCACGTCACTTATTTTGACATTCTCAACATCCGGTCGTTTAAACAAAGGAAAATGCCGCCGACAAGAAAGTTTCAGCACGAAACTGATGATGAAAATGGAAAGTCTAACACAGAAAGCAGCATTTTCTACCAGTTTATTCTACTCTGTGGCTATGCCTTAAACCATCGTCAAAAGGAGAACATTTTGTGCATTGCACTGTTTGCAACTTAGACTTTTCCTGTGCACATGGTGGAAGGAATGACTGTTCACGGCATGTGGAATCGGGAAATCATACAAAATTGAAATCATTAGTGAATGGAAATAGAAACATTTTGTCAGTTATGAAAGGAAAGGAAGTCAGTGATCAAAACATACTTCAAAAACAAATAACACGTGCTGAGGCGATTCTATGTGAGTTGATCGCAAATATGAATTTGTCATTGAGTACAGCTGACAAGTTAACGGACGCAATGAAAAATAATTTATGAACCTTATTTCCATTCTAGTAAATATTGACAAAGATGATACTAGATTTTATCAGATAAATAAGATTGCCTTCACCTATCTAAACTTATTATTTTCTAAGTGGATGGGTGGTAACAATGTCATAATGTTTTATATCAAGTCGTCCTTAACCAAGTAAAATAGAGAATTGGCTTTAATTAAAATGTTATGGATATGTGTGAAGCTGAGAAAACAGAATTTTTAGAGAAAGTAACGGAGGTAAACAACAATAAATTTGGTTATGTTGTATTTTTTTGTGGTTTTTATCACTATAATATGAACAGGATGTTTAAGTCAGTGGTGTTCAATTTCTGCATATTTGTGCCTTGAAACACAGAATTAACTGAATAACAGCGTCTTTGCAAACTAAGAGTTATTTACACAATATTGTATAGTCATTATGTCGTGTAATACTACATAATGATAATTATAGTATATTGATAGTATCTACTATTTGTGTGCTGAAAATACTGACTGCGGTCTGAAAATACTGACAGGCATTGCTTAAAATACTGACACGAAAATTTATGGGTAAACAGGTCTGGTATTACTGGAATAGGGAAAAACAGCTTGATTCATGATATTCTGATTAAGTAGGTATTCTTGTAGAAACATAATTACTATTTTATCATATATATCAAATTATGTGTTTATAACATAAGATTGATGCTTGCTGTGTATCAATGTGCATCTGATCAATTTGGAAGGTCTTTGAACCTTGGGTTCACACTCTTTTGGGAATGGGGGGGTCCAGTCAGTATAGAAAATCATAAGATACAGCTAAATTTTGGTTTTCAGAGTTGTGAGCAGTTTTTTAAGTACTTAAATTTCATGCACCACTGGAACATGGTTGTTATACAAATATTTTTTATAGGATCACTTATATATGGTAGATATAGAGTCATGTCATGCAAACAGCAGATGGATGTAGTTGAAGATTGACATTGCAGAATGTTTCATTGTTGTTTTACTTTGTAAATAGATTTCATGCACAATATATTTAACATGTTTTGGGCATTTCTGAGTCTGGCTAAATTTCATGTTTCAATAAAGGAATATAAATTTACATTTCTTTGAATTGTCCATTGAGATTCAGAACATATAATGTCAAAATGACTGTTGTTGTTCATCCATCCATCTGTCTGTCTTTTCCTTTTTTTCATGACAACTACAGCTTTAGACCATTAGCATTTATCAAACTTTGAAGAGTAAGGAAGAAGTGTATTGAAAGATTAAATGTCAAGGTCATTGCAACTGAAAGCAGAAAATTGGTTTCTGCTCAGTAACTTTAGTTTTGCATCACAGACATGGAAGCAACTCTTGTATTGGGAATGCACTTGGAGTACTGAAAAAGTCTTTTTTTTTTTAAATTGTGAGTCCAAGGATTAAAGGTCATTGTGACAGGCTGTAAAATTAAAATGGTGTAATGATTTTGTTTCTTGAACATGTACCATCACCTATATTTGTTGATGACTTAAATTTAGGGTCAGAAGGAGTCAAAGGTCAAGGTCACTGATTGAAAGAAGAAAAATGTTTTTTTGCAAAATAATGAGTTCTGTACCACTTGCCTTGAACTTGACCTATTGATTTTGGGGTCAAAAGTTAGAATGTCAGGGTCATTGTGACACATAAGAAAAATAACTTGTACAGTAACTTGTATTCTTAAATTTCATGAGCAAACTTTGTGGATGGTTTACACACTTGGATTATTCTTAGGGTAATAAAAAAAATTTGTTCATTTTGGGGTCTAGACATTGTAAGTCTGATAAGAAAAAAATGTTTTATGGAGCAAATTTAGTTCAAGGCTGCATACCTTGACAAAAGGTCATTGATGGCCATCAGTCAATAACCTTCAAAGGTAACTTTGTGCTAATAATGCTACATAGATGGTTATCAAACACAGGTGACACATTCATGACACTCTTGTTACACTTCAGGTCCTTGTTGCATGGTTGGATTATGTACAGGACAGAAAGAGGAAGAAAGAACGAGTAACTGCTGCACTTGAAAGAAGACGACAAAGGTTACTAAGAGCAGGAGTCACAAAATGGCTGGTGATGGCAAATGATGTAGGAGAGATGAGATCCAAGTTTGCTGCCCATCAACAGGCTAAGGTTTTATTTCAGTTTTCATGAAGTCTATATTTTCAGCTTATTATCAACATAAGATATTTGTGATTCACTTAAAGATAAAGAGCAAAGGAATTCAGTTTTTGCCGATTCATTAGTTTCAACAGTTTTGTGCTTATTCCAAAACATTGATACCAAGTTCTCCATAAAAATTTTGTTTGGAGATTTTTATTTATTATTGTTGGCACCAGTATTTTTATTTTTAAAATGACATTCAGTCAGTTTCTGCTTTTACATAGCATACAGAAAAATCCAGGTACATTTACATTGAAAGCCATGTATCATAAACTCAGATTCTGCAAATTTTCAGACATAGTTATTCTAATTAGGGTATATATGATTGTAAAAGTTTGTTTACAACAAAGCTCTATTCTAATTTTTGGACATAGTAATTGTATAATGTGTTCATAATAAACTATTTTAATGAAGAAATTTCAATCATCAGTGTTGTTGTTTGTTTTTTCTTGTAATTGGCTTCCACCAATGCAACCATCTTTGCAGATACTGAGTAATAGTAATACCAGGTTAATTGTGTATATGACAATTTAATTCTGCGAAAATTCAAACATGGCATTGTTTTCTGACCACTCTGCTTGCAAAAGGAAAATTTAATTTTATCCTTTCTATCATTTATTTGCCATATTTTGAAACTTGTTTTACAAGATTGCACAAAGCCACTCAACATAGACAACTAAAATTTGGCTTGCATGTCCAAGACTTTTTTTTAGATTTTCTTGCCATTACAGTAATTTTGTACTTTTGTTTTAAAATAATCTTGTTAGCAACATTAAACAAAAACCAATTGAGATGACAGATGAAGTTTTATAGATATATTTGTTTTGATAGAGGACCTGATTACATTTTAAGAATGTTTTCATATTATTTTTTGCCACATTTTTTAAACATTTGGACTTTGGATATTTTGTTGCACACATTCAGTGATGGCATCAATGTTTGCAATTTCTAATCTTGTGGATAAAGATCTTTACCTTTTGGTAATTAATGTTAAATTATTACAGAATGCCTATGAATCTTACCAACTTGTCCAGAGGTGTGCTTTGCACTGGAAACACTGGACTGCCAAAAGAATAGAACAGCGGTCAAAATGGTCGACTAAGACTAATAATCAGGGGAGATTATCAGTACAGATAGCCAGGCAACCCAGACTGCCTGTGATAGTTAAGCTACAGAACTTTCCTCCCCCTGTTGTATCAGCTTCACCAAAGAAAGAAACAATAGCAAAGCCTATGGTAGCTGCAGAAATGTAAGTAAAACGGATATATGCAAGTGGAAGAGATGTATGTAGATAATAGGACATTCAGAAGGAACTCAAGTGGAAAGATAGGGAATGAGTGTTTCAATGTTTCATACAATAATATAATGATTGGTAAATTGTTACTCACAGCTAGCACTTGTAAATTGCGTTTTTTCATTTTTTCAGTGAGTACTGTTAAAAGTGATGATACGAAGGTCTTGCGTTTTTTTCAGCTGTTCCCATCATACAATTACTCGAAGCTTAATACTCATCAGCCTCGACAACCTGAATACAGCGTGGTCCAAAAACACAACTGCACTGTGCGTTACCAAGGGACTTCAGGGGCCCCGAGTGGTCTAAAGAGCTGTCCGTTACGGATCACTGCCATCTCACCTCTGTCTGTGTGTGTTCGAGTCTAGGATTCAGTGAATGTGGATATGTGGGAAAGCTTGCCAGTAGCTTTTCGTGGGTCGGTGGTTCTTTCCGGTGATTTCCTGGTTTCTTCCTCCACCATTAATACTTGCTACCATGAATAGCCTATCGTGTGCTGAAAAATGGCGTTAAGCCCAACAACAACAACCACCAAGGGACTTTAAAGAAATTAAGATGGGGATGATATCCCACTGGATGTCAAACAAAATGGGTAGGGATGGGGTAATGGTGCTCTTTAATGGCTAAAATACTTGTCTTGGGAATAATTGCCAATAAAGAGCTTTTTCTAATGTTTATCATGTTTTTATTTTAAAAATTCAGGATATTTTTCCTTTGAAAGATCGTTACCAACATTTTTTATGATGTTTCAACAGTCTTCATGTGATAAGCAAAGAGATTTTGTATTACATCATGGGCCTGTTTTATTGTTGGCTCATAACAAATCAATATTTCTTTTTTTTCAAAAAACTAGGACATTTATTTTGTGAATATACTGACTGTTATGAAACTCGTGTTTTATCCTATAATAAAATAATGATGCAGTTATTTCATTGCAAGCAATAGAAAAACTTGTCATTCTGGAAGAAATCTCAGAGTGTCAGTTCAAGAACCTTTATGTTCATTACAAACTCTGGAATTCACTTCTCCATTATGAACCATATCTGTGGAAAAAAAGTTCGATCAATTGAAATGAGTTGACTTGACCATGACCTTTAGTTCTTATGCAGATAGGATTTGCATGCTTTTTTACCTTTTCTTTTATTTGATACAAGACATTCAAATAACATCATAATAATGAGGCAGGTCTGCTTTTATTTGAACATAACAATACAACATTTGTAAACCAAAACATGTTGCCATTTTTGGCAGCTTAGGGTCCAAACTTGTCCCTCGGTTTTTTAAGAATGTGCTTGAGGAAATTGTCAGATTCATTGGATCCAGCATGTATTGCCATCTTGCCATTGTATTGCCATCTTGCCACCTAGAGCTGTACTAGTCATTCAGCCAGCCAAGCTGTCCCAACTAATACCTGATTACAAGGATCTTAATGATAGCCAGCCATATGGCTTCCTATGTAAAAGAGAAGGGTGGGAACCTCTAAGTTAACTGTATGTTCTGTATAGCCAAGTCAGTGGTTATATATTTTTTTATCAGGCAGAGACAGTAGTGGAAAATCAGTAATTCCAGCCATGCTTTCAGCATGACTAGTATGGAAGCTGACCAGACCGGCTTCTGCACGTCCGACAAACAGACCAACTGTCCATCTGTCCAGGTACAACAAAATTGCCCATCAGAGCTAGCTTTTGCAATTTTCACTGCATGCCAATAGGGTATTAGCATTGCATTATTTAGGGACTTAGGCATTGCCTTAACATTACCTCATGGCATGAAATGGAAGCAGACAAGGACCAAGAGATTTCACAGTGAGTGTGAAGATCAACAACAGCCCTAATCTGATCTGATCATGGAGATGATGGAGTTTAATTTTAAGATATATCAGGTGTTGCCAGTTTTGGAATGCCCTCTACCCTCCTACCATCATGCATGACTGAATTAAAACACCTATCGACATCAATATTAGGAAGAGACTCCATCTTCCTGGCTCCTTCCTCAGTCAGTATCACTTGAGATTAATGATCAGCTACTCAAATGTATCTATGACGTGAAATTTTATCAGAAAGCCAGGTTCTAGCTATGGGTTTGTTGCACTGGCCAATTCCAATGGCAAATCCAGCAAAAGACATTTTTTATGCTCCAAGGGTCATTCAGTTCTCAGCCTTATGACAGTAGCTGAACAATGTAAGGAGGAAATATTCTAGTGAAGTTTTCCTTCTCCACAAACTTTGTGCTTCCCAATGCTGACTTTAACACCACCAATGCCAAGACACATTGGATCAACCTATTTCTCCAAAACGGCTCTGTTACCCAAGTCATTCTCAGGTACTTCAGATTTTGTTTATCCAACCCCCTCTTCCTCTCCCCTACAGACAAATGTACCATCAGAATGGGAGAAGAATCATAATTAGCAGGAGATACAGTCAGTCATCAACAACTGGGTGATGGAGATTGTACAATAACAACAATCTTTTGAATTCTATGCACGTCAATTCCTGCTAAAAAAAAAAAAAGCAGAAAGGCAAATGACGATCATAGTCACCTCAACGTTTTCTTTCTTACGCTGAGGTTCAAGATGACAAGGTCTGTCCCATACTCCATCTAAAGGGATGATTTTGCAATCAGTCTCATTTTCAGATGGCTTCATTTGAGTCCCTTTTTCATTCAGCATTGCTAGTTTCTTTTTGTTTACTTTGCCAATTTTGATTCATTTGCTTCAGTTTAAATATCAAAATTACTGTAAAATTTTGGGTATAATATGCTTACATGTATAATACAGACTTTTTCCTTTCACTATAATGAAAAATCTTAACACCTATGTATAATACGCACCCAGATTTCTTGGTTTTGTGTGATTAGATACTTTAGAATGCCAGTGCTTAATTAGCATATGGTAAGGCACAACTTCTTTTTCATACTGTGTTCATGTCTTTCATGTGCGAACTTTAAAGAATATAGGTACAAACTTTACTAAACTTTTAGCAAAATATTAATTACAATTTAAACTTCATTCATATATCTAATATATTACTTATTTGATAATGTATGTGGTGCAGAAAGTTGCATCAGATGATGATTGGCATGCAGTGCCATCTCTGACTTGCCCTGCAATAAAACTTCAATAAAGTTACATCTAGGTATAATTCGCACCCTGAGTTTAGAAAGGAAATTTTTTTAAAAAAAAAACTGCATATAAAACCTGAGATTTTACTGTATAGATTGCATTATCACCTTACATTTTTCTGGTGGGCATCCTCTATGGCAACAGTATTGTATCAGGATGATCTAAAAAAATCATATGGTTAAGTGCTATTCTTCTAAATCCCTTTTAAATATTTCAATTTTCCTGTGATAAGTTTCTGTCCGAAGCAGGGGGCCCCAAGTGGCCGAGTGGTCTAAAGCACTGACCATTATGGATCACTGCCATCTCACCTCTGTCTGCGTGAGTTTGAGTCCAGACTCGGCTAATGTGGGTAAGTGAGAAAGCCTGCCAGTAGCTTCTCGTGGGTCATTGGTTCTTCTTTGGGTTTTCCAGGGTTCTTCCTCCACCATTATTACTGGCCGCCATGTATATCCTATTTTGTGCTGAAAAATGGCATTAAACCCTACAACAACAACAGTTCAAAGCAACATGTGAAGCCAATTAATTTGATGAAATGCAACTTTTAAAGACTGTCTTGGAGAAATTTTACAATAAATAATCCATCGTTTCCACTACTACTGGTAACCTAGTAACATCATGGGTGGAAAAAGTGTGTACAAGACCAGATTTTACTGGTACAAAAGCTAATTAACCAATATCATCAATACATGGTTTATCACTTGCATAGAGTAGAGAAAAATATGTTGTAAATAATACATTACAGTAGGGAAATTGAATTAATGCATTACTGAATTTTACAGGAGCTGCATTCATAATGGACAGCATCTCATAACAATATAGTTCATTCCACACAGCATTGCGAATTTTATCTTATCTGTAACTCAGTAAATTATGAGGTCAGAATCGGTACATGTAGCTAAAAATACCTAATTAATTTTATACTATATATTTTAAACAAATTAGGTACTTTTAGCTACATTTAATTACACTAAACTGAAAATTGACAGAATTATGCTTTTTGGAACAAACTATAGTGTAATCCCATTCCGATACTGTCACAGTCAGTCACCAGCTTCATCCATACACAGTTAACAGCGTTGGTTAGGGTTCACTTACAAAGTTAATAGTTAAAGTGTTCCCATGCTTGGTGTGAGCATAAGCCTTCAGCTTCAGCATGGCTAGATCATGTGACTTGCAATCGTCTATAAATAGAAACTGGCAAAATTCCAAACCAACTAGGTACCCCCAACAAACACACAAAGATATGGTTATTAATTTGTTTTGAACATGAGTAAGTCAAAGTGCAAATAGTATTTTAAAAAATCTACAGCTCCCATTCCATTTTTGAGGGTTGCGCTTGTGGGTGTAGTTTTTACATACCTGGCTTTTGTCATGATTGTAAGTGATAAACAAGATTTTACAAGAATTTAAGTTCAAGGCCTAATCTTATTTATGATTTAGTGGAATTTTCCCAGAAAATGATTATTTAAGTTAAGAAGGTTAAGTGGCAACATATATACAGGTGACTTGGTAAACAAATAACTTACATTCCTGTTTTAAGATCACTCTGTGGAATCATTTACAGATGTGTTCTGATATAATTTGAGAGGAATTATTTATTTAAATTATTCATTTATATTGCAAAGTACTAATTGACTTTTGGACTGACACATTACTTTGAGTTATTGTGAACTCTTTCAAAAAGATTCTGGATTGCTTCATTGTGGTACATCACAACATTCAAGCTTGGTACATCAGGATATCCACAACTATTGAAATTTGGTATATCAGGATATTCAAGACTTAGTACATCAGGATATTCACAACTATTGGAATTTGGTACATCAGGATATTCAAGACTTAGTACATCAGGATATTCACAACTATTGGAATTTGGTACATCAGGATATTCAAGACTTAGTACATCAGGATATTCACAACTATTGGAATTTGGTACATCAGGATATTCAAGACTTAGTACATCAGGATATTCACAACTATTGGAATCTGGTACATCAGGATATTCAAGACTTAGTACATCAGGATATCCACAACTATTGGAATTTGGTACATCAGGACATTCACAAATATTGGAATTTGGTACATAAGGACATTCAAGACTTGGTACATTAGGATATCCACAACTATTGGAATTTGGTACATCAGGACATTCAAGACTTGCTACATTAGGATATCCACAACTATTGGAATTTGGTACATAGGACATTCAAGACTTGCTACATCAGGATATCCACAACTATTGGAATTTGGTACATCAGGATATTCATGTCTGTTGGAGTTCATTTGGAACATTCTTTTCTTTTTGACTTTTAATTTAGGATTATTTTGGGATTCAATTCACAACTCTGTATGTGTTTCTTAAATATTCACTTTATGATTTAGAGGAATCAATAACTTGTTGATTTTGCTAAACTCGTTGGTTTTGGTATTGCATAGTGCAAGACCTAGAGTGATTACATCCCCATGAAGGCAAGAAAGCTGTATATCAACTCTCAATAGAGGTGTGCAGTATTTAACTTTAGTAATTTTTCCAATGGTGTATACCATGATACTTTTTCACTGTACTGGTACATTGGTAGTTTCCATAAGTAAAGAATGTGCAAAACTTCCCAAGGACTAGAACAGGTTTTCAGCCAGTTATTGTTTTTATTTTTTAATGAAATAATTTGTCACACACTGAATGATGCTTAAGTATTACAGATTGCTATCATAATAAAATATTCTTTTTTTAGCAGCAAAGCTGACATCCGTGCTCGAGCAAGACCTCGAAAGCCAGCATTTTTAATCGACTCTCTGAAAAGGGAAGGTCTGTACAAGTCGCTATTAGAAGAAGACATCCACAGGTATGAAATGAAAATATGCATACTGCTTTCAGTCAGGAAAATTACAGTGCATTTGTGACAAATAATATTTTGTCACTTGCTTTCATGGACAGGTGTAATAAATTCTGTGTAATATTTCTCACTGTTTGACAATACAAGTAGTTCTTCACAGTGAAAACACAGGTTTACGGAAAAGGAATCTAGTGAGTTAAGAGAAACAGAAAATATACTTAATGAGTTTGCCAATAAAGGTGACATGGGACAGGCAATCCATGGCAACCTATGTACTGGGAATATTAAAAATAAAACTTAGAACAGCATGGAGGGGCAAAGTTTGGACTTATGAGTCCAAAACTGAGGCAGGTTTGGTCATACATTTACCAATAATTAATAGAAACAATTGCCTTCTGAGATTTAATGCCACATTTGTGAATATCACATGCCTTACTTTGTTATGGAGATGTATTTTACAAATTAAATGTGGGGCCCCGAGTGGTCTAAAGCGCTATCTGTTACGGATCACTGCCATCTCACCTCTGTCTGCGTGGGTTCAAGTCTAGGATTCGGCGAATGTGGATATGTGAGAAAGCTTGCCAGTAGCTTCTCGTGGGTCGGTGGTTCTTTCCGGTGATTTCCCGGTTTCTTCCTCCACCATTAATACTGGCCGCCATGAATAGCCTATCTTGTGCTGAAAAATGACGTTAAGCACAACAACAACAAATTAAATGTAAGTTGAATAGAAATTTGTTTTTTTATCTCAAAAATGTCCACAGAATAAAACAAAAATCACCAAATAAACTTTCTCATTTGCAGCACATATATTTTGATTAGCAGCTAATTACTAAATAAAACTTTTACTAGAGGTAAACATTTTGATCATTTTATACAATTTAAATTGTTATTGTTTAAAGTACAGTTGTCTCCCTCTTAAATAGCCCCATAATCAGCAGTCGCCCCACTTCTTAACAACTAAAATCCCTTGGACAAGTTTGTGTTCAAAAGTACCACTTGAGAAAGGACACCTGTCTAACACCAGTGGCCAGCATATTAGTGCAGAAATGTAAAATTTTCCCTCACAAGCGGACACATTTTATTTAAAACGTGTCCAGAAGCAGTAATTAATTTGTATGGTAGTGTAAGTAATCTTAGAGCTGTTGACTGGACCTAATTGTAAAGATCATAACATAGTCAGAAAAGGCTAAATATAGATTTTGTGGATTAACATAGAGAGAAATTAATCTTGAACAAAACAGGGTACCAGACAAAGACCAAAAAGTCTTGTGCTAATACCTGTAACACTTTACAAAAAAAGCACTTTGTCCCTCTATATAAGTTTCATATGCATAATTAAATCACAGTTACAATTAGCAACATAGTAATAAATCATTACAAAACTTAAACATGTCATCATGTAAACAGAGAAGAAAGTCAAAGTTATTCAACTGGATAACATTGGGACAAGACTTGCCAAAATGTTAAAATTACTCAAATAAGCAACGTCTTTACAGTTAATGAGAATATTCAGCAGAAATGGGAAAGGGCAAATAGAACAACAATATCCCACTTGCATTTCAAGAATAAGAACTGATACTGTGTTGTGTTCAGTTGAAATAAAACTGTTCTTAGCACTAGTAGAACCTTTTAATACCTAATGTTACTTTTAAATGAAGATACTAAATGCTCTGAAGAATGAAGTTTTCGTACTACATGCATTACATATACTTCTCACAACATATTTATTCCACCTGTGGAATGGGCTTCCATTGTATAAGGCCACTTTCCTGGTGCAGAAGGGGTGACTGGTATAAGAGGGGGACCACTGTTGTAATCATACAAATAGGAAAATATTTGACTCGCATATGTCTACAATTGGAGATCATGTATCATAAAGTGGACTGCTCACTGACAAGACTCTTCGTAATATGATGTTTAGTTCTACGATGAGGTAATTTATACACAGGCCATGTAGCCATTCTCTGCCTGTGCACCCAAGGTATATCGGTTTTCCCATCTTCCCATCGTAAACACTTTGTTCATGCAGCTTGGGATGAACATAACTCACCATTTTGTAATAATATACAATATACATAAACCACCCTCAGGTAACACTACCCAGAAACAAAATCTGAGTACATGTATTTAATCCAAATAATAAATAAATGATAGATATATACATTTCTGTGAGAATTGTATATGGACGTTGTAGCCAGTTAATGGATTTTATGATAAATATTTTGTATGTAGTAAAAAACATAAATGGAAATCTGCTAGACTTGAAAGTCAAGACTTTTTCTCATTGTCTTGAACAACTGAGTTATTTCTGAATTAGAAACTTGACAATCAAACTAAAATGTTTTATAAATCTTTGTGATATAATCACATATTTATTATATAGATAAAGTTATGCACAAGACTAAAGGCTGTTCATTTTAAAAATACATGGGAAAGCACTTTTTTAATAATGTATAGTATGTGCTCTAAGAATTCTTATGAGGAGATTCAGTATTGCATCTTTGTGTGATTACTCCACAATAAAAGTTTCTCCCAAGTATATTTTACTGGAGCAGCCCTAAGCAATTTTGAGTTGGTGTCCTAATTGTGATAAAAATTCACCTTTCAGATTTCAGTCACCAAAAGATAAGAAAAATCAAAAAGAATCTGTTATAGAGAGAAAAACAGATCTTGCAGAGGAAAACTTGGATCTTGACATCTCTGAACAGACACCTAGTAACTACTCTGAGCCAAGCCTTCTAAAATCCACAATAGACACCAATGATCTTTTTGGTAAGCCAAGCTCTGGAAGGTCAGATGGTCACAGTTCTCGAGACACAGAGCAGTTCCATCAGACTTTCTCAGGTCCAGAGGAGTTGGACACTTCACAAAGGATACTTACACCATCATCACAGGTCAGAGTTACACATGTGCAGGTGTGGACTAGCCTTAAATAGCTTGGAACCTTGCATAGCAAATTTATGATCCAGTTTTCAATCCTACAAATTGCTATATGCAAGGGTTTGTTATTTTGGTGTATAATATTATCATAAGAAATATGTCTCAAAACTTGGACTCAAAACCTGATATCTGTCCCAGAACTTACAGTGTGCAAAATAAGTACTAGAAATTAATTTATGGTGTCCCAACATGTTTGGTAAATATGGTATGCTTTATTTTTGAATTTTTTCCAATAATTTCATGAATTTGGCACGTTTTCTGACTTTGTCTCTTTGGATTTCCTGGTACAAAATACTGTTATTGATGATAATAAGATTTACATTGTCACACATATAACCTTATGTTTGTTCCCTCAGTAATTGATGTAGTTTTACTGACTTATTAACACACTGCATTGTTAATATATTACACAGTTTGTATTATTTTGTTGTTTTAGTGAAACATGTTGACAAAGTGTAATAAATGTCAAAAAAATATGCACAAGTCATGCCTTACATGTACAAATTGTCCTTCATCAACCCATTAAGTGTGTGCAGCATATGGTCCAAGAGTGTATGAATACAATTTTGCATAAGTCAACCTAAGGCAATGAAAAGGAGAGGAAGATGCAAATTTTACCTCATTATTTCTGTTATTCCCGCAAGTCAATCATGATGCAATCAGGGATTGTCCCACCCCACCCCACCCCAAATGCTGCAACTTGATTTTAGGTCTGCATAACTGGGCACATGGTGTTTTTATTAGTTACTCTATTCTACCATATTACTGTCTGGAGCTGTCCATT
Organism: Potamilus streckersoni; assembly: GCA_016746295.1. NCBI lineage: Eukaryota > Metazoa > Mollusca > Bivalvia > Unionida > Unionidae > Potamilus > Potamilus streckersoni. Next base: position 614,694 of record JAEAOA010000531.1, read on the forward strand.
AGAGTGATCTCTGAGAGCCTTGCTCTCAAACATTCTGATCTGAGACATAACAGCTATTGACTGGCATTTCGGCCTTCTCAGATTTTCATCTTACAGATTTAGCTTCACAGAGACAAACTTAGAATCTGGTGAATCCTGTAACAGCCACCCAAAAGACCACATAGCTTTTGCTGGATTCACTAGTGAAATTTTGTTGTTGGTAAGAAGAATTCAGTAATCATCCAAAGGCCCACAGACAAAAGACCATGTTGCTTTGAAGTCAGAAGGCATAGGGAATTGAGCCATTAATTTCCCAAGAAGACACTCAAGGTTTAGACACTCAATGCTCAGCATTCCAGCCTCCTATTACCCATTAATTTTAAAATAATTTTTATGCAATGCACTGTATGTTCTGAGACATCATTTTTCGAGTCTTAAATTGTGGGGCACATTTTAAATAATTTGAAAATTACAAGTCAGAAAATGCACTCAAACTTAAATTGTATTTTAAAAAAACACTACTCAAGCATCACCGAAGCCTTCTGCAGATCTATCTTTTCAGTGTATAAATATTTCTTTTTTATCTCCCTCATGCCATGATAAATTTCTTTGGAGGTAACACATCTCCTGCTGCAGAAACTTCAAGGACTAAAGGGTTCTGACAGTCTTTGAAAGTCTTTGACAGTTTAGCAAAAATGAGGTAGCATTTTTAAGGCCTTTAAAGTTTGGAAAAATTCAGCAGATTACCCTGAGGTCTTTAAAATTATTTGAAAATTGAAATAAACCCAAGCTATTTAATTTCTTTCCATAATCACAAATAAAATTGTTCAAGGTTGTTAGATTCGGATGTAGTTGAGTTTTCTTGTTTTCTTTCTTTTGAAATTAGGAAATTAATTATAGTCTGAACTTCACCATATTTTGCATTCATTGTTTTCTCATATAACATTACTTGTATACAAAATGTTAGTGAAAATAGGTCTTGGAAATCTATGTTTGTGGTCTTTAAAAGTTTGGGAAAAGTCTTTGAATTTATCATTCAGAATTCTGTATGAACCCTGCAATAAAGTAAGATTTTTTTTCATGTGCACCAATCACATTTTTAACCCACTTCTGATCTACAGATCAAAGTACACTGAAGTTTCATCCATGTTAATGATCATATTGTCAGCAAAATTATCTTTTTTCTTCTGGCCATCTTGAATTCATTGAATGATTTATTTTTTCCTCCAGATCTTTTGCAAGATACTGTTATGTTGGCCATTAAAAATTCATGTGAATACCAGTAATTAGGATTCAAAGTTAGCTTCCCTATGCTGGCCAACTTTTGTTTTAAAAACAAATTTGCACACTTAAAAGAATCCAAATTCAGCTTCTTGGGTCAGCTTGCTTTATAATAAAATAACCTTTGTATTCATAACCTGTCACTAAGTTCAAAGATTGAGTTATTGCTCATTGCCAGTTGTGTTTATCATAATTGATACAAATGAGCATTGATATTTACAGGGTAAATAGTATATACAGCAATAACTTGCATTAATGCTATTTTTAACCCATGCTATTGAAATGATTGTCATTACACTCACAGAGAATTTATTTTCAGATAATTATTTTTTTGTGTGGAGATATTTTCATATAGTTCATCTGGATATAATATAGTCTTGGTTATTTGGAACCTTACACCATATTGTGTATGAATGGCAGGTGCCCTCAAGCAGTCTGTTGATATTTCAGTCTCTCTCTCTCTTTCTCATTGCAAATTTGTTGGACCCAATTTTCAGTCTGATAACATATTCATACCTTTAAATATATCCAAGCATGATTCATTTCTCTATATTTGACATCAGTGAACAAAGCATCATCTGTTATCTGCCATTAGTGATGCACACTACAGCATGGACCCATACACAAGTTTATACTTTTTGTACTCAGGCCTGGTGCATGGTGTTTTTCTTGTGTGTACAGTGAATGTTTGGCACCTTTCCATTATCAAAAATTTATACAGATGTCAAAAAGGTTGGCACATTATTCAGCTGTGGCACCCATGTGCATCACACACTTTGCACATGCAACCAGCCAGGTCTGCTTGTACTTAATCATTAGAAGCTGTGTGGCATACATTATTAAGGGTCTCCGAGTGACCAAGTGGTCTAAATCGCTCACATTTACAAATCGCTGCCATCTCACCTTTATCTGTGTGGGTTCAAGTCTCAGGCTCAACCAGTGGGGGTACATGAGAATGCTTGCTTGCCAGTAACAACTCGTGGATCAGTGGTTTCTTTCCATTGTTTACGCTAGATCTTCCTTCACCATTTATACTTGCTGCCATGTATAGCCTATCTTGTGCTGGAAAATGGCATTAAACTCTACAGCAACAAAGCAGCATACATCATTGAGGATGGAGGTTGTTTTTGGGGGGTCAAGGTCAAAGCACAGTATTTTAGATTTCATTACATTTTTCTTTTGCTGCATAACTTTAAAGTCTGTTGAAATTTAATGGATGAAACTTGGTATACTTACAAATCATTACTAGAAAGTGTCAATGCCATATTAGGGGGTGCTGTCTTTAGGCTCAAAGTTACTGCTCATCATGGCAAAATAGGTTTTCCATCTTTATCTTTTGCCATATAACTTAAAAGCAATCCTAAAGTACAGAATAAAATTAGTATGCTAGAAAGTGTATCACATACTACATTGGGGGTCCGAAGTTATGGTCACTTCATGACACTTGTGGAAGGTCATACAGTCTCAGTGTTTCACCATTCCATCACTTTCCTTTCAGCCCAGTAACTTTAAAACCATTTGACTTCGTATCCTTATGCATCAGTATTGGAAGGTATGTCAGATGCCACATTAGTATGTCAAATGCCGCATTAGGTATGTCTGATGCCACATTAGTATGTCAAATGCCACATTAGGTATGTCTGATGCCACATTAGTATGTCAAATGCCACATTAGGTATGTCTGCCACATTAGTATGTCAAATGCCACATTAGGTATGTCTGATGCCACATTAGTATGTCAAATGCCGCATTAGGTATGTCTGATGCCACATTAGTATGTCAAATGCCACATTAGGTATGTCTGATGCCACATTAGTATGTCAAATGCCACATTAGGTATGTCTGATGCCACATTAGTATGTCAAATGCCGCATTAGGTATGTCTGATGCCACATTAGTATGTCAAATGCCACATTAGGTATGTCTGATGCCACATTAGTATGTCAAATGCCGCATTAGGTATGTCTGATGCCACATTAGTATGTCAAATGCCGCATTAGGTATGTCTGATGCCACATTAGTATGTCAAATGCCACATTAGGTATGTCAGATGCCATGAGGTATGCATACATGCCAACCATTACGCTTTTGGCATAATCATTACGCCTTTTTTTCACCACTATATTACGCCTTATGTGTAAATGTATTTGGATTATGCTTTTTTGATATATCCCACCTCCAAAAAATTAATAATTTGTTTTCTCATTTTTATTATCATCCCACTAATCGCAAAGAACGTATTCTAGAAAAAAAGGCTTCTGTGTAACTATGACATAAAAGTACACTTGTCTTTCTACAAGCGGTGACCTTCCTATGTGTTATGTTCTATTTATAGCAGCTGCCCTATTTCCAAGAAGGCCTGTTTATATTTATAACAGCTGTCTTGCTTAGGACAGAATAGACTGGTTTTCTAATTTTTAATCTTTGCTCACATATTCTATGTTAAAAATAATGTGAGGTACAGAACCATTCTGTAGGAATTTGGCAGTAAAATTTTCCTATTCTTGTTGATGCGTATGTTACAGCAAACATGTCAAACAAATGATTTCACAAATGGATTAGAAAGAAAAAAAATGGAAAAAACGACTCAGAGATGAATACATGAATAACACAATACAGTGGCATTCTAGGGTAGCTTCACACCTATTGCAGGCTGTGTGGAAAGGATTTTAATATTGGTCATAGTGTAAAACAGACGCCTTGAATTAGATTGTTTTACTAACTCCAATACTAAGGTAACTTCTTTTTTTTTCAGCAGAACTAAATTATGGAAATGAATTTTATAAATGCAGGGGCATTATTTACTGAGCTCTTAATAGTGGTAGAATACAATTTTGGTCCTTTGTTCAAATGGATGCTTCCTGATGCCAAAAAATACGTGTTTTATACATATGTGCATTGAATGTTATTATGTTATATGTGGATTATGCTTTTTCTGCTCAGATTAATCCTTTTGTCCACTTGGATTATGCTTTGTCCTTGCCAGAGGTTGGCATGTATGGGTTTGTTATATGCCACATTAGGTATGTCAGATGCCACATTAGGTATGTCAGATGCCATGTTAGGTATGTCAGATGCCATGTTAGGTATGTCAGATACCACATTAGGTATGTCAGATACCATGTTAGGTATGTCAGATGCCTCATTAGGTATGTCAGATACCACATTAGGTATATCAGATGCCACATTAGGTATGTCAGATACCACATTAGGTATATCAGATGCCACATTAGGTATGTCAGATACCACATTAGGTATATCAGATGCCACATTAGGTATGTCAGATACCACATTAGGTATATCAGATGCCACATTAGGTATGTCAGATACCACATTAGGTATGTCAGATACCACATTAGGTATATCAGATGCCACATTAGGTATGTCAGATACCACATTAGGTATGTCAGATACCACATTAGGTATATCAGATGCCACATTAGGTATGTCAGATACCACATTAGGTATATCAGATGCTACATTAGATTTTTGTGATAAAGATCAACCATGTGACTCAGTTTTTAAGTTTTCTATCTAGCTTTACCTTCCACTCATCGTGTATGTGTGTGTGTGATTAGAAGATACAGTGTGAAACACCTTGAGCTTCTTGCCTGTGAGGTTCAGGTCACATGTATAGAATTCAGTGGGATTTTCCCTTCTGCTTTCTAATTTAAGAGCTGTTTAAGATAAATGGATGTAGCTTGGTGTACTTTTATATTGTTACTATAAGATGTATTGCATTGCACAAGGTCAGAGGTCAATATTTTTAGGTTTCTTTTCTTTCTGCTTGTACATCCAAAAAAGGCTGTTGAAGGTTCAGGATTAAACTATGGTACACTTATTGCATCTCATATATCACAGGTGACTTTTATCTTTACAATCAAAGATCACTGATCAAATGTTCTTTTTATGCAGTTTTCCTCAAATTCTGTTTTATAAGGAAATATTGGAACTTTCAGTTCTTTCCATATCTGCCTGGTAACTACAAATCATTCTTATAGAACATTGATCGATCAATTGTATTATTGTATACTTTCTATTCACACCACTGTAGACATGGAACACAAATTTAAAGCATTTGCTTATTAAGTTTTACTATTGATACAATAATTCTACTACTACTACTATGATGACGATGAAAATTATTATTAAAGTATTATCTTTTTATATGTCATATCTTTTCGTTTTCAGCAGTACATCATGCTGATAAGTAGTTTTCAACTACATGGATCTTTTCCACAAACAACAGACCTAACAAACTAAATAGATGCAACTACAGTTGCAAATTAGATTCTCCACCAAATCAGCTGCCCATTTGATGCTGCTGCATTCTGTATAGGTTCTATGTCATGCATTCATATTTTCTTTCACCTAATTCCTCAAATTAATTAAACCTGTGATGCATTTCCTTTTTAGGTGTCAGTCACACCAAGACCAAGGCATACAGCGCATTCTACCTTCAGTAATATTCCAGTTACAGGTCTGCCTCCAGAAAAGTTTGTCAGGTTCAGTGATGAGGATGTCCTTGAAATGGATGAAGCACTTGATACAGCTCACCAAGAAAGAGCCTCTAATAAACTAGAACTTTTAACTCCAGCAGATTTCCTGTATAAGAAGGATGGTAACCCTATTTCTTTTAGTACTAAAAACACATCTTCATCAGATGCAGCAGCTGCTTTCAGAGGAAAAGAAAACCTAGCCTTTGGTTTACAAGATATTGACAGACTATTATCCCCAGAGTTGAACCCATTGAAGTTTGATGATATTTTGCATTCCAGAAACTGGCAACAAGCCAAAACTACAGTCCCTAGTGTCACTCTTCCTGATAGAACTGTTAAAATGGATATATCTCAGATATCTTTTCCTCCATACAGTGAAGATAAAGTAGTGGGAAATAGTTATCCAGTAGTGTCTTTCAAAGAGTCGACTGGAAGAGGAACAATCAGTACTGGGCATCGGGGCAGTACAACTGTTCAACAAGAAATCATTAGCATCAGGGATACATTGAAGAAGTTCAGTGAGAAAAAAAAGCGATTGAAGTTAGTTGATTAATATTAAACAATCTTCCCATTGATGCCTTTAAATATAAGCTTCTCAGCCATAAGTTTACTCTATAATAATTTGAAAAGGTAGGCTGTCATTGTGACGACATGGGGTATGGAAATTGTATCTGAAAATTTTTATCTTTTTCAGAGTTTAACTTGTTAAAATTTCACATTTCAAAATATCACTTTTCAAACCAAATTTGTGATGTTCCTTCTTAATTTAATACCATTTTGATGTACAGTTTTTCTTATGAAAATTCAAGTGACCAGCTTTAAATTTTTTTCAGACGTAGTTGGGATATCAGTCTTGGATAAAGATTACTTAATTAGATTTTGTCAACGTTTGTAAGAGGTAGATGGGCTTATAATTACTTAATTAGATTTTGTCAACGTTTGTAAGAGGTAGATGGGCTTATGATTACTTAATTAGATTTTGTCAACGTTTGTAAGAGGTAGATGGGCTTATGATTACTTAATTAGATTTTGTCAACGTTTGTAAGAGGTAGATGGGCTTATGATTACTTAATTAGATTTTGTCAAAGTTTGTAAGAGGTAGATGGGCTTATGATTACTTAATTAGATTTTGTCAAAGTTTGTAAGAGGTAGATGGGCTTATGATTACTTAATTAGATTTTGTCAAAGTTTGTAAGAGGTAGATGGGCTTATGATTACTTAATTAGATTTTGTCAAAGTTTGTAAGAGGTAGATGGGCTTATGATTACTTAATTAGATTTTGTCAAAGTTTGTAAGAGGTAGATGGGCTTATGATTACTTAATTAGATTTTGTCAACGTTTGTAAGAGGTAGATGGGCTTATGATTACTTAATTAGATTTTGTCAAAGTTTGTAAGAGGTAGATGGGCTTATGATTACTTAATTAGATTTTGTCAACGTTTGTAAGAGGTAGATGGGCTTATGATTACTTAATTAGATTTTGTCAAAGTTTGTAAGAGGTAGATGGGCTTATGATTACTTAATTAGATTTTGTCAAAGTTTGTAAGAGGTAGATGGGCTTATGATTACTTAATTAGATTTTGTCAAAGTTTGTAAGAGGTAGATGGGCTTATGATTACTTAATTAGATTTTGTCAAAGTTTGTAAGAGGTAGATGGGCTTATGATTACTTAATTAGATTTTGTCAAAGTTTGTAAGAGGTAGATGGGCTTATGATTACTTAATTAGATTTTGTCAAAGTTTGTAAGAGGTAGATGGGCTTATGATTACTTAATTAGATTTTGTCAAAGTTTGTAAGAGGTAGATGGGCTTATGATTACTTAATTAGATTTTGTCAAAGTTTGTAAGAGGTAGATGGGCTTATGATTACTTAATTAGATTTTGTCAAAGTTTGTAAGAGGTAGATGGGCTTATGATTACTTAATTAGATTTTGTCAAAGTTTGTAAGAGGTAGATGGGCTTATGATTACTTAATTAGATTTTGTCAACGTTTGTAAGAGGTAGATGGGCTTATGATTACTTAATTAGATTTTGTCAAAGTTTGTAAGAGGTAGATGGGCTTATGATTACTTAATTAGATTTTGTCAAAGTTTGTAAGAGGTAGATGGGCTTATGATTACTTAATTAGATTTTGTCAAAGTTTGTAAGAGGTAGATGGGCTTATGATTACTTAATTAGATTTTGTCAAAGTTTGTAAGAGGTAGATGGGCTTATGATTACTTAATTAGATTTTGTCAACGTTTGTAAGAGGTAGATGGGCTTATGATTACTTAATTAGATTTTGTCAACGTTTGTAAGAGGTAGATGGGCTTATGATTACTTAATTAGATTTTGTCAAAGTTTGTAAGAGGTAGATGGGCTTATGATTACTTAATTAGATTTTGTCAACGTTTGTAAGAGGTAGATGGGCTTATGATTACTTAATTAGATTTTGTCAAAGTTTGTAAGAGGTAGATGGGCTTATGATTACTTAATTAGATTTTGTCAAAGTTTGTAAGAGGTAGATGGGCTTATGATTACTTAATTAGATTTTGTCAAAGTTTGTAAGAGGTAGATGGGCTTATGATTACTTAATTAGATTTTGTCAAAGTTTGTAAGAGGTAGATGGGCTTATGATTACTTAATTAGATTTTGTCAAAGTTTGTAAGAGGTAGATGGGCTTATGATTACTTAATTAGATTTTGTCAAAGTTTGTAAGAGGTAGATGGGCTTATGATTACTTAATTAGATTTTGTCAAAGTTTGTAAGAGGTAGATGGGCTTATGATTACTTAATTAGATTTTGTCAAAGTTTGTAAGAGGTAGATGGGCTTATGATTACTTAATTAGATTTTGTCAAAGTTTGTAAGAGGTAGATGGGCTTATGATTACTTAATTAGATTTTGTCAAAGTTTGTAAGAGGTAGATGGGCTTATGATTACTTAATTAGATTTTGTCAACGTTTGTAAGAGGTAGATGGGCTTATGATTACTTAATTAGATTTTGTCAACGTTTGTAAGAGGTAGATGGGCTTATGATTACTTAATTAGATTTTGTCAAAGTTTGTAAGAGGTAGATGGGCTTATGATTACTTAATTAGATTTTGTCAAAGTTTGTAAGAGGTAGATGGGCTTATGATTACTTAATTAGATTTTGTCAAAGTTTGTAAGAGGTAGATGGGCTTATGATTACTTAATTAGATTTTGTCAAAGTTTGTAAGAGGTAGATGGGCTTATGATTACTTAATTAGATTTTGTCAAAGTTTGTAAGAGGTAGATGGGCTTATGATTACTTAATTAGATTTTGTCAAAGTTTGTAAGAGGTAGATGGGCTTATGATTACTTAATTAGATTTTGTCAAAGTTTGTAAGAGGTAGATGGGCTTATGATTACTTAATTAGATTTTGTCAAAGTTTGTAAGAGGTAGATGGGCTTATGATTACTTAATTAGATTTTGTCAAAGTTTGTAAGAGGTAGATGGGCTTATGATTACTTAATTAGATTTTGTCAACGTTTGTAAGAGGTAGATGGGCTTATGATTACTTAATTAGATTTTGTCAAAGTTTGTAAGAGGTAGATGGGCTTATGATTACTTAATTAGATTTTGTCAAAGTTTGTAAGAGGTAGATGGGCTTATGATTACTTAATTAGATTTTGTCAAAGTTTGTAAGAGGTAGATGGGCTTATGATTACTTAATTAGATTTTGTCAAAGTTTGTAAGAGGTAGATGGGCTTATGATTACTTAATTAGATTTTGTCAAAGTTTGTAAGAGGTAGATGGGCTTATGATTACTTAATTAGATTTTGTCAAAGTTTGTAAGAGGTAGATGGGCTTATGATTACTTAATTAGATTTTGTCAAAGTTTGTAAGAGGTAGATGGGCTTATGATTACTTAATTAGATTTTGTCAAAGTTTGTAAGAGGTAGATGGGCTTATGATTACTTAATTAGATTTTGTCAACGTTTGTAAGAGGTAGATGGGCTTATGATTACTTAATTAGATTTTGTCAACGTTTGTAAGAGGTAGATGGGCTTATGATTACTTAATTAGATTTTGTCAACGTTTGTAAGAGGTAGATGGGCTTATGATTACTTAATTAGATTTTGTCAACGTTTGTAAGAGGTAGATGGGCTTATGATTACTTAATTAGATTTTGTCAACGTTTGTAAGAGGTAGATGGGCTTATGATTACTTAATTAGATTTTGTCAAAGTTTGTAAGAGGTAGATGGGCTTATGATTACTTAATTAGATTTTGTCAAAGTTTGTAAGAGGTAGATGGGCTTATGATTACTTAATTAGATTTTGTCAAAGTTTGTAAGAGGTAGATGGGCTTATGATTACTTAATTAGATTTTGTCAACGTTTGTAAGAGGTAGATGGGCTTATGATTACTTAATTAGATTTTGTCAAAGTTTGTAAGAGGTAGATGGGCTTATGATTACTTAATTAGATTTTGTCAACGTTTGTAAGAGGTAGATGGGCTTATGATTACTTAATTAGATTTTGTCAACGTTTGTAAGAGGTAGATGGGCTTATGATTACTTAATTAGATTTTGTCAAAGTTTGTAAGAGGTAGATGGGCTTATGATTACTTAATTAGATTTTGTCAAAGTTTGTAAGAGGTAGATGGGCTTATGATTACTTAATTAGATTTTGTCAAAGTTTGTAAGAGGTAGATGGGCTTATGATTACTTAATTAGATTTTGTCAAAGTTTGTAAGAGGTAGATGGGCTTATGATTACTTAATTAGATTTTGTCAACGTTTGTAAGAGGTAGATGGGCTTATGATTACTTAATTAGATTTTGTCAACGTTTGTAAGAGGTAGATGGGCTTATGATTACTTAATTAGATTTTGTCAAAGTTTGTAAGAGGTAGATGGGCTTATGATTACTTAATTAGATTTTGTCAACGTTTGTAAGAGGTAGATGGGCTTATGATTACTTAATTAGATTTTGTCAACGTTTGTAAGAGGTAGATGGGCTTATGATTACTTAATTAGATTTTGTCAACGTTTGTAAGAGGTAGATGGGCTTATGATTACTTAATTAGATTTTGTCAACGTTTGTAAGAGGTAGATGGGCTTATGATTACTTAATTAGATTTTGTCAAAGTTTGTGAGAGGTAGATGGGCTTATGATTACTTAATTAGATTTTGTCAAAGTTTGTAAGAGGTAGATGGGCTTATGATTACTTAATTAGATTTTGTCAAAGTTTGTAAGAGGTAGATGGGCTTATGATTACTTAATTAGATTTTGTCAACGTTTGTAAGAGGTAGATGGGCTTATGATTACTTAATTAGATTTTGTCAACGTTTGTAAGAGGTAGATGGGCTTATGATTACTTAATTAGATTTTGTCAACGTTTGTAAGAGGTAGATGGGCTTATGATTACTTAATTAGATTTTGTCAAAGTTTGTAAGAGGTAGATGGGCTTATGATTACTTAATTAGATTTTGTCAACGTTTGTAAGAGGTAGATGGGCTTATGATTACTTAGATTTTGTCAACGTTTGTAAGAGGTAGATGGGCTTATGATTACTTAATTAGATTTTGTCAACGTTTGTAAGAGGTAGATGGGCTTATGATTACTTAATTAGATTTTGTCAAAGTTTGTAAGAGGTAGATGGGCTTATGATTACTTAATTAGATTTTGTCAAAGTTTGTAAGAGGTAGATGGGCTTATGATTACTTAATTAGATTTTGTCAAAGTTTGTAAGAGGTAGATGGGCTTATGATTACTTAATTAGATTTTGTCAAAGTTTGTAAGAGGTAGATGGGCTTATGATGTGAAAATTGCTTTATATGCTTCATAAAACAACTAAAGAGAAATTTTATTACATTTTTATAGCTAGAAAAACTTTAAATTACTTTTAATTAAAATATTTAATTTTATTGGTATCATATTTATTTAAAAAGCATGTTAAAAACTAATTTTGATGGTCCAGTCTAGAAATGTTCATTAAATTTCTGTGTACCAATCAATTGAATGCAGAGCCATTAATGTGTTATGAGTCTATGCTATTCAAAAAAGCAACGTGAAGAGTGAAAAGAAACAAGCTTTGTAAAATTTAACAAATAATTTATTTCCAAGGAATAGAAAATTGAAAAATAAAAAAAAGAACTTATGCTATTGCAAATTAAATCCCAAAATAAACAGAATTACAGACACAAGTCTAATAATTTTAAGTTCTGAATAAACTTTAGTGGAAATCCAAATTTAATCTAATGCTGAAGGTGTTGATGTCCTTTTCTGAGCCTATATTGTGTTGTTGCACCAACAGTCTTTTGTGGAAACACAGTAATATAATTCTAGGTTTGAATTCACTGTAAATCCCAGTGAATGTCTCTGGTCAAGAATATTATTTTTTAATAAGCATTCTGTATTTTCAGAGAAAATTCACTTAAATTGAACAGTTTGAAAAAATAAATTCCAGCCTAAATAAACTACTGGTCAGGTCACAACAATAATACAAATTGATTCACATAGTGAATATTTTAGCTATATTATTTGATATTTACAGAATTTGAAAAGAAAGATCAGTAATTCAGGTCAAGTAGAAAATAAATTTGATTTTAGACAGTGTTACATTACAATAGGATATAATTAAAAAAAATAATAAATAACTAAGAAACAATGAAAATTAAATATACATAAGAAATAGAAAGATTTATTAAAGGTTTTAAAATAAATATTTCAACCCATTTATCTCTTTGGGTTATCTGATGTATTTAATTGCAATGACTTGTATGAATTTAACAAGATCAGGCTCATTCAGCTTGTCACTGAAATATGACATTTTTCTGAGTGTATATGTCCTTAAGTATGCCTGACTTATGGGGCAGAGATGTCACTATTCCATATTTTTCCAAATTTGTCTTCTTTATATTGACAAAATTTGAAAACCATCACAAATTATGTAGGATAACATTTTGAGGAGGCATTTTCTATATGGACACAGGTATTGAGAAAATTATTATGATTGATTGATACATACAAATATAGTTTCTCAGTTTTGATTCCCCACACATTTTCAATAGGGGACTTAAGCCCTGCATACTTGCCCTGCAGCTAAATGCCTTCAGTGTGCCTTGGCAGGCATGGCATTGGTAACTCCACTGTGAAGGTCTGATCAGTCAATGGAGACCACCCATGGAAAAACCAAGATGTCAAGAATGATTTACAGTCGGATATCATTTGAAGAGCAAGTAATCCTTTTTTCACACAGTTCCCAAAATGAGCTTTTTTTCCCCAACCATGAAAAGTTCTTAAATTTCACAAACATTGATGAAAGTTGGGGAAAAAACGGGGAATTGTCAGCCATCACTTGACAGCCAAAACAGTTATGTAATTTAGTCATAACTAAACTGATTCTGAGTTAAATTTATCAAGTTCTGACCAAATTATTCAGAGGTTGTGGCATGGATTGTTTGGGTGCATGCCATAAACATGTTGAGTCAATCCAGATGATCAGTTCATTATATTTGTCTAGTAGATATTTTCACTGACAGCTCAATATCCGCACTTTTCTCTACTAGGAAGGTATGAAAACCAGTCTAACACAAAACAAGAGGCCAACATGGTGGTGGCAAAGTGCAGCCGCTTACCATAAAGTCTTTTTCAAATTCTTTGTTAAATCAATTTGAAAAGTATTTATTTTCTCATGAATTGATAGCATTAATATTGTTTTTAATTTTCTGAAAGACAAGATAAGGCTACGACCTTGATGAAATTCAATCTGGTACTAGGATTTGCATTGCTAGTCACATGAGTACACATATCTTACAAACCATATTTTTCAAATGTAGAAACAAAAACATTATATGAAAGTCATATACTGGTTATAATAAAAATACAAAAATGACAGAACACAAAATTCTCTATTAATTTGTGAACTACCAGGTTTTTTTGTGTTGTGCATGACTACCATGTTGACATGCTTTTTGCTTGATGAATCTGTCTGGCCATTTTGCTGTGATAGATTTCTTATCATTGTACTTGAAATAAATATGTTGAGAATTATATGTTCTTTCTGGTTTTTACAATAGGTATCTGACTTTCATTTAATATAATTGAATTTCTGTACAACAACATTAAATGGAGTTTGTTGTTGATATCATGTGACTATTGGACTTCCTATGTCGTTTGAGATTTGTGAAGTCAAGTTGGTGAGTACCAGTCAGGTTTCATCTATGCTGTAGTTTCCTTTGGTCTGTCAGTGGATTAAAGACATAACAGTTATAATGCTTGGCTTTCCTGAGAAAATAAATCATTTTCCTATTGATTTCATGCATATAAAAGTCATTATAACAGTGTCTAAATTTGCTAGTCCTGCTGGTAAGTGATTACCATATGCTGCTACTGCACGGTGGTGGTAAATTCTAAATTTTTTATAGTCCATTGCTCTGACCCCACTTCCCAACCTAAATGTCCAAATGTGAAAAATGGGGTGGAATATTCGGAGGAAAACCTGATTAGAAAACAGACAGCTATTTGTTTAAAGTCAAATTTGTTGTCCAAAATGAGCTGAACTTTGGTGCGAAATTATTACACTGTGACATGTAGCTTGAAACATTGGTTTCAGATGTTAAATAAAATGCAGGAGAAATGAGAAATTGTCGTCCCTTGTATTATATATTAAAAAAAAAACAATATGAGCCCCTGTATTCGTGCAGGTTTGGGAACTGACCAAATTTTGCAATCTCCACAGTAATCTTAAGCTGACTTCTAGTCTGTCACATGCATGTATGGTAGTGGTTTCTTTCATCTTTAGCTTGATTCACTGAATGCCTGTGATCCAGTACATTTATTACACTCTTGCACTGGTTGATTGAAGAAAAGGACACATGCTATGGAATATATAACAGTTGCTTCAGTTGGCTAACTTTAGCTAAAGGAATATAGCATGACAGTCAAATTAATCACAAATGCTGTAATAGCCAAACAAAAGTCCCGTGTGGACAGTTGAGTTTCGGGAGTTTTACCAGTGTCAGATTATTGATACCACGAAATGTAATGATGTAAATTCAGACAAATGTAAAATATTGGCAAGTTTCTGGTCATGGATGGCCAACTTCAAGAAAGCTGATTGTCAAACAGACCCATCACAAACGGAACATTGTTAGTTATCTTTTTTTTGTTGATCTCATTAGCAGAAATGATGGCAAGTGCAAGTATTAGTGTGTAATTAATACTAACTACCAGATATATATATATATATATATATATATATATATATATATATATATATATATATATATATATATATATATATATAGTGACTGAAAAATGTTGACTATAGCAGTCTTTTGGGAAATGACTTTAATTAACTGGACAACCAGAAAGATACAGTGGAAAGTGGAAAACCAGGTTTTAAAAGCTCTGGTTGCACAGGGACAACCAAGGAATTTGAAAATGTTTCTATCTCTGCATCCCAATAATAAACCATAAAATGTAACTTTTCACCAAGTATGCATTTTGCTTATTTCCCTTCCTTACCTTGATCACATCTGAGAATGATTTGGATCTATCACTGATTAATGTTAGATACTTGAATGGTGGTGATGTTGCTTGCATAATATTTAAAACAGTGTTTGACTGGCCATTTGAAATGACCTGAACAAATACATGCACATACCTGTTGGATTCATGCAGTTAGGATTTGAATGCCTTTCAATGTTGGGCCCCACGTGGGAGAGTCGTCTAGGATGGTTGCCTTTACAGATCATTGACATATCACTTCTTTCCATGTGGGTTCAAGTCTCAGACTGACATCATTTCTGTCCATGTGGGTTTAAGTCTTGGACTGACATATCACTTCTGTCCATGTGGGTTCAAATCAAAGGCTGACATATCACTTCTATCCATGTGGGTTCAAGTCTTGGACTATCACTTCTGTCCATGTGGGTTCAAGTTTCAGACTGACATCTTTTCTGTCCATGTGGGTTCAAGTCTCAGACAGACATCACTTCTGTCCATGTGGATTCAAGTCTCAGACTGACATATCACTTTTGTCCATGTGGGTTCAAGTCTCAGACTGACATCACTTCTGTCCATGTGGGTTCAAGTCTCGGCCTAACATATCACTTCTGTCCATGTGGGTTCAAGTCTTAGACTGACATATCACTTATGTCCATGTGGGTTCAAGTCTCAGGCTGACATATCACTTCAATCCATGTGGGTTCAAGTCTCTGACTGACATATCACTTCTGTTCATGTGGGTTCAAGTCTCAGACTGACATATCACTTCTGTCCATGTGGGTTCAAGTCTCAGGCTGACATATTACTTCTTTCCATGTGGGTTTAAGTCTCAGGCTTGGCCAACATGGGTATGTGAGAAAACTTGCCAATAGCTTTCCATGAGTTTTTTGTCTGTCCAGGACTTTTTACAGGTTTGTCCACCAAAATACTGTAGAATGGCCGCCATGTATAGCTTATCATATGCTGATAATGGCATTTAACCATAACAGCAGCAACCTTGTAGCAGTCTTTATTCAACCCTTTTAATAATTTAATACATAATTAATATAATAATATAAAGCAAGACTGTTTTAAATGGTTGTAATTATGCATTTAAATCACAGATCAATGCACAGTTGACAGTAATTAGGTTCTCACAGAAATGTTTGCATGCTTTGATGATTGAGGGACACATTTATGATGATTGCACTGAAACGGAATTAAAAGATTAAACTAAAACCAGAATTTCAATTGACAGTTGGTATTTATTTATAAAGTGTTGCCACTGGGAGCCATTACCAACAATTTCATTGTTCAATATTTTCTTTTATTGTGCCATTTACAGTCTATTGATGATTTTGTTTACAAGAAAATTCCACTAAATAAATGTGAATTTCATGAAGTTGATTGGTATGATTCATGCTCCAACTATTGTTTTTGAGGATAAAATCAGCGACATGTCAGTGTTTGATTTCCAAAATATTAATAGCATTCTAATTATTTGTTATTTTCTATAAGAAAATAGTGTGATTGAAAAGTTCTCATTTTATAAGCAGGTTCACAAGTGATCAAGACATGAGAAAATGAGAGATTGGTGTAGTTTAATTTTGTGAATGCTCCAAAGTCTTTGACTTTCTCTACCAAAGTTGAAACCAGAAAGTAGGTGCATTGGTCTTTGTCAGTATTATACTGTGGATATGACACGATTTTAGAAACCATGTCTCAATAGAATCAGCAGCTACCAGTTCTTTGAACTAACTGGATTGAAATAAACCCTAATTATCTCAGTTCCGTTAGGGTGAAATGTTTTGTACCAGAAGCTTTTATCACTAATACTGTCATTTAGCTTGACTAACAACCACATAGGTACCGATCTGAACAGTGATACATTATTACTATTCATGATCAGCAAGGGACATTTCATTATTATTCATGCAGGATAAATAAGTGCTAGATAACTAATGAAATAAAGAGAACAGAAATATTACTACTCCATTCATTATTTATATACTTATCTTTGTACGCAAAATTGATGCAATTAAGCTGATGATCTTAATATGATGGAGGTAGCTACCAATGGAACCACAGCAGGGTAAATAATATGAATAATTTACCATTGTCTTTCAAGAACAGCACCATGAAAAATATGTTCAAGGTTTCTTAGCGACAAATTAGTTCAGACTATTTTTATAAAAAGAAAATTCATGAGCAGCGCACTTAGAACAAAGAATGGCACAATCTATATTTAGAGGCTATAGAGATTGAGGTATCTGTGGGGGGTTTTTTCAGCTATGATACATGTTTGTATAGGTTCTTATGACAGATCACTATGACTGTATAGAAGTTTGTTGCTTGTTAAAGAATATATTATCAAAACCAGAAGGGACGTCTAAATTCCAAAGCTTTTATGCAGGAATTCATGCTAAGCACACTCATGAGTTGAGCTGGTCATTTCTTTATGGTATTTAATATAGTTTTGTAGCATCATATAAAACCTATCATTTGTTTTGCAGAAAACTGCAAAAACAAAAGGAACAGCTGTGTGCTTGGTTACAAGAACAAGAGGCCAAAGATAACACCAAACCAGATGATGATGTTGCAGTAGTCCGACAGGAACTCACTGAGGTGAATATTTTACTATTGGTTGATTGTTTAATTCGTATCCCACATCAAGGTTCATTAGGCCTGACCTTGACCTATCCTTGTTTTCGTTACTTCCTTAACTAATGGAGGATTACCGTGACACTTCATATACACATTCATTCTAAAGTCTAGTTGGATCTAAATGAACACAGTGCCTCTTAGACAGCCATTGCAGTAACCATGATGGCCAGATTTGAAAATCTTTTTATTTCTACTCCTTCTGAATGGATGGCTTTATTAACATGAAGTTTTTGTTAAAAGATTTCTTAATTTTTTAATGTTATTTACATAGTTTGTCCTAAAATGAAAATGGTGCTGATCAGACCTCCAATATGGCCATCATGGTTGATATCTTGAAAGTCTAGTTATAGCTACTTCCCCAGAACAGATGGTCATATAGACATGAGTTTTTCACTGAAAGAATTCTTATGCAATTCAGCATGTGTTAAATGGTGCTGATCAGACCTCCAACATGAGTGCCATTGTATGTGTTAAATTGTGCAGATCAGACCTCCAACATGAGTGCCATTGCATGTGTTAAATGGTGCTGATCAGGCCTCCAACATGAGTGCCATTGTATGTGTTAAATGGTGCTAATAAGACCTCCAACATGAGTGCCATTGTATGTGTTAAATGGTGCTGATCAGACCTCCAACATGAGTGCCATTGTATGTGTTAAATTGTGCAGATCAGACCTCCAACATGAGTGCCATTGTATGTGTTAAATGGTGCTGATCAGACCTCCAACATGAGTGCCATAGCATGTGTTAAATGGTGCTGATCAGACCTCCAACATGAGTGCCATAGCATGTGTTAAATGGTGCTGATAAGACCTCCAACATGAGTGCCATTGTATGTGTTAAATGGTGCTGATCAGACCTCCAACATGAGTACCATTGTATGTGTTAAATGGTGCTGATCAGACCTCCAACATGAGTGCCATAGCATGTGTTAAATGGTGCTAATAAGACCTCCAACATGAGTGCCATTGTATGTGTTAAATTGTGCAGATCAGACCTCCAACATGAGTGCCATTGTATGTGTTAAATTGTGCAGATCAGACCTCCAACATGAGTGCCATTGTATGTGTTAAATGGTGCTGATCAGACCTCCAACATGAGTGCCATAGCATGTGTTAAATGGTGCTAATAAGACCTCCAACATGAGTGCCTTTGTATGTGTTAAATTGTGCAGATCAGACCTCCAACATGAGTGCCATTGTATGTGTTAAATGGTGCTGATCAGACCTCCAACATGAGTGCCATAGCATGTGTTAAATGTTGCTAATAAGACCTCCAACATGAGTACCATTGTATGTGTTAAATGGTGCTGATCAGACCTCCAAAACGAGTGCCATTGCATGTGTTAAATGGTGCTGATCAGACCTCCAACATGAGTGCCATTGTATGTGTTAAATGGTGCAGATCAGACCTCCAACATGAGTGCCATTGTATGTGTTAAATTGTGCAGATCAGACCTCCAACATGAGTGCCATAGCATGTGTTAAATGGTGCTGATAAGACATCCAACATGAGTGCCATTGTATGTGTTAAATGGTGCTAATAAGACCTCCAACATGAGTGCCATTGTATGTGTTAAATGGTGCTGATCAGACCTCCAACATGAGTGCCATTGTATGTGTTAAATTGTGCAGATCAGACCTCCAACATGAGTGCCATTGTATGTGTTAAATGGTGCTGATCAGACCTCCAACATGAGTGCCATTGTATGTGTTAAATTGTGCAGATCAGACCTCCAACATGAGTGCCATTGTATGTGTTAAATGGTGCTGATCAGACCTCCAACATGAGTGCCATAGCATGTGTTAAATGGTGCTGATAAGACATCCAACATGAGTGCCATTGTATGTGTTAAATGGTGCTAATAAGACCTCCAACATGAGTGCCATTGTATGTGTTAAATGGTGCTGATCAGACCTCCAACATGAGTGCCATTGTATGTGTTAAATGGTGCTGATCAGACCTCCAACATGAGTGCCATTGTATGTGTTAAATGGTGCTGATCAGACCTCCAACATGAGTGCCATTGTATGTGTTAAATGGTGCTGATCAGACCTCCAACATGAGTGCCATTGTATGTGTTAAATGGTGCTGATCAGACCTCCAACATGAGTGCCATTGTATGTGTTAAATGGTGCTGATCAGACCTCCAACATGAGTGCCATAGCATGTGTTAAATGGTGCTGATTAGACTTTTAACATGAGTGCCATTGTATGTGTTAAATGGTGCTGATCAGACATCCAACATGAGTGCCATAGCATGTGTTAAATGGTGCTGATCAGGCCTCCAACATGAGTGCCATTGTATGTGTTAAATGGTGCTGATCAGACCTCCAACATGAGTGCCATAGCATGTGTTAAATGGTGCTAATAAGACCTCCAACATGAGTGCCATTGCATGTGTTAAATGGTGCTGATCAGACCTCCAACATGAGTGCCATTGTATGTGTTAAATGGTGCTGATCAGACATCCAACATGAGTGCCATAGCATGTGTTAAATGGTGCTGATCAGGCCTCCAACATGAGTGCCATTGTATGTGTTAAATGGTGCTGATCAGACCTCCAACATGAGTACCATTGTATGCGTTAAATGGTGCTGATCAGACATCCAACATGAGTGCCATAGCATGTGTTAAATGGTGCTGATTAGACCTCCAACATGAGTGCCATTGTATGTGTTAAATGGTGCTGATCAGACCTCCAACATGAGTGCCATTGTATGTGTTAAATGGTGCTGATCAGACCTCCAACATGAGTGCCATAGCATGTGTTAAATGGTGCTGATCAGACCTCCAACATGAGTGCCATCTCTGCTACTCTTGATGGTATGGTTAATGACAGTGTTTTGACTGAAACTTCTTTTCACCATATGTACTTGGTCCTCAGTGAAAATGCTGCCTATGTGACCTCTCAGATGATGAAAAATCTCATTACAGCTACTTTTTTTGAATGGATTACATACGTTTGTTACTTATTTTCTATCACTACTTATTTTCAGTATGTAGTTATTCCTACAAGAAAGTGATACTGATCCAATCTCCAAAATAGCTACAGTTCTACAAGGTTGTTGAAGATTGCTTTGTTTGATGACTTAATTCTCTAGTGAGCTATTTTGAACCTCCAAGTCATAATGGATGCCTTTGCATTGGTTTAAAAGGGGAGGGGGCTTGAATGGCTATGAGCTGTTCCATCACCTCCATCCTCATCCAACAGAAAAAAGAGACAGCCCACCACTCTCCTCTAAACCTGTCAAGACATGAACAGTGATCTGAGACCTCAGAGGACAAGTAGTGTTAGTCCTGTTATTCTTATGAGTGTTAATGGGACAACCAAATCCAGCATCCTTTCCATCCTAGTGGACTCATTGAGTGCCCAAAGGAGCTGACTGGGTAGGGTCCTTACCTTCTTTTAGGCAGCTGTCTCTTTCAGGAGGAATCTTGTTGTTTCCAGCTATGCTTCAGCATTTGCACAAAGCCATGGGTAAAACATCCAGCCAGGAACTCTCCATGTTGATGTTGCTCTCTGAAGTTTCTTCATCTCCACAGAGATGCAACCTTAGAGATGGACATGGTCTTGCTGGATCACAGCAAGAACCTGTTGAGAGCTGCACCTCTCAAGTCAAAAGCACAATTTAGCATTATTATTCTTTCTTTAGCAACTCGGAATTTGAGGGACCACCAACTTCAGTCCCAGCCTGGATATCTGAACCCATCAAAACTGACCAAGAACAACACCAACCCTGATTGATCTATGGGACCAACTTCCAAGTTTTTCTAAAAAAAAAAAAAAAAACTAGCCTCAACAGGCTCACAACTGAGCCCAGTTCTTTTTTGCTAGACAAAGTGGTTATGGAATTATGGGAAAAAATACTTCCCCATCCCTAAGGATGGAGCTAATCAACCATAAGGAGCTGCACCCCTCGAGAAGTCCCTCCCTCTTCCCAATATTGCAATAGGTGCCCAACTGGCCCACTTTGCTTGGTAGGGCACAGCAGAGAATGTGTGGATCCATTTTACTTTAATAGAGGGTTACCAGCTTCATTACTGGGAACATCCTCTTCAATCATTGATCCTCATTCAGTTTCACCAATCCAGACTTGTTAAGCTAGGGAAAGAGGTATTCACCCTTCTACAAAATGGTGCAGTCAAGAATGTGAATAAAGACCAAACTTTTACCAGATGCTTGGTGATCCAGATGATCGGTTTCCTGGGTAAACCTGAGGTCTAGTCCACATTTTTTTAAAATTCACTACATCACTACCTTTTTGCATCTGGTACCGAGTACAAAAGTTCATTCTCATTGATAAAGTTGTGTTTGTAATCTAGGAAATTGTCGTAAATATCACCAGTCTGTTTCATTGACCTCATTTTCATATGCTTATTTAGAAACTGAGTCTTGCAAGCAGCATATTAATCCTTCTTTCCTTACACTACTGTGTCCTTCAGAAGAAGTAACCATTTTTAACTGTAGAAGACGCAAATAGTGGACTTTTTTACTGAGACTGAACAACAAGTTATCACATTATTTTGATCCAGTGCCAGATTAGAAAGCCTGATGATGAAAGTTTCAATCTGAAGTGTTAGTATGCTTACTCCTTCCTCACTTTCAAGTAATTCTACAGGTCCTCCTCTAAGTTTGGATCACCTCTACCATCTTCCTTGGCATTAGCAAGTCATGAAATTCATGCCTTGTCAGTGGAAGAAGGTTGTTTGCAGTTCACTGTAAACAGTGACATGGTTTGTCTTCTTTGCCAACCTGGCTTTCTGTTGAAGAATTAGCTACCTAGGTCCTTGTGGTTTTATTTGACTTCCTGTAAATTTTGTACCAGTTTTTGCTGAGGTCATCAGCCTACCTCTAAATTTAGCAATACAAAGGTAGCCAGTAATGTATTACTGGTATTAAAATGAAGTTTTTGTTGAGTAAAAAAAGATTTAATTATGTAATATTTACCTGCTAATATTGCAAAGATTTTCCCACCCCTCTCAGATGTCATGTAGTCTTGGTCCAAGTTAGACAAGGAAGGGTATTCCATACATTGGCAATGACTAAAGAGGCAGACTGGGAAGAGTATTCCATACATTGGTAATGACTAAAGATTCAGACTGGAAGAGTATTCCATACATTGGTAATGACTAAAGATTCAGACTGGAAGAGTATTCCATACATTGGTAATGACTAAAGTTTCAGACTGGAAGGGTATTCCATACATTGGCAATGACTAAAGATTCAGACTGGAAGGGTATTTCATACATTGGCAATGACTAAAGTTTCAGACTGGAAGGGTATTCCATACATTGGCAATGACTAAAGATTCAGACTGGAAGAGTATTCCATACATTGGTAATGACTAAAGATTCAGACTGGAAGAGTATTCCATACATTAGTAATGACTAAAGTTTCAGACTGGAAGGGTATTCCATACATTGGCAATGACTAAAGATTCAGACTGGAAGGGTATTTCATACATTGGCAATGACTAAAGTTTCAGACTGGAAGGGTATTCCATACATTGGCAATGACTAAAGGGTTAGACAAGGAAGGGTATTCCATACATTGGCAATGATTAAAGAGTCAGACAGGAAGGGTATTCCATACATTGGCAATGACTAAAGAGTCAGACTGGAAGAGTATTCCATACATTGGCAATGACTAAAGTTTTAGACTGGAAGGGTATTCCATACATTGGCAATGACTAAAGAGTTAGACTGGGATTATATTTTTCATTTTTATTTCATTTCCTCCAATTTCTGTTTGGAGGAGGGATTATTAGCCTGAACTGGGGATTCAGTATCCTGGAAAAGGAGAGTTATGCAATAGTAGCAGATAAGTTTTACAATATTCAATACTGTATTGTGCTGGAATACTAAATATATATTATGCCAAGTTGAAATCTTTTAACCTGATTTTTTTATTTTTTTACCTGTGTGACAATTTCTGTTCTACAAATTTCATTCAAAGCTTTTTCTTGTAATGTCCATGTTTTTATTTAATTTTTACAAGTTGGCATGCAGTATTTCATTATTTAGCATACCATAATTCACACAGCATTCCTGTTCTTGTTGTCATTGTCGTAGGGTTTAATGCCATTTTTCAGCACAAGATAAGCTATAAATTTTGGAGGAAGAACCCAGGGAAACCCTGGAAAGAATCAACAACCGACAAGAAGCTACTGGCAAGCTTTCTCATATAGCTACATTGTCCTAATCCAAGATTCAAACCCATGCAGACAGAGGTGAGATGGCAGGGATCTGTAATGGCGAGCACTTTAGACCAACCGGCCAATCATGGCCCAGTATTCCTATTCTCTTTACATTATTGTATTTTTGTAATTATACAAGATATACTTAAATCATTTGTAATTTGTAAATATATTAGGAATACTGAAGTCATTTGTAATTTTATAATTATTCTAGGTATATTAAAGTCATTTATTTGAATTTTATCCACTGTTGTAGGTGTTTTTGCAAACTTGTATTTTTTAGGATAACTAAAGTTATCTCCCCTTTTGATTTTTTTATTTATCATTTTCTTTTTCAGCTCATAGAAGAAATTGCTTCCCTTACAGAAACATTAGAAGCAGAGAAATCTATTTGTGAAGGACTTGCTCAAAAAGTTAAAAACTTGGTGTTGCAGCTTCCACTCAGTAGCTGAATATCTTTATAACAATAGGCAAATGGTGTGACACCATAACAATAGGCAAATGGTGTGATACCATCATAACAATAGGCAAATGGTGTGACACCATCATAACAATAGGCAAATGGTGTGACACCATCATAACAATAGGCAAATGGTGTGACACCATCATAACAATAGGCAAATGGTGTGATACCATCATAACAATAGGCAAATGGTGTGACACCATCATAACAATAGGCAAATGGTGTGATACCATCATAACAATAGGCAAATGGTGTGACACCATCATAACAGTAGGCAAATGGTGTGACACCAATCTCACATGTGTGTTAAGGTTGTCTGCATATACATCATATTTCAGGTGTAAGTCATTCTTTCAGTGGACAGTTTTGTCTGTCTGTTGAATAAAGCAGTGTACTATGTGCTGTTAAGATTCATTTATTTGTGCTTATTTAATATAAATTTACAAATAATTTCATTGTTTTTTTCAGTCAAGGTCCTCACTGATAATACTTATTAGATTAAATCAGTCTTACCGTTAGACTTTTAAAAAAAAATGGCTTTAAAATGTATGTAAGTACATGTACAAGGATTCATGCAATAGTGTGTTGACAAAAGTATAAAAAGCTAAAACATAGCCAAAATAAAGAAATGAAACTGCAAACAAATGTGTCAAATTTGCTAATGATTTTCTTTCAGGTTTTAAATAAATATTGCAGTTTCATTTAGGTCCCATCAGCTGACATTGTACAGCTTAAAATAATATCATTCCATGATATTATTTTTTCGTTTGTAAGGATCAACCAAAGAAGAAAAATCTCAAAGAAATTACAGTATTGCAGAACAGAATGAAGGCTTGAATTGTGACTTTATTCTGATTAAGAAGCTTAAATTGTTACTTTATTCTGTTGATAAAGCATAATTTTGATCCATCATATGCAGTTCTTAGACAATGATACAAAATCTGATCCACATAAATTATGTTGCAAGAAAAATGCCAAGACAGACCCCACCTTATAATTTTATGTAAACAATGGGAATATTGCTTATGCAACAAGAATGCTTGAAATAGTTTAAGCAGAGTGTAATATATTATTTCCAAATACAACTGGTATAAGCAGATTCAGGTAGAAAGATTAAGACGAAAGAAGGTGAAGTCAAAGAATATGACAAAGTAAGAGATGGACAAACCATTGTCATATGCCTCAATATGGAATCTTGACAAAATTTGTACCTTGAATATGAAACAATACAGAAAATTAGAATTTAACCTACCTGTAGTGTAAGAGTTGATAGAATTGGCTGTGACAGTTTTATCATGCAGTGTATCATGTGATGTGAATCCTTACATTTTAATTGTCTGCTACCCCAACCCCATTGACAATTTAATCTGCATCTGCCCATCATTATACCAGTATACCCCACTATTTATTCTATTTATTCATTTATTTCTTAAAATGATTGTGTCTATATATATATATATATATATATATATATATATATATATATATATATATATATGTGTGTGTGTGTGTGTGTGTGTGTAGATAGATGGATAGATAGATAGATACACACTCTTTTGGAGAAGTTAATTACTTAAATTTGTCACTATCAGAAGCTGTGCCTGAGTGGTGTACATAGTTTTGCTAATTTTAAGAGGATAAATAAAATGTAATACATCTCATAGGTACATTGAAGTTAAGCAGAATTATTGGAATAAAACAACTCAGGCATATGCCAATTGATGGGGAAATAAATGCAGTCTGGTATGTCACTTTTTCCAATAAAATGCAATCATTGTATAGCCCACCTTGTTAGAACTACAAGATAAAATCACTTTTCATCTGATGTCCATCTGTATATGCTATGCACTTTACTCATTTTGCCTTGTCAATAAAAAATGTACATGTATTTCTTAAAACACTAAACCAAAGCAAACCAACCCTAGATTAAACTCACTTTGAGTTTTTTAAAACACTAAGCCAAAGCAAACCAACCCTAGTTTACGCTCACCTTGAGTTGCTTAAAACACTAAACCAAAGCAAAACCCTTGATTAAACTCTTTTTAAAAAAAAATTTTTTTACATCAATACTAATTTATTCCCCCCCCCTACTCTTCACATTTTGGAAAGGGGATGGGGTGGGCTTTAACATAAAGACCCTGGCCAGCTTCTCATCTCATATTTGTAACATAACTTTCTTAGATACAATAATGTTTTATCTGTTAGAGTTAACTAGATTAGCTCACAATAAACTTCTCATTCATAATAAACAAGAATCTATGAAATTAATGTCTTTGGAAAACAATTACTATATATATTGTAAATTTGTATTGTATTCAGTACAGAGTATTTAATTATTACATGTATATCTTAAAGCAATGTATCAAATCAACATATTAATTGCAGCATGTATATCACAGTGGATTATTGGTTAACTTTACAGATCATGGTGTCAATATCTATATTTTATAGCAAATGTCAGTTCAGAAGTAAAAATACTGTATTGAAATATCAGATATTTAATCTTTTATTCATTCCCAGCCTCGTATCATTATCAGTTTTGGGTGCTTTAAATTATCTAACATATTATGGTTTAGCACTTGACATTATCAATATGACAAGTATGGTTTAACACTTGACATTATCAATATGACATGTATGGTTTAACACTTGACATTATCAATATGACAAGTATGGTTTAACACTTGACATTATCAATATGACATGTATGGTTTAACACTTGACATTATCAATATGACATGTATGGTTTAACACTTGACATTATCAATATGACATGTATGGTTTAACACTTGACATTATCAATATGACAAGTATGGTTTAACACTTGACATTATCAATATGACATGTATGGTTTAACACTTGACATTATCAATATGACATGTATGGTTTAACACTTGACATTATCAATATGACATGTATGGTTTAACACTTGGCATTATCAATATGACATGTATGGTTTAACACTTGACATTATCAATATGACAAGTATGGTTTAACACTTGACATTATCAATATGAAAAGTATGGTTTAACACTTGACATTATCAATATGACATGTATGGTTTAATACTTGACATTATCAATATGACAAGTATGGTTTAACACTTGACATTATCAATATGAAAAGTATGGTTTAACACTTGACATTATCAATATGACATGTATGGTTTATCACTTGACATTATCAATATGACAAGTATGGTTTAACACTTGACATTATCAATATGAAAAATATGGTTTAACACTTGACATTATCAATATGACATGTATGGTTTAACACTTGACATTATCAATATGACAAGTATGGTTTAACACTTGACATTATCAATATGAAAAATATGGTTTAACACTTGACATTATCAATATGACATGTATGGTTTAACACTTGACATTATCAATATGACATGTATTGTTTAACACTTGACATTATCAGTATGACATGTATGGTTTAACACTTGACATTATCAATATGAAAAGTGTGGTTTAACACTTGACATTATCAATATGAAAAGTATGGTTTAACACTTGTATCAATATGAAAAGTATGGTTTAACACTTGACATCATCAATATGAAAAGTATGGTTTAACACTTGACATTATCAATATGACAAGTATGGTTTAACACTTGACATTATCAATATGTCAAGTATGGTTTAACACTTGACATTATCAATATGACATGTATGGTTTAACACTTGACATTATCAATATGACATGTATGGTTTAACACTTGACATTATCAGTATGACAAGTATGGTTTAACACTTGACATTATCAATATGACAAGTAT
The DNA here is from genome assembly GCA_016746295.1 of Potamilus streckersoni. Classification (NCBI taxonomy): domain Eukaryota; kingdom Metazoa; phylum Mollusca; class Bivalvia; order Unionida; family Unionidae; genus Potamilus; species Potamilus streckersoni. Next base: position 643,001 of record JAEAOA010000531.1, read on the forward strand.
GGTTTAACATTTGACATCAATATGACATGTATGGTTTAACACTTGACATTATCAGTATGACAAGTATGGTTTAACACTTGACATTATCAATATGAAAAGTATGGTTTAACACTTGACATTATCAATATGACATGTATGGTTTAACACTTGACATTATCAATATGACATGTATGGTTTAACACTTAACATTATCAGTATGACAAGTATGGTTTAACACTTGACATTATCAATATGACAAGTATGGTTTAACATTTGACATTATCAATATGACATGTATGGTTTAACACTTGACATCAGTATGACAAGTATGGTTTAACACTTGACATTATCAATATGACAAGTATGGTTTAACACTTGACATTATCAATATGACAAGTATGGTTTAACACTTGACATTATCAATATAACATGTATGGTTTAACACTTGACATTATCAGTATGACAATTATGGTTTAACACTTGACATTATCAATATGACAAGTATGGTTTAACACTTGACATTATCAATATGACAAGTATGTTTTAACCATTTTTTAATTTTTGTATCTTTACATGGAAAATATCACATATATCATAATAGAAAAGTTTGTCATATTGTGACAGCACAGTTATAAGCATGTAATTTTAAGCAGTTCCTAATTTTAATTTCTGACTAGTGCAATTTTTAAAGATATTTTTTGTTATTGTTACATATTTCTTAATATGATTGAACAGAATCAAACTTTCATGATTATTTTATATGAAATTAACAAACTTTGTTGAATAATTTCACCAAGGCTCACAAAAGTTAAAAATTATTCAAATAAATTTTTAAAATGAGCACTTATATAAGATTGAAATGAGTACTCATATAAGATCCTGTTCATAATAAATGACATTGATGACCAACCTAGACATATATCCCATCTTGATAATGACGTTGTTGTTGCGAGTTTAATGCCATTTTTCAGCACAATATAGGCTATACATGGCAGCCAATATAACTTGTAAAGGAAGAACCCAGGAAAACCCTTTAAGAACCACTACCCATGGGAAGCTACCGGCAAGATTTTTCATATACTCACATTGGTCAAACCCCGAGTCTCAACCCTGACATAGGTAAGATGGCAGTGATCCATAAAGATGAGTGTTTTAGACCATTCCGACACCCAGCGTCGCAATATTAACATTGTAATATATAGTATTATAAGTCGGATCCAACTGCGAACAATACAGACCCTTAGATCTGCTGACACATAATGTGGTGGCGGTAGATCTGGGTCAGTATAGTTTGTGGTTTGGTTTGACTCATAAGTGAGTATATACTGTAGATACAACTCTCTCACCGCCATCACCTTACCTTATCTAACAAAATGTAGAACATTTCTGAACTTGAACCATAGCAAAATTAATCGAAATCATATGCTTCAAATTAAACTTTTTTAGGACTTGTACAAGTAACAGACCTGACAGTTTGCAGCAACTGTATTAATCCTTAATAAATCATATCGCTTTAACTCCAAATAAATCAATGAATTCAGATAAGTTTTTCATATCCAATGCTACTGTTGTCATGGTAACATACAAGAGATTAATATCAGTGGTTAAAAAAAGCAGTTAAAAATTAACATTGACTTCATTGACATTCAGTGTAATATTACAGGGTTCATTTAGCACACGGTATGGGTGTTCAGTTTTTGTATCACATAATACCCAGATTAGAACTACTTAACAAAATTTCACTGATGTCCATGCTTTAGTTTTGTGAGATGCACCAAATGACTCCTACCTTCTTCACTCCATTCCAGATTCTATTTGCACTGTATCTTCATCAGAGGAAAGAATTCCTGTGTATAAATAAGCCATGACTTGGCCTTATGCCTTATCAAACTCTTTCATTTTAGACAGCTCAACCAAAACATGTACTTTTTGTGCATTTATTCCATAAAAGCTTTTACACTTGAAACAGGGTCTTCTGTAGTACAGAAAGCTGACTAAGTTGCAAATACTTTCCATTTTAGGATTCATAAAATTTCCAGTAGCTCTTTCCTTGGTACACAAGCTTTTTTCAGTGAAATTTCTGTTTGAACAAAAGCAAGCATCAGGCATGTTGCAAGTCAGCAATCAATGGTTTAATATGATCAAGATTAAGACACCTGTTAATCAGATGCTAAAGCTAAATGATCATTTTGATCAAATTACAGGTAGATACCTCTTTTAATAAACATTATTAGGTGTTGTTTTAATCCGTCATAATATAAATTATAAATTTTGTAACATTTGTTTAAGAAGTGAAAATGAGCAAAAAGAGCTAGCACTTTTTTGAAAGGTGCGCATCTGGAGTAAAGCCAAACTGTATACTCTATAACCCATATTACACCCATCAATCATACACCAAAATAAAGGGAGTTAAAGGTTCTTTGAACAATACCTAAGATATGCAAAGTCCTTTTTTTTTAAAAAGCCAGTATAACTAGTGAGGAACCCGGGAAAATTCTTTTTCTTTAAAATTTAAACCCTATGCTAAATACGAAACTGTAGAGCGCCACCTAACAGCATTAATAAAATTTGTAAATGCAAAATATCTCACCAAATGTGACCTGAAGGGATTCTGGCAAATTCCACAAACAGTAAGGGCAAAGGGAATTTCAGTATTCATCACTCCAAATGAACTATATCACATATACATAACATTTCCCCAATAAAAAAGAAAGATTTATATAATAAAGCTTTCTTTTTACCATGTGTATATTATACATGCGGCAAACAAAATTACATAAGAAAATTTTATGAATTATATAAAGATTATATGAAATATTTTTATAAATGGGAAAGTACACCTACAATCAAATTGTCTTTTCTTTTGATGTGCCTAATGTTCAGATTATAATCTTGCAAAAACAAAATCAATCTTAATAATCTTTGATTTTTATTTTTCATTTTGTCAATGAAAGTAAGGGATTGTGACCACTATACACAACAACAGGAGACAGAGCCGAGCTAATGTAAACTTCAAAAAGTTGCAATGCCAAAATTAAAGCTAAACATTCCTTCTCGATTGTTGAGTAATTTCTTTGATGCTTATTTAATTTCATAGAGAAATAGCATAATGAAATGGGTGATCAATAAAATTACTGTCTTCTTGAATTAATACTGCCCAACATTACTTGCATCCACAGACAATTTAAAAGACTGATTGAAATTTGGAGCTGTTAGAACCGGCGCACTTTTGAGTATTTTTTTGCTATTAACCTATCGAAAGATTTCTGACATTTTTCAGTGCAAAGAAATATTTTTTAGTGCAAAGAAACATTTCTCTTAACGAATTTATAAGAAGTTCAGCAATATTGGAAAAATTGGAACAAAACACGATAGTATCCAGCCATACCCAAAAAACCGTATTAATTACTTTTTACTGACAGGCACAGGAAAATCAATTTGCATCAGTAGGTTTGACTTGACCATGTTTCAGAATATGTCCTAGGAAAGTTATACAAGCACGGCAGAACTCACTTTTACATAAATTGATTGTCAAATTAGGATCAGTGAGTCTTTCAAAGAATTTCTGAATCGTGGCTAGATGTCCTTTCCAGATATCGTATATATTGACGTCATAAATATAAGCATCACAATTATCTTGACCAGAAGTAATCATGCTCACCAAGGATTGAAACGTACTTGGAGAACCCTTCATCCCAAACGGCATTACTTTATACTGTTAGAGTCCATCTGGAGTCACAAACGCCGAAATTTCTTTCGCTCTTCCCGTAAGTGGAATTTGCCAAAATCCTTTCAGAAGGTAAAATTTGGTGATGTATTTGACATTTCCAATTTTATCAATGCAGTCATCGATCCTTTGTAACATAAATAAATCTGTTTTCGTCATACTGTTCACCTTCCTATAATCTGCACATACGGAAAGTTGTATCCAGTTTCGGAACAAGTATGCATGGTGAACTCCAATCACTTTTACTGGGTTCTATGAAATCGTTCTTCAGCAAATACTGAATTTCCTTTTCGGGTATTCCTGTTTAACAGGGTTCATCCTATATGGGTGTTGTTTTACAGATTTTGAATCTACAATTTCAACGTCATGAAAAATTTTATTTGTCCTCGTAGGAATATTCGCAAACTAGTGTTCATATATGAATAATAACCGTTTAAGTTCATTTCTTTCTTGTTGCAAATGCAAAAGTTTCTGGTCTAGATCTTTCTTTATTTCCGAATTCTGAAGAGCTGTTGCTCCAAGTTCAGCAATGTCCAATTGAATTTTTTTTACATAAATCCTGTTTGCGGGACAAGTACCACTAATACCACTAAATTAATTGTAATAATTGACTTCGATATCTCTTTCAATATACAAGTACTCCATTAATTTATTTAGACCTGAGTACTATATTATAATTTAACTCATTCGTTTTCTTCTTTGCTTTGTAAGGACCGTAAAATTTAACTTCAAAGAAAATTTAAAAGAATGAGCAAGAGAGAATGAACTCCATTACAAGACTCCAATATTCTCTCAAGTAAGGTTTTGTGATTCCATAGTTTCGCTTACAATTTGAATTGCAGAGCGCCAAATTCAAACATAACATGCTGAAAAAGTTCAGACATACAATTTGAGCTTTGACCTGATTGAACAGATATAGGAAGGCCAAATTGAGTAAATAAACTTTATTAAATCTTTTACTATAGATTTCCTCAAAGAAATTGCTTCTGGAAAGTTTGTTGACGCACACATAATGGTCAAGACATATTGGTTGCCTGACTTGGTCTTAGGTAAGAGACCAACATAATATACCATAATTCTTCTGCTAAATGGTTCGTCAAATACAGAAACTGGTTGCAGATGAGCCTTGGATTTCTTCTGATTCGGATTTCCTAACATTTGACAAGTATGACAAAATCTACAAAATTTACAAACATCACTTTTGATTTTTGGCCAATAAAAGTGAGTCAAAATCTTGTTATAAGTTTTACTTATCCCTAATGACCAGCCAGAGGAGTTTCATGGGCCAAACTAAGTATTTACTGTCTGTAAGGTTTTGGAATTGCAATTCACTGACCATTCGTCATTAGCAAGTACCTCGGGAGGTCTCCATTTTCTCATTAGAATTCTATTTTTGATGAAGTAACAGACAGGTACTTCAGTTGCTTCAGTTTCACTAGCGGCCCTCTGAAACAAACAGGAAATCATCCCTGGATCTTTTTTCTGTTTGACGACAAGTGTCGTTTATCACCCTGATTAGATAAAAGAGAATAAGTACTTAAAAGAGGATCACTGTGATCAATACCACTCGATAAATGTGTTAGCTAAAGAAATATCTCCCTTATGAAAGTCATTCTCAAGATCTTTCTTTGCCATATCTCTGGCAACTGCACAATCTGGGTATAGCTCAGGGTATTCTTTTCCAATTGGATCGAGTTTCTGATACAAAGAAGACTTGTCAGTAACACGTGGATTAACCCCAATATTGTCTCCAGCTAGGTCGTTCCCTAGCAACAAATGAATGCCCTCAACGGGTAGGTCAGATATTACACCGACTGTTACAGGTCCTGAAACTAAGTCTGATAACAAATTTACAGAATGAAGAGGAATATTAGCAAAGCCGCATTCTACTACCTGAATGAGAACACTCATTACAACAGGACTTATCAGAAAAAGACAAAATACCTAATACTAAAAGACTCTGAGAAGCTCATATATCCCTTAAAATTTTAATAGGGATAGGATTGGCCAACTTACCCAAGAGTGATATAGAAACCTTCGACATGAATGGTTCATAATTCTCCATAATAAAATCAGACTGGGGTTTATTAGACCCAACAAATGTAATGCTTTCAATACATGGCCGTGACCTTGACATCTTGACCTTGAGCATTTGGAACATGTCTATCTTGATTCTGATGCCTATATTTGAATTTGAAGCAATCAGAAATAACGTGTCCTTTTTTCTTGCAATAGGTACACGTAGGCAGAGGCAAGGATTTTGAATCAAGTCTCGAAAAGGCTTGATTTTTAAAATTTGTACCAGATTGAGTTTTACTGAGAGTCGTGTTAGGCTGAAATACCTTCCTACCAGTAGATTGATGTGTGTATGTTTTGCTTACAACATAAACTTTATGAGTTAAGGAGTACTCATCGGCAGCAAGAACAGCATTTTCCAAGGTTTCTATATTATGCTTTTCATAATTAGTTGTAATGTCATTACGAGTGCACTTCTTGAACTCTTCAAATTGCCTTTGTCTTTCTTCTATTTCTTTAATTTGTAAATGATATTCTTCAATTTTTTCTTTAAATTACAAATCCATTGCTTCCTTTTTCTTTAAATTATAATTCTGCTGACTTAAACGCTTCTCTAAATCCATTTGTTCTCTCTGTAACTGCCTTTTGTTTATCATTATCTCTTGCTTCCCATTGCATTTCTTCAAATTAAATTTCATGCTGTATTATCTCTAAATCCATCTTTCTATCTCTACTTTTAAATTGTATTTCATTTTCAATATTACTAAACACTCCTGAGTAAAACTAAGAAAAATTTCTACTTTTGATGATATTGTAAATGAAAGCCTGTTGTTTTAACTTAAAGATTTTTTTTAAAAAATGTAAAATAGTACATAGTACTTGGAATTTAGAAACTATGGAAATTTAGATTTCAGAAACAAACTTATGAAATATTTAACCAAAATTCATAAATCCATGGACGAACTACCAAATTTTCTTTGATACGTGACAAGGGCTCGTAGTCAGTAACAAAGAAAAGAGCGAAAGCCAACAAGCTTTGTATATTGTAACAAAACAATTTATTTCTCTAGACAACAAATTAAAAATTGGTAAATAGGACTTACAGTTTGTGAATATAATCCAAAATTTGATCCTAAGAATGAAGACACATGTCCTATCACTAAATAGTCCTAATAGAATCCAGGTTTGAGTCCCGACGACGTACAAATATGGAACGCGATGACGTCAGATGTGGTCCAGTGCACAGGTATCAACAATTCCTCACTTGAATCACAGTCTTTGTTTCCGAAAAATTCGAGAATAAATTTCCATGAATATCTTTCAGAATTGTTGATAGAAAAGTTAACTTGTTGATTATCCAGGAAAATAAATTGTTAAATCCAAAACTCAGACGAAGAACAAACAATCTAACAGCAAATAAAAAATACACCTTGTTCATTCAATGTATTGGAATGACTCTGCCCGAAACATAATTTCAAGTCTCGCGAGATTGGTCATTTGATCTCTTACTACACTAGTTTGAGCACGTAGACCAATCATAATAAAACGTTGTTTACACATAGTGATCACTCAAAGAAAGTATCCGCTGATACTGACCAAATATTTTAACTTCCTGTTGACATTGTACCTGTCAAAAAGATGATTATCACGCAATACTTCTTCGTCTTCTTCTTGAAGTCCCAGTGTCTATCTGTAAAAAGCAACTGACGAAATTTTTGAGTATGGTTTGATATTATCGGAAATTTTGTTTCAATTTTCCACAATTGCTGAACTCCTGACAAATATATTGAGTAAGAAATCCAAGTTTCTATGGTCTGATAAATATTCATTAGGTTTTTGTTAAGTTAAAGGCCATACTTAAGAGACGAGTGTACTGAACCGGTCAACCTCAAATTTCAGTCAATCATATAAATTGTCTGTTGATGCAGGTAATGTTGGGGATGGTGGGGTGTTGATTCAAGAGACAAAAATGGTGTAGATCTTCCTGGGTGCTTTTTTTTTCTTAGAAAGTAAATAAGCACCAGAGAAATTATTCTACACACAAGAATTAATGTTTGGTTTTCATATTTGTTTTTCAACACTTTGAAGTGTACATCAGTTCAGCTCCTCCGATATTTGTATTTTAGTAATCACAAACCCCTTTCGTTGCCAAGGTGAACAACAATAATCAAAGATTATTTAGTTGAAGTTTTATGTTGCAAGAATAAAATATTGACATCAGGCAACAGTAGAGATAATCTAACAGCATATGTACTTTCACGTCTATAGAAATGCAATATTGTTTAATGTATACTTTATCATTCATAACAGTGCATATTGTGTCAATTTTTATCACGTGTACATTTGACTAATAGAAGAAAGCTTTATTGCATAAATCTTTCTTTTTCTTCATAAGGGGAGGTGTTAGGTATATTCATTTTTAGGTTTTTCCGTGTTCTTTTCTTCTATTCATTATATGCTAAGGTTAATTGTCATTGGGTCATGACTTTGTCCAAATCAAATTCATTTTCTACCTGACATGAATCATCGAGTTTGGTTTTGTAAACAAAATGTTTATCTGAATCAAAGTCCAGGATATCGGAAATTCCCCACGAAATGCATTGTCTACCTGTTGTGGGTTTTTTTTTTACCATATTTTATATTATAATTTTAGTAACAAACATCGAATTATGACTAAGATTTTGTACTGTAAACATTTGGAACCATCTAGAATGAAATTTTCTGTTCTTTAATAGTTTTTTTTAGAAAATGTCAATTCTGACGTGAGGTTAAGAAGAAGACTAAATAATCTTTATCATCTAGAAATTATTAATTACTTCTGTAAGACCTAAGAAGATACAGTTGTATTATTGTTGTGTCTTAGTGTTTGGTTAAGGCTGGAATTTATTTATTTAACTTATTTAATTCAAGCGATTCTTCTCTGGAGATACAAAGTGTTAAAATATAATTCTTGATAAAAGAAACATTGATTTATAGTGAAATTCAAATAACGATTTATTCTTGGATTGTATTTTTGTGATTTAACAATAGACTTGACACACCATTACCACAATGACCACCAATGGCACATCAACACTTCCAAAGTTGGATTTATTTTGAAATACCACCAAAATTTATTCAGAACTTTAATCATTAAGAAATTTTATGAATATCTGGAATTTAATTCGCAATGCAATAAGTTCTTTTCACATACTTTACTTTGTATTCCAAGGAAATACATTATTTGTTGAAATAAAACTTGTTAGTTTTCTGTCTTTTCTGTTACTTAGTTAATGAACATAGAGTCCTAACACTTAGTCGTGAGTCTGCAAAGCCCTTTCTGGTGCATTTTTCTTTACAGCTCTGAATGTACAAGGCCCTGTCTGGTCCATTTCTGTATCGTTTGATCTGAGTGTATTATGCCGTTCCTGGTCTGTTTCTTTACGGTTAGATGGTTAAAATTATGTATAGAAAACGCTTAAATGCCGAAGCTTCATGGGCTTTGTTGCCTGGACCCCCAACTAGGGCTTCCATGTCGCAGATTCATCGCCTATTTGGTTACACCGTCTTCCTCTGCATTTATTGTGACGATCTATATATATATATATATATATATATATATATATATATATATATATATATATATATATATATATATATATATATATATAAAGAATACAAATCATATGGCGAATAACAACCCTTTCAAGCGTACTGGATCCACCAAGGGATCACGTATGTCAGGGATTAATTAAAATAGGTGCAATAAACTGACGACGAACAGTACGAAACTAGTAACTAACTAGCCTAAGCGCTTTTTACTCTTAATGAATCTTTTTCAAAGGCAAATACAAAACAGAGTTACGACAAACAAATAAACACAAAAACGTTGTGTTTGTAAACCTCTACATGGCTGTCTTCACCTGTGCTAAAACTATAAATGCAACCAGCTTGTATAGACTAGTTGGGGAAACTGAAAACGTTGTATAATTCCCTAAAAGTCTACAAGCCAAAACGACATCTATTTTTACTTTTTGTACATATGTAACGCAGATTATATCCCGGATATTTGATTCTATACCGGTTATTCTTTTAGTAAAAATTGAAGGATAATAAGAAGATTTAGAAAATGTTAAATTCTACTAGTGCATAGTTTTCATTTTCTAGTCTTCTTGGTTTAGACCGCTCGGTTTCAATGTTCTAAGGCGGCGTATCCAGTATGATTCCTTTTCCTTCCTGGTTTCGTAACTCCAGCTGTGGTTGTTGGCAATAGCAATAAGTATTATATCACTGAAAGTGTGGCCAGGGGAGGAGAAGTGTTCTGCGACCGGGCTTCTGTCCAACTTTTTTGTCATCCAATCAGATCTGTGAAGGTTTATCCTTTTGTGTACCTTTTCAGTTTCTCCGACGTACTGAAGGCCACAGATCTTACATGTGATGAGATAAATCACATTCTCTGTTTTGCACGTTTTGTTTGGACCATGTATGTTTAGTTTTTCTTTAGTCACTGTGCTAGTGAATGTCTTGGTCTCTATCATATGTTGACAGGTTTTGCATCTTTTATCGCCAAAACACTGCATTAAGAACATTCCATATAGCCAGGTACTGAGGATACGCAGAATTTGCTCCGACGATGAAAGATTCCTAGAAAGGTCTGAAGAGCTGGCTAAACATTTAATTTACCGAGGCTACGACAAAGACCTGATTGCGGAGGCAATCCAAAGGGCCAAACAAACAAACCGTGATGACCTACTCAGATATGGACAGAAAGAAAAGGTTGATAGGATACCATTTATTCTGACCTATCACCCAGACAATCCCAAAGTAGGTAAAATCATCGCAAACCACTGGCCAACCGTGCAATCGTCAGACATACTAAACCTAATACTTCCGAACAAACCTGTAGTAGCTTACCGGAGACCAAAAAACCTAAAGGACATCCTAGTCAGGGCGAAGCTAACGCCAATCGCTGGTCAAAACCAACCTAGTCAATCTGGACCCTGTGGCAATAAAAGATGCAAAACCTGTCAACATATGATAGAGACCAAGACATTCACTAGCACAGTGACTAAAGAAAAATTAAACATACATGGTCCAAACAAAACGTGCAAAACAGAGAATGTGATTTATCTCATCACATGTAAGATCTGTGGCCTTCAGTACATCGGAGAAACTGAAAAGCTACACAAAAGGATAAACCTTCATAGATCTGATTGGATGACAAAAACGCTGTACAGAAGTCCGGTCGCAGAACACTTCTCCTCCCCTGGCCACACTTTCAGTGATATAATACTTATCGCTTTTGCTAACAACCACAGTTGGAGTTCCGAAATCAGGAAGGAAAAGGAATCATGCTGGATACGCCGCCTTAGAACATTGAAACCGAGCGGTCTAAACCAAGAAGACTAGAAAATGAAAACTATGCACTAGTAGAATTTAACATTTTCTAAATCTTCTTATTATCCTTCAATTTTTACTATAAGAATAACCGGTATAGAGTCAAATATCCGGGATATAATCTGCGTTACATATGTACGAAAAGTAAAAATAGATGTCGCTTTGGCTTGTAGACTTTTAGGGAATTTTACAACGTTTTCAGTTTCCCCAACTAGTCTATACAAGCTGGTTGTATTTATAGTTTTAGCACAGGTGAAGACAGCCATGTAGAGGTTTACAAACACAACGTTTTTGTGTTTATTTGTTTGTTGTATGTATGTTTTGTATTTGCCTTTGAAAAAGACTCATTTAGAGTCGAAAGCGCTTAGGCTAGTTAGTTACTAGTTTCGTACTGTTCGTCGTCAGTTTTATTTTGGTTGTTAAATTTGTACATAAACGTAAATCGATTAAGCAAAGATGTTTCTGATTCACAAACGTTTTGCAAAGTTTCAGGATTTTTTAATTAATACTGAAAAGTGCTCGAAGTATATTATATTATGCACACTTTAAAAATAGAATTTTAAAAAATACTTTGAAAAATAATCAATTTATATTTCTAAGAATTGCATGAGCTCTTTCACCATTAGTTTTTATTGTTTATTTTATCTTTTTGTGTTCTTAATTGCGTAATGTAAATGTAAAATTTAGTTTTAAATACCACATTTCTTGGGCCATGCCAATCATTTGGAACAATTTATATTTAATACCGAAGTTAACCATTGTAATAATTATCAAGTTACATATTGTTGGCTGTAACATGATTAAGGCATCCAATTAATATATTGTCCTGTGTCCTATACCCCATTCAGATAACAGACTGCGTTCTTTTCAGTGGCGTAGCTACCATATAGCAAGGGTAGGCATAGCATAAGGTCCCACGAATACAGGGACCTATTGATAAGATTACATAACATAAGGTCCCACGAATACAGGGACCCCATTGATAAGATTACATAACATAAGGTAACACGAATACAGAGACCCATTGGTAAGCTAGGCATAGGGGCCCAAAATATTAAAACTGCGTCACTGATTATATTAGAATGGCAACAGTCTGATTGTTTTTGTGGGGCTGAACACCATTTTTCAGCACATATAAAGTTCGGCCAGTATTAATGTTAGAAGAATAGAATGGGAAATCTGCTGAAAGAACCGCCGATCTATGAGAAGCTACTGGCAAGCTTTATTACATATCCACATTCGCCGAATCTTAGACTCGAACCCATTCAGACAGCGGTGAGATGGCAGTGATCCGTAACGGAGAGCGCGTTAGACCATTTGGCCACTTGGCCCCCCCCCAGTCAGATTGTAATCCAGCTCTATAAACACAAAATTAACATTACATGTCTAGACTAGATACATTTCGATATATTTCTCCTCCTTCTGGACTTCACTATCTGTTAGATGATTTTATTTATCTTTTATTTATTTATTCGTCTTTATTCTTATTTATTATAGCAAAAATGTAATTTATTGATAAATTCCATAACCGGTATATCGCATTAATCATTGGGTACAATTCTCTGTTTAAATACCGAAGTGAACCTTGTTCCTTTGTGATAATTCTCAAGTTAAACATTATCGCACAATGCATGATATAGACAGCTAACCCCAATCACCGTAGATGAGCATGAATGCAGTGAAATCGGTATTCGCGAGCCATTCCAGTTCGGGAGCATACTAACTGTGTGTTTTGAGAGAGTGTGCGCCTTTACTAAAATATGTCTGTTGATGTAAGTACCCATATAAATTTTAGCAATTTGAAGCCTCTGTTACTTCTTGAAACTTACATAAAAAATTATGTTTCTAAGTCTGAAAAAAAGCGAAATAATACCTTTTGTTGTCACATTTTCGAATTTGCTGATACAATCGTTGCTATTTTGTTATTAGCCTACCAACCAAAACTACATAAAGGCAAGTTAAAGCAGTTCATATTTCACGGTTTGTTTAAATATCATAGTTTCTTAATTAATAATATTCTTCAAAGTGAGGAAGTGTCACTGGATACCCCTTGCATTAAAGTTAAAAAATAAACGAAATGTGCTGTAGAAAAAAAAGATAAAAAGAAAGCGCTTGTACTGTGAGAGAGAGAGAGAGAGAGAGAGAGAGAGAGAGAGAGAGAGAGAGAGAGAGAGAGAGAGAGAGACAGAGAGACAGAGAGACAGAGAGAGAATATTGATTATGTTTGAAATCTTACAAAGCGCTTGTACTGAGAGAGAGAGAGAGAGAGAGAGAGAGAGAGAGAGAGAGAGAGAGAGAGAGAGAGAGAGAGAGAGAGAGAGAGAGAGAGAGAGAGAGAGAGAGAGAGAGAGAGATTATGTTTGAAATTTTACAGATTCGTGATTAGAATGGTCATAGTTCAGGACACTTACAGTTACAAAGTATGCTTGCCGCAACTCAGTTGGAAAAAAAAGAAAATTAGTATTAGTTGCCCTAATTGTGGACATTAATGGCATTTTAAAGAAGTGGTGATCATATTAAATTGGGGAAATGCTACAAACTCTTTAGTAAACACAAAAGTGGTCAACGTAATCTCCCCACTGTCGAAGACAGTGCCAGTCAAAAGCATTGTACAAAAATTTCACTGTCTTGTTTGAACAGCTATGAATAGCAACGAGGCTTCAGGGATGAGCGCTTTCTACGACGACACTTTTCCGTGACAAACATTTTATGATTCCCATTCATGTGACACATTATGTTCTTTGTAGTGGAAAACACTTTACTACAATATTCGCACGTCGCCTCGTATGCGAGAGGTCGCGGGTTTGAACATCGGCCGAGTCATACCAAAAACTTTCAAATATGGTACTAACAGCTGCTTCGATTGGCGCTCAGCATTAGGAAGTTAGTGTTAGGACTGGTCGGCCTGGTGTAAGGATAATGTGACTGTGTGGGAAATTGTACCACATGTCTGCGGCATAATGCTGTAGTGCTAGACATCACCATAAACTGTCACAAGGGAGAAGACAACAAGCTTTGCAAAATTTAACAAATAGTTTATTTCCCTAGAATACAAGTTGAAAAATTAAAAAAGAGAATTTATGGTTTTACGAATTAAAACCAAAACTAATTCAAGAATTAAGAAATATAAGTCCTAGTAATAAAAGTCCTCAGAGAAAAAGATTTTGAGTCCTAATGAAATCCAAAATTGAAGGCGATGACATCTGTTGTGGTCAGCGAAATACTGATGTGTCAACAGTCTCTTGTTGAATCACAGAAAATAATATTCCAGTTTTGAATTCAGTATAAATTCCAATACATGTCTTTTTCCAAGAAGTTTGTCAGAGCTCTTTTGTATTTCCAGAGAATTCAATAATTTGAAGAAAATAAAAGTTCAACCTAAATTGTTCACAACATAGTAAAACTTAATATGTCAATTGTTTTGGAGCCCAACTGACACACTTCTATCAAAGCAACAGTTATACACTAATTAAAACGCAAAACAGATTCCCGGATGAGGGTCAGAAGTTCATTCTTCTGGGGAAAAATAGAAGTTTTTACCAAATGATATATGCTACTTGGCACGCAGTCCAGGTATGAACTTGACTATACGTTTCGTACTCTGTGCAAGTTTAGTTTTTTTTAAATCAATAAAACAAACAATGTTGTTTACCAAAACTATCACTGATTTTGGAACAAGGTCAAGAACTAGATACAATGTTTCTATGATTAGTTGTTTATAAAATATTTATAATCAATTCTTAACAACGTCAAATCCAGTAAACAATGTTTCAGTACAATGGCATGCAATGGAATTAAAATATTTAGAACCAACCAACAAATTAAATTAAGTATAGATAAAAATATTTTCTAATCTGCTTCAAAATTTTTGAAATATGATTTATATATAAGCAGAAGGACAAGGTACTAGAAATACATCGCTGAAATTAGGAAGGCGTGCTTATCAACAGACTCGCCTCTTTAAAATCAAACACTTTTAAAAACACGTGGTCAATCTACTCAGAATACTAGTACAGCTCGCGAACAATGCCTTGACGGCGACCAGATTTATCTACAGTGCTACCAATTGTAAAGTTCGCCTCAATGATAATGTATGATAATCTTGTCACTTAGTATTCTCTCTTCAGGTAACGTGAGTGCACGGATACATTGATTAGTTTGTTGTGTCCGCCAGTATACAAATTTAAAGAGATTTGCTATAAAATGTTGCATAATTGAAGAATAATGAAAAGATCGGAAAAGCGGTCCGTTCAACCAAAGATCATTCTAAGTAATCTCCATAGTGACAATAACGGTGCCTGTGACTGGTAAGTTGGAGACTTGATAATTACAAACTTGGCACGTAATGACACATGCATAGAATAATTGCAAACTTGGCACGTAATGACACATGCATAGAATAATTGCAAACTTGGCACGTAATGACACATGTATAGAATAATTGCAAACTTGGAACGTAATGACACATGTATAGAATAATTGCAAACTTGGCACGTAATGACACATGCATAGAATAATTACAAAAATTGCTATGTAATGACACATGCATAGAATAATTGCAAACTTGGCACGTAATGACACATGCATAGAATAATTACAGACTTGGCACGTAATGACACATATAAACGCGCATACATAAATAACTCCATCCATCTAAACTTTCTTCCTTCCATTTTGTAAAGGCTGAGAAAGTATGAGGCTTTTTAAAAGAGAAGTCTTTATGCATAAACTGATTTTGTATTTTATAGATTTGACGTATATTTGCATTTATCGTTATTTTGTATGTGTATACCTATATTTGTTCAGCACTGTATTGTGAAAATTCTTATACATACATACATACATACATACATACATACATACATACATACATACATACATACATACATACATACATACATACATACATACATACATACATACATACATGCATGCATACATACATACATACATACATACATACATACATACATACATACATACAAGCATGCATACATACAAACATACCTACATGCATACCTACATACCTACCTACTTACATACCTATCTACTTACAAATATACACACATACACATACATACATACATACATACATACATACATACATACATACATACATACATACATACATACATACATACATACATACATACATACATACATACATACATGCATACATGCATGCATGCATGCATGCATGCATGCATGCATGCATGCTTGCTTGCTTTACCTCCTGTAAAAATGGACAAATGTGAGATTTCCAAGATTTCATACCAGTAGACGAAAAATATTTGAAACAAGTAAAGGTTAACAATATGGAATAAATGAATGAAGTAACTGCAATAAGACAAATGACGATCACCTTGTATAAAATTTGCCAAGCTATTTTACTTTTTTTTTCTTTTTACGCACGAAAACAGTTTTATTCTGTCAAGACGTCTGTTTTTATTGCTTGAATGCGCAATATGTGTAAATGATTAAAAGGTGTCCCTACTATGAGAAGGTTATTATATTTTACAAAAATTATAAGGTATATTTTTATATTTGTTTCAATAATAATAAAATTAAAAACTTTTTTTTTTACCCAAATCATTATATCTGCAGTTTCATTGAAGAAATAGAATTCAAAGAAAAATGCAAATAAATTCAGCCAATCATTTTTGTCATAATTACATAAGTTTCAATTGGTAAATTTTTACATTAATACATTAATTAGTCAATCAACCATTCAGTCATGCACTGGTGAATCGATCAGTCCTAATTTACAACTTTCTTAGTAATAAACGATAGAGTTTAAAGATACACAAATGCAACCAATTTTTCATACATTTGCAAAAAAATCTTTTATTTTGAAAAAAAAAACCACCCTTCGTCATGACTTACCCTAGCCACATTGGCTGTATCTAGGATCCGAAATCTTCGTTGTCCTTGACCCCTCCTCGAAATACATCATACGACATAATATCACCATTTCACCATCGATGTTGACTATATGTTAGTAGAATCCACGCCAAAAAAAGACGATGGGTCTTGGGTTAATTGGCAATGGTTAGGCTAAAAAAAAAACGCTTTTTCCAGATGTTTCAGTTTGTAAAATACAATCCCTTTATTCCAGGAGCTACCATGGCTATATTGCGTATGGTTGTAAAACGCATGTTGTAGTTGTGGATCCCAGTACTGTAGAGGTTCTTTCTCTCTCTCTCTCTCTCTCTCTCTCTCTCTCTCTCTCTCTCTCTCTCTCTCTCTCTCTCTCTCTCTCTCTCTCTCTCTCTCTCTCTCTCTCTCTCTCTGTTTAAGCTACTTTTGTCAGGTCAGTCGGACAGCTGTTCCTAAGCGTTTTTATCTTAACGATCTATCTAAGCTGTTTTTCATGTACCCAGTTTAAGCTAAATTAGGGTCAGATTGACCGCTGTGCATGACCGATTATATCTTATCTTAGAGATCATAATTTCCTTAAAGCCCTGTTGTAAATGCATATCTATCAACTATACTAAATGTTTCATATTTGCAATTTTCTTTATTACTTTTATATAAGTGTGCTAACTCTCTACCCATTTACTAATAAAGGTGTTGTTATCACTAATATGTAAGTATATTATTATCTACAGGTGATTCAGACGTTAGGTTCACACAAGGATAATGTTGTAAAGGTGAGTTAAAGACGTTTCTATATTTCGTTTACCTCTTACAACTTTATTTTAAAAAGGACACATCAGCCAGCTTTTCAGGAATAAAAAAGTGCCACAGGTTCATCGTTGTTAAGTAATGAGTTACTACATATTAATGTATGTTCTATTTATCGTAATTGTATCCAACTATATCAACATCTGTGTATTGCAGTTTGAAGAGATGAATACAAATTTATAGCTTGCTCGTATTCCATTGGATTATTGCTGTCCATCTGGGACAAATTGCAGTTACTGTGATAAACATATCATCTATGGTTGATGTATCGCTTGCAAAGTGAGATACTGATAATGCGGATATACATGCATAGACATGTTTATGCATACATCATTCATAATCCATCCGTCTTTAGATAAACCAACAATAACAGGCAAGAAACAAATGATTAGAATAATGTAGTAATTATAACTTACTGCATTTGTATTGAAACTATGAACGAGTTTTTTTTTCTGATCAATACTGCTCTACCTCTGAGAGTGAAGTATTCATCTGACAAAACGAGATTATATTATCCCATTAAAATGCAGAAATATTCTTATTCTAGTAATGCTAAATATAAAAATACACATCAAGAAACAAAGTAATTGAATTTGTGCTGTATTCAAATATAAATACACAACCGTAGACTCATCAGTGCACAATAACAATATTAATGCACACACCAGCGCACTTTTGAACTTTGTCACTTTGTCACTAATTTTAAGTAGTTTCAAACGAAATATTCTTTTGGTATACTTAAAATTGAGTCATATTATGAATGAATGCGCATTGCAACAGCTTTTCCATATAATCTGAAATGGATGGATTTGGTTTTTATATTGATCCAACTCAATTCTGTTCTTCTTATTATGATGGACTGGATTATTAGGTCAATTCAGTACAATAAGGAGAATGGTATTTCAGCTGGGAATGTACTCTAAATTTCAGTTTCGGTGTGTATCAGGTTTTGCAGGACACGTCGGTCGGATTTGTAGAACCAAGAAAGTACCTTTTAAGGTAATTCAGGATGCATAAATGTCAGCATATATAGTACCATTCTTATTACCAGCTAATGGGTGGGGCGAGTAGCCAAGTTGTCTAAAGCACTCTCCGTTACGGATCACTGCCATCTCACCTCTGTCTGCATGGAATCGGGTCTAACATTCGGCGAATGTAGATATGTGAAAAAGCTTGCCAGTAGATTTTTGTGGGTCGGTGGTTCTTGCCGAGAATTTCCCAGGTTTTTTATTTCACCATTAATACTAGCCATCATGTATAGCCATATATAGCCTATCGTGTGTTGAAAAATGGCGTTAAGACCCAGAACAACAACAACAACAACAGCAACCAGCTAAAAGGACATATATAAATGCCCTGTCATTTTCATCTCCCTGCTTGAGGGAAACCATCTATGCGTTTGTCTTCTATCTCTAGCCTAATTATTGTATCAAAATAGTTGCACAGCGTGTTGGTTTTCTTTCATTACAGGTGAAATGGCAGCAACAAAACTTTTACCATTCGCAGACTGCGGGCAGATCTTACAGTTTGATTGTGGCTTCTGCTGATAAGAACGGGTCCATAATAATATGGGATGTAAATTCCGGTGAAATGCGGTCCGAGATCATCGGTGGTCAAAGGATACAAGGTACCGTTCATACTTAGTAACAATTTATACCTACAGTTCGACGCAGTGGGTAAATGAAAAAGTGAATTATAGGAAATGTGAATAAAAGTATATATATATATATATATATATATATATATATATATATATATATATATATATATATATATAGAGAGAGAGAGAGAGAGAGAGAGAGAGAGAGAGAGAGAGAGAGAGAGAGAGAGAGAGAGAGAGAATATCATCATCTAATTTAGTTTAACCAGGCTACATCATCGGTAATCGGCTTTTCTTCATTAAGCTTAGATCTAAACTGGTTGCATCATCTGGTATCGAAGAAGCCTTGCGATTTTCTGGTCAAAATGTGAAATTTCACAGTTTCTGTGAATGACTAGGAAATAAGTTTTGCATAATAACTTTAGTTCTAGACCTCGAACCTTCCAACGTTTGTGGTGTGATTGCATTTAGTAAGGAGGATGCCTGGTGTTTTCTTGGAGGTTAAAATTTCAAGTTCATTGTAGCTGAAAAAAGAATGAGTTTAGCAAAATAACATTTGTTCTCAAGTAAGTTCATTGACCAAACTGTTGTAGATGGCTATTTCTTATGGCTAGATAGAGATCTGTAGATTTTAATGTCCAAAGGGTCACGATCATAGTAAGTCTACTAAGAAAATAATGGTTTCTGCTCAGTAAGCTTAGTTCTAGACGGTTTACCTTGACAGTAAGTTCAAGGCCATTGAGACTCGTCAGTCAATGATCTCGATTCATCCATGCCTCACTAGTGCCTTCACAGATGATTATTAAACAAGGAGACCCTTGGTTAAAGAAACATATTGTTGCATGTATGCTTATTATAGGAAAACTTTTTATGTAAAGATACAGCACACCTAAGACATTTTTAAAAAAAAATGTTATTTACTTCGACTGGGGTTATTGTTAAAGCGCTTCTGATTTCATCAAACATTTCGACCGATTGTTGAGTTTGACTGACGCAAAAAGCCATTGGCAGACGAATCTGACGTATTTCTTATGCTGTAGTTTAGCATGAGAAGATTTATTTCAATTTCATCTTCGTTTGTGTGGCAAACATTGTAGAACTTTAAAAAAGATCTACTCTAAACTATCTATATAGAGTCACCTGGCCTTGAATACAATTCACATGCAAATCTTTCAATGTCAAAATACCGCTCTAGTTTCCCTTAAGATCAATTGCTAAAAGAAAGAAATTTACGACAAAGAGGACTAACATATCTTGTTCAAAAAATATAAGTCAGCATGCTCCACATACTAAACATACTTCCACTTACTCAGCGGACCGCTCAGGTTGTCATGTGGTTAGAGAGTCTGCCTTGGATGCGGGATATCGCGGGTTCGAAAACCGGCCGAGTCATACCAAAGACTTTAAAAAATTATACTAACCGATTCATAGATTGGTGCACAGCATTAAAAGGTTAGTGTTAGGACTGGTAAGCCTGGTGTCAGGGTAATGTGACGAGGTGGGATAGCTTGCCACATGTCTGCAGCATGATGCCCCAGTGTTAGACATCACTATAAACTGTCACACTGCATACATCGTAGCTATATGACTGAAACATTGTTTGAGCTACGTTAAAAATCTAAATCACACATACTCAACATACTCCGCGTACTCAACATAATCCACATACTAATCATACTCCACATACAAAACATGTTCCACGTACTCAACATACTCCACATATTAAACATGCTCCACGTACTCAACATACTCATCATACTAAACATGCTCCACGTACTCAACATACTCCACATACTAAACATACTCCATATCCTCAGCATATCCCACATACTAAACATTCTCCACATACTCAACATGTTTCACGTACTCAAAATATTCAACATGTTCCACGTACTCAACATACTCAACATGCTTTTTATGCTCCACATATTCCACATATTAAACATGCTCCACAAAAGCGAATTGCACCAGATACATATACAAATACTCTAGAATTTTTGTCGATGATCTTTATTTTTTGCCATTTTTCAGAAACTGCGATAGCTTCAATCCTGGTGATTATTTCATCTATTTCTTTTATAGTGGTATATGTGTGTTTGTGCTTGGGCAGACACAGGCATTTGTGGGGCTTTCTTTGTTTGTTTTTTTTTCTTTGTGCAATTTATAGTACTCATGAAGAAATCCACGATGCTGTACAAGTTGTTTACGTGGTTTGACTCCGATACCACAATTCAGGCAAGGTCGTGCCCATAGGCCTTCACGTAATACCTGCGTATGTGTTCTGCAGTACTCTTAATTGCACGATCTGCCACAGGGTTCGCATTTTCCAAGCATGTCGCTTTGTATTTGTTGTGCTCTAATAACATGGTGATTCTATGTTCCAACGTCATGGAGCTTCCCATTCTGATTACTAAAAATACGCTAATAGCCTTTCTTCATGGTTTTCAACCAGCCTATGTATGGCTGCCTCTCGTTGCTGTTTTATCTCTTCCTCTGCATCAGGTGGTAAACTGAATACAATGCTAGGAGGATAGAAAGCCTCACAGAGTCCATTTCGCTACATTATGGTAACTCGAAACATTGACGCATTTTTTAGTTTGCTCGTGAAAATTCATCTACAAACGTGAATTAGATGAATTTCAGCCAGCATCATCCCAAATGAGCTCATAGACCAGTCAATGAGTACTGCACCATCTTAAATATGCCAGCTTTTCTGCGCTTGTATGCAATTACGTCAATTGTCTTGGCGCTTTGGTAAAGTTTTTCAATTGTTTTCTCTTCGTCACTTTCAGCAACGGCCTAATAAAATTGTTTCAGGTGCTTGTTTCTCTCCTTTTCTGCGTCAGTGTAATACTTTTCGTATATCCACCAAAGAGAAGTGGGTTCGGAAACCATTTCTCTACTTAGGCCTTGAAGATAAGTGACTTCGGAAACAATTTATATACTTAGGCCCTGAAGAGAAGTCAGTTATTAAACCATTCGTATACTTAGGCCCTGAAGAGAAGTGAGTTCGGAAACCATTCGTATACTTAGGCCCTGAAGAGAAGTGAGTTCGGAAACCATTTGTATACTTAGGCCCTGAAGAGAAGTGAGTTAGGAACTTAGGCCCTGAAGTATCTGTTTAATAAGCCTGTTTTAATGTATCTTCGTAGCTGACCTCGTCAATAAAAATCAGGTACACTGACCAAGCTATCCTGTTTATTTTGAGTGTGTACTCCATGCACAATATTCTGCAGTTTCTTTTTAGTTTTGTTTGCCTCAACAATCTGCACAAGTTTGTTTCATTCTTTTTTCTGAGGTCACTGACTAATTTAGCAGCTTATCAGTGAGCAAACCTGGCCAATAGTATAAGAAAAAAGTTTTAAGTTTTTTTTAGATATTATTGTGGAAAAGGAAATGACGTCGCTGACGTTGACTAAACTACCTTGTACAGATAACGAAACAAACGAATAATACAATGAGTACCACATGGAAACAATACTACAATGAGTACCACATGGAAACCATACTACAATGAGTATCACATGGAAACAAAAATACAATGAGTACCACATAGAAACAATGCTACAATAAGACCACATGGAAACAACACTACAATGAGTATCACATGGAAACAACAATACAATGAGACCACATGGAAACAATACTACAATGAGTATCACATGGAAACAATAATACAATGAGTACCACATGGAAACCATACTACAATGAGTATCACATGGAAACAATAATACAATGAGTACCACATGGAAACAATGCTACAATGAGACCACATGGAAACAATATTACAATGAGTATCACATGGAAACAATAATACAATGAGTACCACATGGAAACAATATCCGAGTATAGTAGTAGCAGTGAAGATCTACAAGAATAATTAGAGTGATACATTTAGCATTATCATATGGAAATAGAGAAAAACACTTTTACGTAAGTATGAGAAATATCGTAGATATGAAGAGTTTTAGCGGCAGACACAATATCTAGAAAAGATATTCAGATGTAAAGACAGACATAGAAACTGTGGGGTCAATGTACAAACAGTACACAACATTTAACGTTTTCTGATGTCACTGTACAAGTGACGACCATTTACGCGTTGGTATAATACTTTGTATTGATCAGCGTTTAATGATTTGGCCAGCTGCTAAACTGAATAAACTTATCTTCAAACACACAAATCTAATTGATCTCAAGCCTCAGTTGATGCAGTCTGGTTCACGAGTTTGTTTATAGCGCACTGCCCAGAGTTTGGAACTTACCATCACAAACATAATTTTATTGGGAATGGTCGTACAATCAAATTTTATCCACCGCGAGTATTTTTTTTCTTCAGACAATTTATATTTAGTGAGGTGCAATGTAAACCTGAATTTACGTACACCATAAATGTTGGTCACGTAACAATGCGGATCTGTTCACGAGTATGATCATACTCGCAAGCGACATATCCGACGGTGTTGTAAAAAACACACGACAACATTGAGTAAAAACACCTGATAATGTCGACCAAATAACAACCAGGATTGAAGTGATTGCAATTTCTGATCCTAGTAGAGTACAAATAATATAACACTATTGACACAATTTGCAGTTAGAGAAGATGTTCCCTTATACTTCAAGATGGCGACTATGATGCAACTAAGGCATCTCGCGAGACTGTGGTATATAAATACCAAGCCGTATGCAAAAGCTGACATTCTTGAGTTATTTGGACCCGTAAGTGAACCACATCTTCTCCCAAATCACCGATAGTCGGTTACCCATGCAACAGCAACGGTAAAACAACTGAGAAATCCACTTGCGGGCGCAACATAAAGACACCAAAAGGAACAAAATAAACATGACATACTAACATTGTTAAGTATTGCCGAACTCTCTGAGACTGTCAGAGAGCTTCGCCAACCTGCAAAAACCATTAAATATCCAAGACTGCCGTTGTATTGCAGCTGCTATCACCACTCCACACATATGCAAACAAACAGAGACGCTATAAAACTTATTTCGAAGATACTCCCGTGTATTATATCGGCATTGAAGCATGTAAATACTTCTTTCACAAATAATTCACCAGACAATGATGTGCTAACAATTGGCGGATTATAGTTCCATGTTGGAAACATTGCTATTTTTAAGCAAATTGATACTGAAGCCATTAATAATGAATTTTATGATATTGGTTTGCAAATATTCTTAAGTTGTTGGAAAAATATACTATTGGAGGTTCAGGATGGACTTTTGACAGATACTTACGAGTTTATATGCATATTTCTTCAGACATACCGTTCCACAGATTGAATTACATACCAACGCCAGAGTAGGTGCGGTCACATTGGGGAAAAAATGTAAACAAATAATTCAATATAGGCTTTCGCGTCCGCGTTACATCCTGCGAGCGACAACATAGACCAGCCGCAGAAATACAAGTTCATTCTTTCTTTCTTTGAATCTATTTGAAGACTGTATGTGGATTGGACACAGAAGGGGAATACCAACTTGAATATACCACATAAAAATAATCTCAACTTTTGTTCCTTTCCTGAATCACAACTCCACAAGTTGTTACAAATATTGTTTCGAATAGCAAGGAAACTTCCAGGGATTTTTGCACAAGTGTTTAATACGAGTTTTTTTTTTCTGCCGCTCAATATAAGTGCATATTGCATAAAGTTACATGTTTGCCAAGCCTTTATAACAAGCATTTGGGTTAGTTAGAATCGCATCACATGAAGCTGAAAATTAGAAAATACTTACTCATAATTACACAATTTTACCAACCATTTGCTTGGTTAAAATCACATCAGGTTACGCTCAAAAGACAACGAGAAATTACTAGTTCTTAGAACCGGAATTGAAATGCATCTGCATTAAAGCGTCATCTGGTGTGTTTTGACAATGTTTGTAGAAAATGGATAAAGAATAGCTTTTATAACTTATTTCTTGATGTTCGTTTTTATTTTAAAACTGTATGTAATTATAAGAACTAAATTATATGTCTTTTGTTAAGTTTTATCTTCATCTCCGTCTCTAAAACATTAAATTTGTTTAAGGCCAACTGCTAAAAAAAAAACGAGACGAAAATTAGCTCAAATGAGTGCTGTCTATTGAAGAGCTAAAAATCAGTAATGCTCTCGCAAAATTCAAGTTCTCAAAAAACAAAAGAAACATAGTGTTTAGCTATAATGTTCCTTCAGGCCATCAGGCGGCTACCATTACTAGAGTGAAACAGATGAGAAATATGACTACCACGCGTTTTGCTGTTCCCATTTTGGCCCCATTTGTTTTTGTTTTGGTGATCTATACAAACCTTTAAAACTTTCTGAAAAATACTACTGTTATAACTTGTTTCAGCTAAAAAAAAACAAAAAAAAAACAAGCGATACACGATATCACTGACTCAAAAATAAGCGATACATGATATCATTGACATTCACGAATAGAATAACTTTACAAAGAGTCAAGTTCACCTCAAAACACACTATTAAAAATCAGTCATTTAAACTTTTTCACCCAATTCGCCGTCACTTAAAGATTAAGTAGGCTGGTCATACAGGTGACCGTGTTTATTGATGAAACATTAATAAATACAATGCATTGATCTACTTTATATACTTATATACTTATATTTTGTTTATAACTGTTTAGTAACAGTCAAGTTTTAATTAATTTGCTTTTTATTTAATTTTTCTCCCGTTATGTTAGAGCACGCACTGAAGAAGTATGATTGTGCCTTTCATATACACGCGATTTGCAATTATTTGTTTGCTCTACCGAAAATATCAATATGTATTATCACAGTATGAAATATTTCACATAATAACAAAGTACGTTTCTATTATAACACTAAAATGAATGTCAGAATACGACTAAAATGCTGTTTTAAAAAAAGAGAGAAATTAGTTACATGAGATTCTCTATGTTCTGCATAAGTGAATTTCGTTGTTATTGATATTCTGCGCATTGTATTAAAATATTCGTTTTGTTAATGCGTATTTCAGTCTTAAGAAAGAAGCAAAAGCAGATAAAGACATGTCAATGTTGAAGTTATGTTATGTCAGCTGCTTCATTAGTAACAATAATTATTCTGTCTCATTTCAATTGATACAAAAATAATTGTTTTATTTTTCCTTTCCAATTTCTACGTTACAATAAATTAGAAATGGACTGGTACCCTGGTACGGAGGAGTCGCATGAGCTTCTCGTTACTCTACAAGAGTGTAACACATTGAGCATATGGGAGACTTACACTGGGGTCAGACTCTGGAAGAAGGAATTTTCCGAGAATCTCTCCAGCTTCTGTCTAGACCCTTTTGACGTACATCAGCTAGCAAGTAAATCATACTACCAATTTTATATATATATATATATATATATATATATATATATATATATATATATATATATATATATATATATAGAGAGAGAGAGAGAGAGAGAGAGAGAGAGAGAGAGAGAGAGAGAGAGAGAGAGAGAGAGAGAGAGAGAGAGAGAGAGAGGAATGCATGGATACGGAAATTTTAACAGGGCACCAGGTCGGAGTAGTCGGCAAAGCACTTTCCTTTAATGTGTTCGGTTTCCCACCCCAACCCCATTTTTGTCAACCGTAAAACATTTTGGGGGTGGGTGGCGATTTTTATTTTAGTACCGACACGGGGGGGGGAGAATCCGACCCTACAAGATTAAATTTTAATCTTAAAACCCTGTAATGAGGCGAAAAAGAGATTTTCTAATGGCCTATATTGTATAATACTCTAGACTTTTTAGGTAATGAAAGACGTTTTATTATACTCATTTTAGTCCCCACGTTGAGAAGACCTTCACTACCGATAATTTGCTTCTCACGAATTACGAAAGAGCTAGACACGCACAGGAGAGTACTGTAAACTAGTTTAGATTCTTCATGACAATCCATGGTTGAAATTATGAATAATACCACGATCAATTGTCTAGAAAAATAATATTCATTGCAGTTTGTTTTTATTTGTATGGGAGGACGGGAGTGGTAACAGTTTTTATTTTCTGTCAATATCATTTTTAGAGGAAAGATAAATCGTTACAGTTTGCAGAACTTACGTTATCATACTACTGATTATCTTAATCTGACATCAATCGAAAGCACATATACAATAAAAATACTACTGAGACATATCCTGATGCGAAATAATGACCCTCGGATATACTCAAGCAAAAAGTGTATAAAGGAGTGAATTTCACGGGAATGTCCTACAGTAATTGGTGGATGGAACTACTTCGTGTCTTGTTCACCTGTTTTCATTCATTTGTTTAATAACCATTAATATCGGATAATATAACTGCTGTTGGTGCTTGTGTTCTCTAGCCAAAATTCACCTGCCGGTTTTTTATGTAGATTAGACCAACTCGACCCAGATCACATTCATTTTACCTGTATATTCTCTTTATTTGTTTCTCATTACAGAACTTTTCGCTGTGTCCACTTAATAATAAAACATATTAATCTAAAATACCTTCAAAGACGAATTCTCAGTGAAGTTGTTGTTATAGGTTATCCGGCATATGTTTGGGGTTTTTGACAGTTTTGAGTGTAAACAAAGTAACGTGCAATGGGTCAAAAATTTCATTTCAGGACTATCATCAGTGGCTCATTACTCATTGTGCACTGTCACCAAAATGCCTCTTCTCATATTCTAAAGAATAAACAACTAACTTTAAATCAATACTAAGAATGACTAAAACTAACTCTTGTACTCTTGTAACACCGCCACAATGAGAGGAACTGAACCGGATGAAATAATTGTATAATTGTGACCTGAGTCCAGATGAGCGTGTCGTAAGAACGTCTAGGAGAAGTAACCTCTTTGCTGTGATCTGTAGCTTGTGATAGTGTTCCCAGTGAGAAGGTTTTGAATTTTGTTTGAAAAAATATTAATTTATTGAAAAGAAATTGACAGCGTATTTTTATGTTTTAACGTTTATCCTTTTAGCCTATAGCTGTAGGTTTTACATGTTTACATTTGATTTTGTCATATGCTGAATATTTACTTTTGGTTGAGGAGCTTAACATCACGAAAACTTGGCAAGGTCATGAAATTGTCATTTTTCGGAACTAGTTTATTTTATCTAAACTCTATAACAGGCAGGAATATGCAGATGTACCTTTAAGTCCAATTCATACAGACTTACATCCACCAACAAAAATCTGAAGTCAGTTGATTTCTACAGTTTATATATTATATAAGAATTTATTTTTACCTGCTACATCATAAGTGTATGAGAACTACATGGTGATCTTTACTGTTCGGGATCTTAGTACTTTTTTTTTCCAATAGGCTTTCGTCGAATTTCATCTCTGAATGGGATCGAACTGGCAATTCCCGGATTTATAACTACCTGTCTTAGACTGACATGCAAGACCACTAGACCAGAGACGTTGACACTGTCAAGGAAGAAATTTTATACTCAATGGCTACCGATGACGAACACAGTGAGCTTGAGACCTCGGTTAATGTACACATTGAGCATGTGATTGAACCTTTAAAATTTACTCGTAAAAATACTGTAACTTATATTTTTAAAGAATAAAAGAAATTGATAAAATGTTATCTCTTTTGCTTTACTATTTTAAATTCAATTTCAGTTTTGAGTGAGAACAATCAATTACTACTTGTGTCAGATTTAGACACGAAAAGACCGCCCTCTGACAACTTTCAGACCGTTCAGTTCGTGGCGAACGTGAGCAGCCCAAAGCAAGGTATTCAATAAATTTATTGAGAGCACTTTCAAACAAGGTAAGATATCTCCCTTTGATGTTGTTCAAAGGCTGTGATTTTTATTATTTTGATCACGTTATAGGCTGACGTCATATTAAGTATAGTATTTGCAATGTGAATTTATATCCTGGTATCTTATGATACTTTTTGGTGAAATCGGTGATTATCAATTCTGAGACCGCCTTGACGTTTGATAAAGTTGTCTAAAACTGCTTTTATAATTAATACTCTTATTTAGTGTAATAACTATTTCTCAGTAATGTCATGAACAATTTAGGGAAGAAAAACGAGTTGTATCTCCATTTAGAGTTATAGATTTCATATTGAAAATAGCATAGTTTTTACTGCATGGAATATGTGAACCAAGAACTAATAAAAATGACAGAAACCATCTTTTAAAAATAAATATCTGCCTCAAAAATGTTGCAAACTACCGCGTATGTCTTCCAATTAAAAATGGCGTGATTAGTGTTAATTAAATATTGGACAAAATCACTATCTAACAATGCACATATTCCGTCAATCCTAAGTGAATCATTGACAGTTAACTAATGGTAAATATATGACATAACGTTGTCACAATAGACATCACGAAGAAGTTATTCCAAGGAATGGAAAGTCCCTCATCACACGAATGTCTGGAAACTTCTGAGTAACAATTGTTTTGTCCTTCATTTATTCATATTAAGACTCGACTAAAAATGTACTTTCTAATTATGATGTGTTGTTGATGTTGTATCTTCAATCGTTATAGATGAAGATACCAGGAATGTTGGAAAAGACAACAGCGATGTTATGAATGCATCTACAATGGCGAGGATAGTGAAGAAAGCATCATGGAATAAGCTCACCTCCCTGGCTGATAATATCCAGAACTTATTTAGTGCTGATATAGGCGTCAGTCGAAGGTTACACACCCACCTTCCTATCTACCTACGTGCCTACCTACTTGCCTGTCAACATATCTACTTACTTACCTACTTACAGACATAACTACTCCTCTTAGCTACATGTATCAACTTTCCGTATATTGGTCGGCAAAGCTTCGAGTCATAAATATGCCCATGAGAGGGTGTAACAATCAATTAGCTAGTCAGACTTGTCATAGAGCACTCATTTCATTTTGTCAGTGTCATCAGAAATGTGGATATTTCTGATTATGAAAAATCTCTTTGCAAAAAGTAAATATAAAGGCTAAGTTGTGCCCTTGTCTTGTTTTATTTTTCCGAGCAGTTTGTATTGAGTTCAATCCAGTCACTCGAATTGCCTCAAGAATTATCCTCCCAGCACTACATTAACATTGTGAATCTCATCATAGGCGACGACTAAAAAGAGGAGTTAGTCAACCTTTGTGTGCAATAATGCGTTACCAAGTTTATAAACAATGATACATACATACGTATGTGCGTACGTACATGCATGCATACATACATACATACATACATACATACATACATACATACATACATACATACATACATACATACCTACCTACCTACCTACCTACCTACCTACCTACCTACCTACCTACCTACATACCTACATCCATACATCCATACATACATACATACATACATACATACATACATACATACATACATACATACATACATACATAAGTTATATAGTATCCTAGATTCATGCATATACTCTGTTATCGTAAACTAAGTAACAAAAAAGCAATACCATCAAGTTTTGTAAAACTTACAAATAATTTCATTCTTTAAGTTATAAAAATGAAATTTTAAGATGATCTTACTGTATTCTAAATTAAATCGAAAATAATCATTTGGGTTATTTGACATGTCCAAAAGAATAGAGTGTTCCGAATGAATTCCAGGTCTTGAATGTGCTGAAATACCAATAGTCTTGATGTATCACATGAGCTATTGTATCGACCTCCTTTGAATGAGTTCACAATAAACAAAAATTATTGTTTAGTCCACACAGTCATATAAACTCTGTAATTCCAATAAATAAATTAAACAAATGTTTCCTCTCAAATTATATCTACACACAGCATTAAATAATTATGCAGATTGAAAAAAAAACAACACAAGAGCAGAATTAGGACTTGAAATTTAATAATTTGTTCACTTCAACATATAATAAACAGATGGCAAATACAATTTATATATTTTATCTTGTTATCATGTCTTCACATACATTATATGAATTTCCTTTTTTAATTTTTGTACTTTCCTTTTTTTTCTTAATAAGGCAAGTGCTCTCTGAAATGAAAGTTTATTATTTTATTTTCGTTCCTAATTTCAACGCTCTTATGCTATAGGCAAGTCCAGTCAGACGAAAACCGAGAATGTATACAGATGGTTTTCAATCCCTCTGCAATACATCAGCTGTTTATCGTGTTTCCTAGCAGAATTCTTCTTTTGGACATTGACATGAAACTTGTCTTGAATTCCACAAGACTGGATCCTTTGTCTTCAGCTTTGGTGAAGGTAATACTCTACAAAATATTGGCAACGATTACAGTCAAGGGTATTTTTAAAATATGGAATTTAGTTACGTTTTTCCACTGCTTGAAGTATGAATTATGTGCAATCGAAAGATAATAGGCAACATGACGTTGAAAGGAGAACTGAAAAGGGTGCGAACTATGTAATTCGATCTTGCTATATCTTAAATCTTAAATTATAGTTTTATATATTTAAACACGATTTCTGATTAATCAAATTAACTATTTCGTAATTTATTCACGAATTCAAGTTTTTCAGTTTTAAACAGTACTGATTATATTTATTGATGTTGTATACAGACTTTATAGAAATATATTATTCCTGTTCAAATGGCAAAACTGCTCTATTCGAATATTTCACTTTTTACATCTTTTGTCACGTTTTACTACAACAATAGTCACTAGGTATTAAAGCAGAAAAAAGGAATAAAATAATAATTTTTGAATGGTCAGATTTTTGAAAATAAAGTTATGTAATCTGTCTTCTAGCCTCTAAATATTTATAAAATCTGTCTTCTAGTCTCAAAATAGAGATAATAAATTTGTCTTATGGTCTCTATATAGAGCTATTAAATCTGTCACATGGCTTCTAAACAGAGTTATTAAATCTGTCTTCTAGCCTAAAATAGTTATTAAATTTGTCATTTAGCCTCTAAATAAAGCTATTAAATCTGGATTCTGGCTTCTAAATATAGATATTAAATATGTCTTTTGGCCTCTGAATAGAGATATTAACTGTCTTCTAGCCTCTAAATAGAGTTATTAAGTGTGTCTTCTAGCCTCTATAAAGAGCTATTAAATCTCTCGTTTAGCCCCTAAATAGACTTATCAAATCCGTCTTCCGACTCTAAATAGAGTTATTAAATCTGTCTTCTATCCTCTAAATAGAGTTATTAAATCTGTCTTCTAACCACTAAAGAGAGTTATTAAATCTGTCTTCTAGCCTCTAAATATAGATATTAAATATGTATTCTCGCCTCTGAATAGAGCTATTAAATCTGTCTTCTTGCCTCTAAATAGAGTTATTAAATCTGTCTTCTAGCCTCTAAATAGAGCTATTAAATATGTCTTCTAGCTTCTAAATAGAGATATTAAATATGTCTTCTGGCCTCTGAATAGAGCTATTAAATCTATATTCTTGCCTCTAAATAGAGTTATTAAATCTGTCTGCTAGCCTCTAAAGAAAGTTATTAAATCTGTCTTCTAGCATCTAAATAGAGATATTAAATATGTTTTCTGGCCTCTGAATAGAGCTATAAATCTGTCTTCTTGCCTCTAAATAGAGTTATTAAATCTGTCTTCTAACCTCTAAATAGAGCTATTAAATATGTGTTCTAGCCTCTAAACAGAGCTATTAAATCTGTCTTCTAGCCTCTAAATAGAGATATTAAATATGTCTTCTGGCCTCTAAATAGTACTATTAAATCTGTCTTCTAACCTCTAAATAGAGTTATTAAACCTGTGTTCTATCCTCTAAATAGAGCTAATACCTCCGTCTTCTAGCCTCTAAAGAAAGTTATTAAATCTGTCTTCTAACCTCTAAATAGAAACATTAGATATGTCTTCTGGCCTTTGAATAGAGCTATTAAATCTGTCATCGTGTCTCTAACTAGAGTTATTAAATCTGTATTCTGGCCTTTGAATAGAGCAATTAAATCTGTCATCTTGCCTCTAAATAGAGTTATTAAATCTGTCTTTTTGCCTCTAAATAGAGTTATTAAATCTCTCTTCTAGCCTCTATATAGAGCTATTAAATCTGTCTTCTAGCCTCTAAAGAGAGTTATTAAATCTGTCTTCTAGCGTCTAAATAGAGATATTAAATATGTCTTCTGGCCTCTGAATAGAGCTATTAAATCTGTCTTCTTGCCTCTAAAAAGAGTTTTTAAATCTGTCTTCCAGCCTCTAAAAAGAGTTATTAAATCTGACTTCTGGCCTCTAAATATAGCTATTAACTTTGTTTTCTAACCTCTAAATATATTTTTTAATCTCTTGTCAATTGTTAAGTAAGTTATTAAATCTGTCTTCTGGTTTCTGAAAGGAGCTATTAAATCTGTCTTCTGGCCTTTAAATAGTTATTAAATCTGTCTTCTAGCCTCTAAATAGAGTTAATAAATCTGTCTCCTGGCCTCTAAATAGTGTTATGTAAATCTCTTTTCTAGTCTCAGGAGTTATGTAATCTCTTCTCTTCTCTAAATAGAATTGTGCATTCTCTTTTCTAGTCTTTTTCTCGCATCTAAATGGAGTTATGTATTTTATTTTCTATTCCATAAAAAGAGTTATGTAATCTCTGCTTTTAGTCTCTAAAATAAAGTTATTTAACATCCCCTCTAGCCTCTAAAAAGAGTCATGTAATCTCTTTTCTAGCATCTAAATAGACTTTGTGAAAGCTTTCTTCTGGTTTGAGATCTGACTTTGAATCGTTTTTTTTTCACTCGATTTATTAAATATAAATTTAGAACCATGTTCATCCCTATTAATTGATTTGACACTTTTTTTCAATATTATTCTGTTGATTTATCACATACGAAGCCATAATAATACTGTCAATACTTTGTAGATATTTCCCTGCAAATGGACGGAGGCTTTATACTGCTTTCACACCAATGGATGCGTCACCCTCCGAATGAAAAGGTCATTTGCCAGAACGAAATCGGGGAAGTCAGAAAGTATGTCGAGAGAGAGAGAGAGAGAGAGAGAGAGAGAGAGAGAGAGAGAGAGAGAGAGAGAGAGAGAGAGAGAGAGAGAGAGAGAGAGAGAGAGAGAGAGAGAGAGAGAATAACTTTTCAAATTTAATTTTTATTTTCGAAATATAAAAATTGTTCATGATGATATAAATGATTTAGCTGGTCATGATAGTTTCTTTTCAGTAGTATGAGTTTCCTTAATTGTAAAAAGTTGAATTTCACTAACATGAGTTAGAGAAAATAACAAGCTGGTAAACATGAGTTAAACAAATAAGGTTCTGAGTTATGCACATTAATGTAATTTTGCTTTACACAAAAGCAGGTAGATAAAGAATAAATTCGTAGTGAGGGTGTCAATGAGTCAGCAACATATTCTCAAACCATTTTGCTGCTAGTGTTTTGAATTTATGCTCGCTTTAGCATGCTCATGGTAAGATCTGTTCACTATAAACATTTAAATATGTAAACATGAAGTTTGTATATTCCCGTAAGTAATACCGTTTCGATCTTCCCAAATCAATTTGTTGCAATCTTTACAATGTCGGTATTTACATTTTGCGTTTCCGTTTCGTTTAAATGACTCGTTTTCTTTTTAATACCACAATTATACCACTTTAGCAATTCCAATTATTACATTAGTTCAATTCCAAATGCTATCAATTTTGACTGGTCTAGTAATAAGTTGAGTTGATACATTTTGGGAGTTGGAGAATTGTGACCATTACTTATTTATTGCAACATTCAGATTTCACAAAATGATGCATTGTAAATTTTATATTCTCCAGACTTTTCTTAATGTATCTGAAATCTTCTGAAAATTCTGCAACATTACAAGCTCATTTAGAAACTTTTATCAGTCTTTTTGAATTATCTACTATAGTCTTTTTAGTGCTAGCAACGATGTACCGGTAATGAAACTTATTTACTTTCCACAATCGCTATTTTTTGTAATATTCTTCCTTGAAAACTACACTGAACTGTTCTTAAAACTCTTAATACGAGTCTTGTCTTTATAAACGTGTGGCAAGACCTAAGTTTTAAGTTTTCAAGCAAAGAATCATGCTCAAATTTCAAAACCTGTCTGCACGATTTTTCTTTCTTTTTTCAGCCTGATAGCTCTGGATAAGGATTGTCTTTATTTAGAGCGTGTTAGAAATGAGATATTTTTGTCTGATTTTGTTTTATTTGTCATATTTTTCATTCGTTGTTGTTAAGAAGAGGTTTTATAAATATATTTATAAACTCAACGCAGCAAATCCTTTCTTTTATTCAGTCTCTGACCTTGATTTAACAAGTGCTCCTTCATAGCAGAGGTATATCATTTATTCTCCTTTTGTTTTTAAGAATAATTTGTTGTCGGCTGTTGCAGATTCATCAGACACGAATATTGGGTTCAATAAGTTCACGGACTCTCATCCGTAATAATATCGAACTTTATGATTTCTTTGCATACAAATTTCCATCTTGAAGTTAATTACATGTTTTTGGAACTATTCACTTTTTCTGTCTCATTTTGTCGTTTGTTCTATAATTCTAGTTTCTAAGGAAACGGACGTGACCTTTGACATAGTTGCCCAGTCTGACTCACTGAAATTGATGAGACAAGCCAAGATATTTGGATTCATCTGTCACCCAGTCTCGGAGAGGAATATTGCAGTCATCACCAGCGACGGTAAAATGTATCTGTTGGATGTTTCTGCGAGGGAATTCGGGGTAATTCTGCATTTGTATTGGAACACACCAGGGAATTCGGGGTAAATCTGGTCTAATTCTGCATTTGTATTGGAACACACCAGGGAATTCGGGGTAAATATGGTCTAATTCTGAATTTGTATTGGAACACACCAGGGAATTCGGGGTAAATATGGTCTAATTCTGCATTTGTATTGGAACACACCAGGGAATTCGGGGTAAATCTTGTCTAATTTTGTATTTGTGTTGGAACACTGCTAGGGAATTCGGAGTATATCTTGTTTAAGTTTGCATTTAACATTTGTATTGGAACCTTCCCTTGAAAACTTATTTTTCGAGGAAACGCTTATCTCTTCTGATGAAACTTCGTTTTTGCCTATCTTTACAGCTTGGAAACAAATTGGTTTTGTTGCATGTCTCCACTGATACGCATATAGCAATATCGGCATATTTCTAAGGAAGTCTTTTAGATTTCTCTATTTTTGAGCATATTATTTGTTTACAGTAGGTATTTTTGTTTCATATAGTACAGCTAATATTTTTTTTTTCTGTTTTGGTTACCAAAACTATATTCCATGTGAAACAAAAAGTGCGAATCATTAAACAATTACTCTTTTAAGAGACATTTTAATTTTCAGAAGAGTATTTTATTGCATTCCGTGCAATTATGCAATATTTATTTTTACAATGCGAGTTTACAAAGACTTTTTGTTTGTAAATACAATTTACCATATGTAGATAGGAGAGCATTCTTCCAGAAAAGACATCGCTGTTGAAGATTTTCCATTTTTAGTCAAGCACAATATTTGAAACTAGAAATACTGTTGAAAAGCAAATTTCCATATTGCATTGTTGCTGACAGTAAGTTGGTAAAACATATTAGTTTATTTTATTATATTGTTTATTTATAGAACCTTCCAATGGCTAGAAAAGAGAATACACTGAAGTTTAGTTTGCATGATTTGATCCGCTATTTACCAGTGACTTGCCACACGTCGCGTGTAGACGTGACGGACTCGTACAATGTGTTGCGATTCATTCTCAGCGGAATGCTCCAAGGCCTTCTCTCTCCCGTCACTGCTCTCAAAATGCAACCATCTTTTCCGTATTTCACAAACCATTCAAGAGCGGGAAGTGGATGTACAAAAGTGTGTCTGGCAGCAATAGGTCTCTAGTCTGGTTATCTTTACTCTTTCTTTTCATCCAATCAGTTTATGATATGTTGAATTGTCACATTGGTATGGTCCAGTTCCTATAATATAATTCTCGTCTTAAGCGTAGAACTCTTAGCAATGAGATACAGTGGATACCAAATTACATGGTGCAGGTTTAGAGTTTCCTATCATCTACAATTTAGTTAAATGTACTCGAAAGTAACTGATTAAGTTATTTTTAATTATAAACATGAGAAAGATATATATATATATATATATATATATATATATATATATATATATATATATATATATAGAGAGAGAGAGAGAGAGAGAGAGAGAGAGAGAGAGAGAGAGAGAGAGAGAGAGAGAGAGAGAGAGAGAGAGAGAGAGATGCCTGCGGAAATAATTTTCGGATAATCTTGTTTCTGTTTGATGGACGATTATTGTTATTCATATCCTTTTCAATCAAATAATTTGGATTTGAATTGTTTAAATAATTTTCGTGTGTAGGTTCGACATGGGGCTGCATACAGCTACTCGATATTGCAAGTGGACAGATCGTGAAAGAGTTTAGTCTGTTTTCTACACCTATCAGGTCTGTACTCTATTTTTAATATTCTCTTGTGCAGAACACTTGTCTAGGGATTTGTTTTACATGTTATCAAATGTTTGATAATATAAGATAATATTAGTAACGATGATGTTGACAGTTGTTCAGAATAGTAAATTTCGCGGTACGCCCTTTTTAATTTCGCACTATACATTTGTAATACAATATTACCTTGAATTGTCTTTTTATCGTCACGTATATCTGTCTTTATAAAAGCAATGTGGACAATTGTCCAGAATAGTAAAAATGAAATGACAAAAGTACTTTAAATATGATTTATAACAAATTGTTTGATATATTTGTACAGGTAACGTTACATATTATAAATTCTTCTCACGTGTCCTATCTCAACCTCCACTTTTGGGGAAACCTTTTACGCATTAAAAACATGCTATATATAGTAACATTTGTATATTCAGAGTGTTGGAAATAATGTTATATAGGTCTTTCACTACTTCGTGGAAAGCCAAGAAAACACTGACCACACTATGCCATGTTGCTGATTAACTCTAGTAGATTTTCTATTATGCAAAATGCACCACACTCCTTAGGGGCTCCGAGTGGCCGAATGGTCTAAAGCGCTGTCCGTTACGGATCACTGCCATCTCACCTCTGTCTGCGTGGGTTCGAGTCTAGGATTCGGCGAATGTGGATATGTGAGAAAGCTTGCCAGTAGCTTCTCGTGGGTCAGTGGTTCTTTCCGGTGATTTCCCGGTTTCTTCCTCCACCATTAATACTGGCCGCCATGAATAGCCTACCGTGTGCTGAAAAATGGCGTTAAGCACAACAACAACAACAACAGCACCACACTCCAATATATGTGGACATTGCAAGAATGATTTTCCAAATCAATATACACGGTCACGTGATGATAATTTAGTAAATGCTACTCAAGTAGCATTGTTACGCCACTCGGATTAAAATCGATATCTCCGACATCACGGCGATATGATCGATACAAAGTCATGTCCTGTTGACCTTTTGATTCACCTATCAAAAATCCATTTTCGTATTTGCGAAAGTGTAAAAGGTCATTTGGAAGATAACGTCTCTAACGATAATTTTTCATAATATGAAATGGGGCGCCTTATGTTTCTAAAACTAATTGGACCTGGAATTCAACGATCATAGACTGTTATCTGTCACATCTACTTATAATAAGCAGATCGTTATTCTAATCACATTAACTGTTTCCCAAACAAAGATTTAAGAACCCATAATACTGCCTGGTCGCCTAGTTTTTTCTCCAATGTCCAGATACAAA
This sequence comes from Potamilus streckersoni, assembly GCA_016746295.1. Classification (NCBI taxonomy): domain Eukaryota; kingdom Metazoa; phylum Mollusca; class Bivalvia; order Unionida; family Unionidae; genus Potamilus; species Potamilus streckersoni. The sequence goes on from JAEAOA010000531.1 coordinate 682,018, forward strand.
ATGCACGTGAACACAAAACATCACCCTCTGTCGCTCGCACATCCTTTTGTTTGAACTTAAAGTTAAAGACGGACGTTTTGGAACTGTGTTAGACTCGGGACTATTTTGGGACTATTAGGGACTATTAGTTTTGGGACTATTGGACTCGGACACTATTTGGACAACCTAAATCTGACATACGGTTAAAATAAGACGACTCATTTGATGCAGTATGACATTGTATTTAGTGCTAGCCATGGTATAAATAATTTTGACAATTGACTGGAGTCGTATACTAAAAAAAATGTTCACTTGCTTATTATATATCAACAATATCTTGACCCTAAATTTTGACCCGCCATTCGGCTACTTCTTTGCTCCATTGGTAAGTATGACCCTTGTCACGGAAGAGTATACAGTTCAAATACCAACGCATACTTACATTTTTCTAGTTTTATTTTGGTTTATGTGTTTCTGTGCAAATATACATAAAGACAGGAGACTGTGAAATGGTACACAGCTTACGTGATTTTACTGGTGTGGTAAACCCCTCCTCAACTTATTTGTGGCGGGTTTACTGGTTTTGGCTTCGTATCTAGGAGTGATCTCCAACGATAAAATTTGCCCGGTATCGAATAAAGCTGCTACAAAGTAGGAATCTATGGATGGGATAAAGATGTAATTTGAGTTAACATATAGAACAAATACGTCGAGCCCCCGTTACAAATAAAGACAAAATTTAATAAAATTTCAAACAATAAAAATCTCCAGAAGTAAATAATATGAAAGTCACAGTTAGAAAGATACACTTCTTTCGTTACATATCAACTAGTTAAGGAGTTTCAAAAATACAACATTATAAGATTAGCCGATTCTGTTAAGATAGAATCAAAATCATCATTTACGAGTCTGAGTATATCGAATAATTCTGCCTTGCATCAATTCATAACCTGTTGACTGATTCCATTCCACAGGTCCTCTTAGACAATACTTTCTGTTCCGTTGTATCAGTACGTCCTCCGTTCCACTTTTCTTTCGCTCCAAAACATGTAGGTTTCTTTCCTTTTGTTCTAAACTGCCCTTTCTCCTTCCCACATAGTTTGGGTTGTAACGTCTTTTCCGGACTATCTCACCTTATAAAAATATAAACAAAACAACCTAAATCTTCCTTCACATTATACGGAAATACATCATTAGACTGACCCTTCGAGGTCAGAGATTAACTCTATCAACTTCAAACAGACTATACGGCTAGTTTCCAGACTAATGATCTGCGATTGGCCATTTAAGTCACATGCGGCATTAGCTCCTCACTCGGTCTAGTTACACGTAAATGAATGAAATTCCTTACTCTGCTTCAAGGCTACGATTATACATAATAAATTCGTTCGGATAGTTCCAACTCCATCATTAACATCAATCATCAATTCATCCATTTATATAAATACAATATTATCAGCTGAATGAACTCAACGTAGTTATGTCGGATACATAATAACGCATATATGAATTCAACATACTCAACTCCAACAATAATCAAGACTATAACTTAGCAAATCGCCAACGTACATGTAAAAGGAAATATCGTTGCGCAGACTCAAATAAACAAACTTGACACAAGTATATCATATAAAAAAAACTTAATCTACGACTCAACAAATCAATTCCTGCAAATACAAATTCCTGCAATTAAATTATAGAATAAACGACATATATAAAATTTCTGCAAATTCAAATACCTATAAGGAATTCAATCATAGCAAAAAAGAAGTATATGAGATTTATGCAATTACCTCGTTTTTCTGCTTTTGGTGTCTATCTAACTTAAGACAAACGTCTCTCCTAAGATAGAATTTTGATTGACGAGAACTTTACTCATTAAAATCCCCGGAGTCTACAGGTATTTATTCTTTCTCTCTCACAGAGAAATGCAAACTAAATTTTCAAAATCTCTCCAGTACATTTAAATTTAAGGTTTTCGTTCTACCACTTCACAGTGTGACCAATCCGATTTACAATAATACCCGCCTTTCCGGCACTGAAATACGTTATTTCAATCAACAAATGGGTACGACTGTATTTTCTCCTACTATCAATTCCATGCACAACCAAACTTGAACCCCGTTCGGTAAGTTTAAACAAACTAAGCCCTTAATTGAAAACAAATAACTTCTGGTCTTGCCTGAATTAATCTGTACTTATGGGTTGTAAGATGCGGCTATTTCCCATAAATCTCGTTAATGGTACATGTACACGACTAAGTGTGTTCTACCATAACTGACTCTAACAAAGATCGACCTAAAACTTTGGTCCCTTACAGCTGGATACCGCAAACATCTGCAACTTCAATCTGGTATGCATATTGTTGGCTAATACGTTCGAAATTAAATAAAAATAAAACTTTGCTTGTTGCGATTGAATAAAAAGGATATTTTTATCTCGTGGTGAAACATTAAAATATTTTCAGCCACCCAGTCAAGTATATCCGTTATTCACTTATCACAAGTAAATGTCTTCTAATTATTGGTTGACTTTTAAGAAAACCAGGATTCATCGGGAATGGAATGTTATATATATTGTATTGTAAACATTTAATTTTTTTAGAGATATCGAGTGGTTGGACAAGGAGAGACTCATCACCTTCACCTATCCAAACCCGTCTTCTTATTCAGGAATCAGAAACAACTTAGTAATTTTAAACACACGAACGGGTAAGTAACTCTTGACCGTGAACATTTTAGTATCTTTCTTTTGTAAGTATTTTAATTTTCTGAACATTGGTTTAGTGACGAGGTAGTCTTTCTGTACAACAGGGTAACGAGGAAACCCAATTCAGTTCAATTTTCGTTTCGTTATTTAATGTTTCTTTTTCGTTAAAGTATATGTTATGATTTTACAAGTTTAGAGGGCCATCTAATGTTCTAGTTTTGGGTCACGTGATTTAGCCTGGGTATATACACGGGCCAACTGTGGTTGCTATGGTCTTGTGTTAAGTAGTGGTATAGTGTGAAGACGTCCCCTTCAGTATTGCAGTATAACCATGCTGTTTGAGCAAGCACATTTTGTCGAATTTCATTGGACAGGAGAGAGCAAGGTCAGAGAATGGAAAAAGAGTAGAGACAAGGACTTTCGCCGACCAAATGACCGGCGCCACAAGACTCGTCCAAGAAACACAGAGATCTTGCGGTAGTACACGTTTTTAACTGAAGATAGATCTTCTTTCATCATTTCGCACTGTCGTTTCTCCTGTCGATCTAGATCGGATTACGACGCGACTCGACGACCAAAAGAAGATCAGTCAACGACCCTGCGACAAGTCGGCGACTCTAAGATCAAAAGAGCAACCAGAGGAAGTAAAATCAGCGACCCTGCGAAAAGTGGATGACTGTGACCAAGTCGGCAACCAGAGGAAGACCAATCGGCGACCCTGCGAAGTTCGGTGAACCAATCGGTGACTCTGCGACCCAATCGGAGACTGCAAACAAGTCAGCGACTGTTACGAGTCTATGCTCTTAAAATAAATAACATAAAAGAGTGAAGACAACAAAACTTGGTAAAATTTAACAAATAATTTATTTCATTAGAATGCAGTCAAAATGAGAAAATAGAACTTAACGGTTTTACGAATTAAATCGAAAAATAATCCAAAAATTAAAAATAGAAGTCTTTGTAATAAATAGTCCTGAATAAAAAGGAGTTCTAGTCCCGATGAAATCCGAAATTTAAGGCCATGACGTATGTTATGGTCAGCAAAGTGCTGCTGTGTCAACAGTCTCTTGTTGAGTCACAGAAAATATTATTTCATTTTTGAATTAATTACAAATTCCAATAAATGTCTTTATCCAAGAATTTTGTCAGAGTACTTATGTATTTCCAGGGAAAAGAATCACTTGAATTTAATAATTTGAAGAATAAAAATTAAAATCAATCTAAACTGGTCAAAACATAATACAACTTAATATGTCAAGAGTTTTAAGCTCCACGAAATAAACCGTTATTAATACAAGAAATAATACGCAAAACAGATTCCCGGATGAGAGTCAAAAGTTCATTTTAATGGAAAAATAGATGTATGATCTTGACTTAACATAATGATTCTTACCCTGAGAGAGATTTAAAACAATAATAAAAAAGTTGCTTACCAAACTGTCACCGATTTTGGAACAAGGTCAGCAACTATATACAATGTATATATTAATAATTGTTTATATCAGTGAAATTAAAAATATAGTCAATCAAGTCAAACAAAAATTAACCCAATTTTGGATAAGATCAAGTCTTGTAGACAATGTTACATTACAATAACATGTAATGTAAAAAAATACATCTAACAAACAAGCAAACAAACAATTAAATTAAATATAAATAACATCGACACAGTCGGTGAATGCGACACAGTCGGCGACAAGAAGCCAAGAATAAGACGGAATCCCGCTGTGGTAGAAATCTGACATTCTGGAATGCCAGTCCACAAACAGATTCAGCGGGCTATCACTCCAAATACAAAACCTATCCTAAAGAACCCGAGATAGCAAAACTCGTGGTAGTGTAGCAGATGGAATATTCCGCTACAATAGTTGATCATTGGTTTAGTGACGAGGTAGTCTTTGTGTAAAATAGCACAGCATTGGTTTAGTGACGAGGTAGTCTGTGTAAAATAGCACAGCATTGGTTTAGTGACGAGGTAGTCTTTTGGAAAATAGTACAGCATCGGTTTAGTCACGGGGTAATCTTTGTGGAAAATAGTACAGCATTGGTTTAGTCTTTGTGGAAAATATCACAACTCTACACACAGTTCATGGCAAAAGATGGCCCATAATAAAATTTGAATTAAACGGCATCGATTTGAATAATAATTTACACTACTTCAAATTCATTTTCTAACCAACAGTATCACTCATTTACTCTCCCTAAAATAAATTTTTTTGCAAAGTATTCTTCTCGGAAATTTGAAGAAAAAAAATGGACCTACTCGAACTTTTTGAAAACTGACGTATGATCAAACAATCATACCCAATCAGATTTTGTAGCAAAGTCGATTTTCAGTTCCATAATTCGTATAACCACATTGATGGAGAAAAAACAATACTGAGAACTGTGACTATTTCAGAATAAAAGTTATGATTTCCTAAGTTTAGATCAAAATAACAATGGGTAAAACTATCGATTTGTTTGAAATTGGACTGAAAGATTCATTTTTATTCCAGTTTTTCCAACCAATCTTCTTGCTCACCGCGATACTGGTAAGGTCATAGAGTGCTATTCTCGTCCGTCTGTCTTTCATGGTTTTGCGTTTAGGTCAGATTGCAGTTATGTGTTGGCGTTTCTGTATTCGATAAACACATTTCTAGTATATACTTTTTATTTCAGGAGAACATGATATTTTTCATGAAGCTGGAAAACAAAGTTCTCCAATTGAGAGTCTCAGCGTATCACCTTCCGGGTAAGCATATGTTTGCGATACTATTGCATCATGTATGTAAGTGCGCGTATGTGTGTATGTGTTTTTATGTATTATAATAAAAATGTCTGGAATCAGTTCCTATTTCCTTGCGATGCATGAAATATGTTGTATTCAAATTTTTCGATGCACGTCACACCGGTCCATAAGGAGATTTAATCTTTGAATCCCTCCTCTGTTAATAAAAAAAAGGTCAGAAAATGTGCAGGCAGAAAATGATGTTACTTTTTGGCGATAAAGCCAAAAATATTATTCTTTAATTCCTTTATTTTTGGTGGGGTGGGTGGGGGTGGTGTTTGGTGGGGTAAAGTGGGGTGGGTGGGTGGGGGTGAGACCGCCGCCATGCTGATGAGTACATAGAGACCTTACCAATAAAGATGAATTATAACGAAAGGAAGAGACATTTACCTTACACAGTAGTCCCTTACATGAAAGTAACTTTTACTTTATAAAATAAGCATTTACGTGAAAAGGTCGTGATATTTATCTTACACAAAAGACCCTTGCGTGAAAAGGACGTGACACTAACCTTACAAAAATAGGCCCTTACTTGAAAAAGACGTCACATTTCTCGTATCAAATTAGTCCATACCTGTAAAAGACATGATATTTATCGCATCATATTAGTTCATACATGAAAAAGATGTGACAGTTCTCGTATCAAATTAGTACCTACATGAAAAGGACATGCCATTTCTCGTATCAAATTAGCCCACACGTGCAAAGGACGTAACATATCTCGTACCCAATTATCCCACACATGAAAAGACGTGACATTTCTCGTATCCTTTAGCCCACATGTGAAAAGGACGTGACATTTCGCGTATCCAACTGGCCCATACGTGAAAAGAATGTGATATTTCTCGTATCAAACTAGTCCATACATGGAAAAAGACGTGACATTTCTCGTATCCAATTAGTCCATGCATGAAAAAGGACGATACATTTCTCGTATCAAATTAGTCCATGCATGAAAAATTGTTGACATTTCTCATATCTAATTAGCCCACACGTGAAAAAGACGTGATATTTCTCTTATCAAATTAGTCCATACATGACATTTCTTTTATCTAATAAACCTTGACTTGAAAGTGACCTGAGATTTCTTTTAGTAAAAAAAACTCTTTGAATTTTTCAGAAAAACATTCTTGATCATGTACACAAACAGATGGTTCGAAGTTTGGAATATTCATTCAAGGCAATTAATAAAAGTGATCGACCCATCTGTTATACCAACGACATCTGTTGTAAGTATATCCCGTATTATTTCTTTCCAACAAGAAAGTACTTTTTAAAGTCTTAATTTAATAATTACGTTTCTTTACACCAATTGTTATTGTGTAATTTACCCTAATAAACTATATGAAAACTGGAACCATTTACAAGGCCGATCAATGTAAATACTCGTCAATTTTCTTACATATCCCACACTTGGGATATAACCCAAATTCTTTTACAATGTATTATTGATTATTCGGCTTTGCCTGCATACTTAATACTTGGTCAAAGAATGTTAAAAGTTGTTAATGTGTTATATATATTTAATTTGCATTATTTGTAAGTTTTTATGTTTACAATATGCTATGGGATATATAAAATTGTACTTTGTAGCTATCCTTGTCCAAATTTAAATTACTTGTTCACCTGGCCATAATCTTTGAAGGTTTTAAATTGTCTAAACAACTAATACATTACTATTATTTTGTCTGAGTGTGGGTTTAATATTAGGATAATTATCAATAGAAATAAGGATGCATATATATATATATATATATATATATATATATATATATATATATATATATATATATATATATATATATATATATATATATATATGTCTTGGTTTGAGCCATGGACATTGTGTTTACTATGTTCTTTATTATAATTTTAGTATCAGACCTTCCAATTTTTACTAAGATTATTCTAGAAATGAACATTTTGCTCTAATCCGGTTTTTTCTTTTGTGTCTTAGTTTTTTATTATAATCTTTTTAACTGGAAAAAAATTGTATTCCTATGTGGGCAGAAATCACTTATATTGATGTAATTAAATTTTGATTTGGGTGAAATTATTTGTTAATTTCTGGAAATGCAAAGTGCTCTATAATATTCTTGGAAATATACATTAACTAGGAATTATAGTGAATTCAAACAAGAAAAACTTGGGTTATATTACTGTGCTTCAACAAAAGATTGCATACATTAGTAAAGACCACAGGCTTCTTCAGCATTGGAAATTTTTTTGAATATCACTAAAGTTTACCCAGAACTTATTTCAGTAGGAAGTAAGTAATTCTGTTATTATTTGGGATTTAATCCGCAATACCCCAAGTTCTTTTTACATTCTCATTTTCGAAGTAAAGTATCTGCTGAATTTTACAAAGCATGCTGCTTATCATTATTTTGTATTATTTTTAAGACCTTAGAGTCGTAATAATTGCAATTGCAATTTTTGCATGTTTGACGATTACCTCCCCTGGGTGATCTGGACCAAATGCAGGTGATTAATGAGGAAATAGAATTACAGGAAGATGGACGGATGGACTCTAGTGTTAGGATACTATTGCGTATCTTTCACTAACTTCAGATAATATGAAATGCATTTTACAAAGGTCTTAAATGTAAACTGATTTTAAAATATGCGTAGCTTTCATGCATATGTAAAATTATACCACGAGTTAAAGAATTCAAGAAGGAATAAGTGCGTAACTTGAGTAATTCAATGACTTATCTTTCTTACAACCGATACACGTATTTGATCTAAAGTCCGACACTTACATGGAGATGTATGCATATATTAGGTCCATAGTCAGACACTTACATGCAGATGTATGCATGTATTACATCCATAGTCAGACACTTACATGCAGATGTATGCATGTATTACATCCATAGTCAGACACTTACATGCAGATGTATGCATGTATTACATCCATAGTCAGACACTTACATGCAGACGTATGCATGTATTACATCCATAGTCAGACACTTACATGCAGACGTATGCATGTATTACATCCATAGTCAGACACTTACAATCAGATGTATGCATTTATTACATCCATAGTCAGACTCTTACATGCAGATGTATGCATGTATTACGTCCATAGTCAGACACTTAAATGCAGATGTATGCATTTATTACATCCATAGACAGAGTCTTACATGCAGATGTATGCATATATTACATCCATATTCAGACAATTACATGCAGATGTATGCATGTATTACATCCATAGACAGACACTTACATGCAGAGATATGCATATATTACATCCATAGTCAGACAATTACATGCAGATGTATGCATATATTACATCCATAGTCAGACAATTACATGCAGATGTATGCATGTATTACATCCATTGTAAGACACTTACATGCATACTTCTGCATGTATTACATCCATAGTCAGACACTTACATGCAGACGTATGCATGTATTACATCCATAGTCAGACACTTACATGCAGATGTATGCACTTATTACATCCATAGACAGACACTTATATGCAGAGATATGCATGTATTACATCCATATTCAGACACTTACATGCAGATGTATGCATTTATTACATCCATATTCAGACAATTACATGCAGATGTATGCATGTATTACATCCATTGTAAGACACTTACATGCATACTTCTGCATGTATTACATCCATAGTCAGACACTTACATGCAGATGTATGCATTTATTACATCCATATTCAGACAATTACATGCAGATATATGCATATATTACGTCCATTGTAAGACACTTACATGCAGATGTATGCATTTATTACATCCATATTCAGACAATTACATGCAGATATATGCATGTATTACATCCATAGTCAGACACTTACATGCATATGTATGCATATATTACGTCCATAGTCAGACACTTAAATGCAGATGCATGCATGTATTACATCCATTGTAAGACACTTACATGTATACTTCTGCATGTATTACATCCATAGTCAGACAATTACATGCAGATGTATGCATTTATTACATCCATATTCAGACAATTACATGCAGATATATGCATGTATTACATCCATAGTCAGACTCTTACATGCAGATGTATGCATATATTACGTCCATAGTCAGACACTTAAATGCAGATACATGCATGTATTACATCCATTGTAAGACACATGTATACTTCTGCATGTATTACATCCATAGTCAGACACTTACATGCAGATGTATGCATGTATTACATCCATAGTCAGACACTTACATGCAGATGTATGCATGTATTACATCCATAGTCAGACTCTTACATGCAGATGTATGCATGTATTACATCCATAGTCAGACACTTACATGCAGATGTATGCATGTATTACATCCATAGTCAGACTCTTACATGCAGATGTATGCATGTATTACATCCATAGTCAGACACTTACATGCAGATGTATGCATGTATTACATCCATAGTCAGACTCTTACATGCAGATGTATGCATGTATTACATCCATAGTCAGACACTTACATGCAGATGTATGCATGTATTACATCCATAGTCAGACATTTACATGCAAATATATGAATATATTACATCCATAGTCAGACACTTACAATCAGATGTATTTATGTTTATATCCAGTCTAAACTTTACATAGAGATGAATGTATGGTCAACGTTAAGAAAATACGCATTCAATAAACTCGGGGCTAATGCAATGCATACAATACCCACGGGCTAAATCGATGAATACCATACCCACGGGGTAATGCGATGAAAACCATACCCATGGGCTAATGTGAAGCATATCATGATCATGGGCTAATACAATGCATACCATATCGATAGGCTAATACAATGCATACCATATCGATAGGCTAATACAATGCATACCATATCGATAGGCTAATACAATGCATACCATATCAATAGGCTAATACAATGCATACCATATCGATAGGCTAATACAATGCATACCATATCGATAGGCTAATACAATGCATACCATATCGATAGGCTAATACAATGCATACAATGCTCATTGGATAATCCAATTCATACAATATCCATGGACTAACGTGCTGCATACAATAACCGGGCTAATACGATGCATATAATACCAATGGGTTAATGCGATGCATATAATACCAATGGGTTAATGTGATGCATATAATACCAATGGGTTAATGCGATGCATATAATACCAATGGGTTGAGGTGATGCATAATATATTGGTGGGAGATGGTGCTATTATATTTCTTCTTGCTATTCACAAAAACGTAGTTTACTTTTGGTGGGTGGGGAGGGGTTGTGGGATGGGCAGTGTCTTGCAAATGTATTGTGCTCTATGTATGTATGTATGTAATTATATATGTATGTATGTATGTATGTATGTATGTATGTATGTATGTATGTATGTATGTATGTATGTATGTATGTATGTATGTATGTATGTATGTATGTATGTATGTATGTATGTATGTATGTATGTATGTATGTATGTATGTATGTATGTATGCATATATGTATGCATGTATGTATGTACGGATGCAGGCATGCCTAACTAACCAGACTGTCATAACAGGTTTCCTTTTAACACTGCAAACGGATTCATGTATATACAAATATATTGGTTTGTTGTGTTTCTTAAATGAAGAAGAGCTTGACAAATACATGATTGTTTATAGAAATATAATATCTCTATTAATATCTTACAAGTTCGTTGCAGTACAAAACACTTTTCTTATTCTGCATTCTTACAGGTTTTCTATCCTGAAATGACAATCGATAAAAGAACTTTATCTTCGTCAAAGAACGGGTAATTATATATATATATATATATATATATATATATATATATATATATATATATATATATATATATATATATATATATATATATATATATATATATATATATATATATCTGTGTGTGCGTTTGATGTTGCCACTGTCCTGGAAATGTTTAGATTGTTATAGACACCAACATATTATAGATCATTTTAAGACGTGCATTGAAAGAAAACGTGGAGTAAGAGTAAGTACAAGTGATTTCCCTTTGTTGTTATTTTACAAAGTAGAAACAGAACTTCAATTAAATGCCAAAAATGTTCGTGTATAATAATCTATTTAATCGAGCAGTTTTATTGTTTGTAAGGGTTCTTTCTTCAATTGTTTAGAATCCTCTTGACGTCCAAATATTTTTTAAAATTTTCTTCGATCTTTTTGTGTCATTTGTCTTTATTTGTTCAAGACGTTGTTTTTCTTCCTAAGAATATATATAATTTGTTAAACCATTATCATATCCTGCTTATTGATCTGTCTGTGGAATCACTCATAGTTTTGTTCAGCTACAATTTGTATACAATTGTTTTATTGATTTAAATTATTCATTGGAATGTCCACCTACTTATTGACTTCTTGAATTAGAACACTACTTTGGGATCATTAAGAACTCCAAAGATATTCTGGATTATACCTTTGTTGTAAATGAAGCAATTCTAGACTCTTGGAACATCATGGCAGTCAAGATTATTATTATTATGTGCTTGTGATAGAAAATGTAGCATTATTTGGGATTTACTTCACAATGCTGTGTTGCAAAGTTTCACTTCGCATTCTAGGGAAATAATTATCTGTTGATTTTACTAAACGACTTTGCTTCTTTTTGTTGCCTACTACTCATCATCTTAGCACATCACCGAAAATTACTTTCCAAGCAAATCTCTCCTCGCAGTCACTGTCAGTTACTTGTACATTCAAATCAACAAAGTAGATGGTTTTAAGTGGGACTAATGCAAGCTTGCAAAGCAGCATAGAATGGTTTACTCGATTCTTCTCTTCAATTTTGTTAGATAGGACTGCTTTGGGCACTAAAATGACGCCTTCGTATGCATTTATTTTGTTGATGGCTCGAACAAACTCTTCTCATTTAATATACCTCTAAACTTGCACAGATTTACTGACCACAAGAAGCCAAATGGAACGAAACGGGTGACACTTTCCAGATATATCTTTTTAGTCTGTCAATAAATTATACCCTACAATTAAAGTTGCGTCTGAATCATTAAACAAGTCCGATTTAATTTTGATGTCCAATCTATCCGATGAAAAATATGATATGTACTTCAAACAATCTTACATTCGCTAATATTCTCTTTCTACTGGCTTTCACCCTGTCATAATCATACCTTTCTAACTGCGTTCGGAGGAAATGCATTTGTTCTGATGTGGCCACAATTATCAAGATATTGCAAACATAAGGGATTCCATAGGAGGAGAGATACGTTGTATGAAATAAATTTGAGAAAAACCTGAGCCTTCGATAGAAATGCTCTCTTAAAGTATAAAACCACGAAATTGCAAATGCATTTCACTACACCGTAGTTACTCATCATCCCTATGGAACCATTGGAACCTTGAATTAAATCTTCCAAACGTGTAAATGGCATAATTCAAGAAGGTCCTATATATGTATATCGAAGACCTTGAAATCTCACTAACTTGTGGTACCTGCCAATGCATTTTCTAAAAGAACCACCGATGCAGTCACGTACAGCTGCAAAGATGCATTCCCTAATCTACAAGAATATTCCCTAACCAAATCTTTCCGATATTTGTCGATATGAATTGGCTTTCTTGTCGCTGAAAAATTGGGATGTCTAGTCGAACATGTCGTACATCTCCTGACATGCACAATTTTATCCATTGAATATGTTGTCAAAGTGGAATGTTTCTGAATACAAACTTAGTGATACCATTAAAGACGCTTTCAATATGGCCGACTCACGATCTATAGAGATATAGAAAGCGCAGAGGCTAAATAAAAACCTTGCCAGGGATAGCTATACAGGTTTTACCAGCCCAAATCAGCGTCGAGTTTGGCAAGATAAAGTACTAATACTGATATATTGAATACTTGTATATACACATGTCACTGGTAAATTGAATACGCGTATATACACATGAGCAGAAGCTGATGGGCTAATAGTCGCGTAATAAAGTTTTAGGAAAAATTTACTCCACATACAATAATATGTTTATTATTTAAGCTTTTGTTAAAAACGTCTCTAATAGAAAAGGTAGGTGTTATTGCCTTTTGTCAATTTTAGAAATTTAAAGCTTTTAATAAATTCGACAATATGGTCCTAAACAACAGAAAACCAACACGTGTAGTTAAATCCAGCAAATGCATTTTTGTAGAATACAAAGTGAAAATATAAATAAGAACTTACGATATTGAATCCTAAAAGGCCTGCATTGTAATGACATGCCATCAATATCTTTGTTGGAATAAATAATTGAACGAATACACTCCAGCCCAAATTCTTAACACAACAAATTATTCTGCTTCAAGTTCCTGCAGGACGAATAAATTTAAGAGTTACATTTTTTTTTAAAAAATCACTTGAATAACACGAAGTGTACTGTTGCGTGTCTAGGCTTATACAAAAGTAACAAAGAAAAGAGTGAAGCCAACAAGCTTTGTAAAATGTAACAATTTCCCTAGAAAAAAAAAAACAAGGTAAACAATGTAAAAAGAATTAAAAGTTTATGAATTAAACCCAAAAATTAATCCAATAATTAAAAAATATCAATCATGTCACTAAAATGATCTAATTTAAATCAAAGTTTCAATCAGGTTGCAGTTCCAAGATAGAAGGCGATGAAGTCTTCTACAACCTGCTTTGTACTGTAGTGTCAACCTTGTTGAATCGCCAAGAATGATATTCCGGCTTTTGAATTCCGAATAATGTTCAGTACATTTGTCTTTGTCAGAAAACTCTAATGAGCACAATATTTTCCAGGGTGAATAAAAAAATTTAAATCAAACTGGTAACATCAGAATAAATACCTTTTATCCCGAACTATGAATTACAACTGACCAAAATCAATGATGCATCACTTTAAATCCAACTAAAACGCAAAACGAACCTCATCATAGTGTCACGTGATCACTTCCTTTTAAGAGACGTAGTAACATTACATGCAAACTATCACGTCCGCCACGAACTAATTCGTTTGTACTGAACGAATCTTACTATAAGATTCAATAATTAAAAAATATAATAAAATGTTTACAATAGAGCTGAAACTGGCTACGAAATATGTCACCAAAAGATACAATGTTTCTACGAACTGTGTGTTTATCAGGTTTACTAGAACTGAACTGAATTTTCTGTAAAAATGTCAAATCCAGTAAATAGATTATCATTGTAATAATATGAAATGAAATAAAAATAAAATAAGAATTTAAAACTAACACACAACTAAATTACATATACGTAACATTTCATGAAACAATATAATATATTTATACACGTGACGTTACATCTATTAAATTTTCCTCTTCTCTTGAAATGGCTGATGTCAATATTATTGTCTTGCAACATCAAACTTCTCAATAATCTGATTTTTTGTTTTTCATGTTACCAAAGAAATTGGAATGTGATTACTAAATACAATAACCGGAGAGAAGCTGAACTAATATACACTTCAAAATGGCGAAAAGCCAATATAAAAACCAAATATTCCTTCTGGATTTCTCTGGTGCTTATTTAATTTCTTAGAAAAATAGCTCACTAGATGACCTAAACCATTTTGACTCTTGAATCAAAACTCCACCAGCCCCAACATCACTTGCACCAATATATATTTTAAATTATGAACTGAAATTTGAAGCTGAAAGACAAGTGCATTCTTCAGCTGTCTTTTAAGTTATCCAAAGTATCTTGATATTTTTTAGACCCTGAAACATGATTTAATTACTCAATAAATTGGTCAGAAATTGATCAAGTACGGAAACACTGGAGCGAAATTCCCGATAAATTATTATCCGTCAACTGCCGAATTTCTTTTTCAAACATTTCTGTTTGAGACGGTTCATTCTGTACGAATGCTGTTTCACAGGCTTGGAATCTACATTTTCAAATAATAGCTGTTTAGATTATTCTTTTCTCATTGCTGCAGGTGTGAAATTTTCTGGTTAAGATTATTCATACTTTCTAAATTCCGAAGACTGGTTATACCAAAGTTAATACAGTCTTCCATCGTTTAAATCGTCACAGTGTGAGACATGTACAACTAAATTGACTGCATGAATACACGGTTATCTCTATCGACATACTCTAACATTGATATGGCAAAGATGGATTTGTTTTCACCCATGGTCAAGGGGTGTCACGTGCAACCCGAAATCATAATGCGCATGCATGCATATATATATATATATATATATATATATATATATATATATATATATATATATATATATATATATATATATATATATATATTAGTTTAATCATGCAAACGAAGCTGAAAATATGTCGCAAGATTCTGTTCAAAACGCTTAGTAAATATTAGCTTTAGTTTCAGACTGCTTACTATACTAACTCTCCCTGCTTTGACTGATTGAACTCCAAAGAAATTATGCATGCGCCCAAGTTTTCTCCCCTCAGGAATATTTATTATACAATTTAAATCACGTTAGTTCAGCTGTGTAAGGATCATAGCACTTAGCCTGAAAATAATTCTGATGTTGAAAATAATTCTGATGTTAAAAATAATTCTGATGTTGAAAATAATTCTGATGTTGAAAATAATTCTGATGTTGAAAATAATTCTGATGTTAAGAGTAACAGAGACAGATCATATCACCTGGCTCTGAACTCCTCCCCTTTGCATTTATATCATACCTTAATTACATTTTCGACTGAGTAGAGTGCAGATCAGTTCTCACAATTTCATATTTGATTTTATATTTTTAAAGAAAGTTTGATGAAATCATTCCAAAGCTCCTTAGCTTTCAGACTGATAGGCAGAAGACTTGGATTGCTGGATGCCTAATTTGCTGGAATTTCAAGACAACAAAATTTGACCCGTAATCAGATTAAACAGATTTGGGAAGGCCAAATTGTGTAAATAATTTTACAGCTTTACTATGGTCTAAGTTTTCGAAATTTCCTCGAAATCATGTGGATGCACACATAGTGAACCAATAGTGGTTACCTGGCTTTGTTTGAGATAAAGGACCGACAGTCTACGGTTATTCTGCCAAATGATTTGTCAAATGCAGGAATAGGTTGCAGATGATCTTTGGGTATCTTCTGGTTGGGATTTGGGTTTTTTCCCTACCATTTGACAAACTTGACAAGATCTTCAGTATTTACAAACATCACTTGGCCAATAAAAATGATTCAAGATCTTGTGATAAGACTTACTGATCTTTAAATGAGTAGGTTATGGGCTAGTCTGACAATATTTTACCTCTTTTCGACTTTGGAACAATTTAATTCCTTATTGACCACTCGTCACCAGCAGGTAATTCAGGCGATCGTCATTTTCTGATAAGGACCCCATTTAAAACAAAATAACTATCTACTTCTGTAACGTTCGTTTCGCTAACAGCCCACTAAACAATAATTCTCACGAGTGTTTGTCTGTTCCACCAGAAGTGATTTCTGCTTGTGACCCTGATTATAAAAAGACTATCATTGTAATCTATTCCACTGGATTTACCACCCCAAGAGTGAAAGTGACTCGATCAGAAAAATGACTAATAAAGTGGCACCTAATATTTTCATGATCAAATCATTATCAAGAGCTTTCTTTGCCATAGCTCTATTAACTGCACAAACTTGGAATAGACCGTGGATTTATTTTTCAATAGGGTCGACATTTTGATCCAAACAAGTCTTGTCAGCTGCAAGTGGATTAGGCACAACTTGATCTTAGGCCATTGCTTAGTAATAAACGAATACCTTCGATTAGTAAAGGTGTCTGGCAAATTTACACACTGGAGAGGAACATTAACATAGCCGCACTCTAATTCCTGAATGAGAATACTTTGTTAAAAGAAGATTTCTCAGAAAGACAAAGGAATGACTAATAAAAGAGTATTGAGAAGCTCCTATGTTAATTTGTATATAGGATTGGCAGAATCACTAATAGGTCACTCAGAACCTTTCATCGTGAATGGTTCGCCATAACACAATCTGTGGTTGGTTTGACCCAACAAATGTATTGCTTTCTATGCATGACTACAACCTTAACCTCTTAGAAATATAAGCGTTTTAAGATGTTTATTTTTTGGTTTCCAGCAGTCATATATATCGTGCCGTCTCTTCTTGCAATTGGTGCATATAGGAAAAGATAAAAGATTTCTGACGAATCTTATCAACATTGTGTCAGGTTGACTTAAAAGTGCTATTAATATGCTGAAGTAATATTTTTTTAACGAAAGACTGATGAGTGGAATTTGCTGATAAAATAAACTGGATTAAGGAATACTTATCAGCTGTACGATCAACGTTTCTAAAGTTTTAACCTTGGACGCATCAAGATTTATCTTAACCACACCGTGGACGCAATTCTTTAACACTTCAATTTAATTATCATGAGATCATTCATTAACTTAACTTCATTAACACAAAGGAGATGTATATCATTACCGCCTGAAATGAAAGTAGGAAACATTTTTTGGTGGGGTGGGAGGTTTGTTCTGAATACATCCAAATAAATCTGCTTCTAAGATTTCTGTTTAGCCAGATAACGAATAGGGTTATAAACGTCGGTTTTCATTGGCTATTTTACTGGCTCATGTGAAGAAGGGTAAAAGTTGGATTTTTGTTGATTATTGAACCCATTATTATTCGTGTGCTGACCACTTTTTACTCCAAATCAGCAATTGATCCTACTTTCTACAATGGTCCGCCTGTCTGTGCATTTCAGATAGGTCTGTCTTTGATCCGAGGCCAAAAAGTCAAAAATCAGGATACAACATCAGATTCCGACAACGGGTGAATTTGTGGTGCAAACAGTCTGGTTTCAAAAAGAATGTTTTCCCCTCTATTTTTAATGCGAATAGAAAGTCCACATTAATTGGTATAATTGTAGAGCTACATTTATCTAACTTCCAGTAATACCACCTATCTTGTGGCATCTTAAATGACTTTGACACTACAAAATTTGAAAGTAGTGTACTACTTCCTGACGCACAAACGTGGCGCCAGGCGTTAAAGGGTTAATGTGATCATAATCAACACTCTGATGTACTAATAGGGAAATGAAGATATAACGAGATTTGCCAACAACTGCACTTTGTAATAACAATCCAGTGCTCTCTTGGCCGTTTCAAAGTTTTACCAACTCTTTTCAAAATTAGGAAAATATTTATCTATATTGTTCCTTAAACGAATGTATTAAACTAATATTTTTGGCATCATCAAAACATTTTTTTGTGTTTAAAGTGGTGAAGTGCTTTCCACTTGCCAATTCAAATTCATTTAGTCTAAATTGATATTCTCTCTCTCTCTCTCTCTCTCTCTCTCTCTCTCTCTCTCTCTCTCTCTCTCTCTCTCTCTCTCTCTCTCTCTCTCTCTCTCGTTGCATCTGTCTTCTAACAGAAACTGAATTTGTGTTTCCTCTCTCTTTCTCCAATTGCATTTGTTTTGTTCTCTCTGCATCTGCAATTGTCCCTCCTTTCTATTTGCATTTGTCTAACCTCTCGAATTGCTTTTGAATATATCCTTTCTCTACATCTCAGGCTTACTTAACTCTTTCATTCTTTATTTTAATTTCGAATCCATACGTTGCAATTTAGAGCAAGATGGAGACTTACTAAACAAACCCAAAGTAGTTTTATCCAAAATTTCTACCAAATACGGTACCGAAATTTAATTTTTTATTTCTTGCTTCGTCAGAAAGCTCATATAGTCTAGCATGCTGGAGTAATGCATCCTTTAAGGACTCTAACCTTTTCTGCATAAAATTTAAAATTATGTTCTTCGCTCAGATGACATTGCGAAAGCTTATTGATTTCCTTGTTGATTTCTCAATGTGTACAATAATTCCTGAGACTTATAAAATTACGAAACAAGTAAATTTAGATATTAGAAAAAAGGTTTTCTGAAATAGTTTAGAGACATTCGTATGCCAAGAACGAACCTTCAGATTCCTATACGGTTATATGGTCTTCAACTAGCTTACGAAAAAAAGAAAACCATCAAGTCTTGTAAAATTCAACAACTATTTATCTAGAACACAAAATGAAAATGTAAGCAAAACTTAATGTATTGCGAATTATATCCTAAGTAGTCATAGGATTCCTAACACAAGTCCTAATGAATAAAGTTTTGAATAAACTTTAGTTGCTTTTCAAATAATTTTCAACTATGTAGATGTTGATATTCATGTAGTAACATGTACTCTCTAATGTAACAATTGCCTGAATTGTAATGATTATCAACAGTCTTTTGATGAATTACAATATAATCCAGGAAGTCATTGTTTGAAGTTACTATCATTTCAAGTTAATGTCTCTGTCCAAGAATATTATTATAAATGAGCACTTTGTATTTCTTGTGAATATATAATCTGAATAAATTCCAGCCCAGATGAATACTGAAAATAAATGATTCTGCTTCTCGATCTTACAGCACGCATAAATAATTTTTGCAGTGAACAATATTATATAACCTACGCCACTTAAAGAATAATCCAGGTAACGGCCAAAGGTTCATTTCTAGAACAATTAAAGTTATAATTAGAGGAAATGTTACTAAAATTATACTGAAGAACAGAATAAACAAAATTTCTTCAACCCAGACATAGATAATCTTAATATTTGACCTATTCTCATATATATATATATATATATATATATATATATATATATATATATATATATATATATATATATAAAGTAATTTTAGTTGAAAATTAAAAAATCAATGTGTCTGGTCGGTAAGACAATTTGATTTTGGCAAGGTCAGCCACAAAACACAATTTTATACAAGTCAGCGCAAAGCAAATATAATAAACCCATCAAGCAATGTAAATTAAATATACATAGCAAAGATATAGCATAATATAAAATCTAGTCTCACGTGGACAGGGAATATAATATGTTTACACCGGATGAATTTGTTTTCACACAGAACATATCTTGTCCACAAAGAACAGGGAATACAATAATATAATCCAGCAAGAGGTTAAATATGAATACCCACACTGGGAACAATTACATGTCCACACACGATTAGAATATGTCTACTCACACAGGATAGATTTTTGCATCAACATAGAAACAATTACATGTCCACACAAGATTAGACATAGAAATAAATACATGTCCAAACAGGACTTGATTATGTCAGGACAGAGACCTCTTATCTCTTACTTGCTGAATTTTGAATTATCAAAAACGATTTGGCTGTTTGAGTTTAGAGAATACTTTTAAACGTTTTGAATCTATGATAAAACTAATTGCTTGCTATGGGTCCGAAATTTGGGATATGAATTTATGAGATATGGAAATTGTGCAATGCAATTTATGCATACAGTATTTAGGTGTTCCAGAACCTACCAATCTATGTTGGGGGAGTGCAGAAGATACCACCGACTTTGTACCTTATATTTTTGCGATGTATTAAATACTGGCTGAAGGTTGTAATAATTCCTTTAACTCGCTACCCACACCAATGCTATTTAATTCACAAAATGTCGATTTCCTCCATCATCTTTCAACCTATTTTACAAAAGCTTATCTCAAAATCCAGGAGCCTCGAACAGCAGTGAAAGCTCTATCTAAATCGCCTCAGCCATTCCAAAGTTATCGCAAACCCACTTTCACCCTATGATAGCTCTATGAAAATGACAAAAATCTATTTTTCTCCAAAACGAATGGAAGAATTTTTGTCAGCTGTGTTCCCATGTCTTTTTCGGGTTTTTCCCTTCACAAAAATTGCATTTAAATAGCTTTGTCCGTTCATAAGTCATTGCCAGAAAGTGTTGGTAATGATAAACCTAGGGGAAATGACAAGAATTATTTTCTCCCCAACCACCAGGACGGTATTGGTCTGCCGTTTAACACAATATCATGCTTGACAATACATTTTTAATGAAACCCCCGCCGAAATCGCACTGTCAGTTCGCCGGTAATCTTAACAAAAGTGACATTTCCTCTCCATCATTAACATTACCAATTCACAAAACTTCACTTTTCTCCCAAACCCCTAGACCGATTTTCACCATGTAGGTTCCAAATCAGGGGTCTGAGACGGCACGTCTTCCGTGAAAACTCTATTGAAACATGTTATGTTATGTATGTATGTATGTATGTATGTATGTATGTATGTATGTATGTATGTATGTATGTATGTATGTATGTATGTATGTATGTATGTATGTATGTATGTATGTATGTATGTATGTATGTATGTATGTATGTGTCTGTTTGTCTGTATGTATGTATGTATGTATGTATGTATGTATGTATGTATGTATGTATGTATGTATGTATGGATGGATGGATGGATGGATGGATGGATGGATGGATGGATGTGGATGGATGGATGGATGGATGGATGGATGGATGGATGGGTGGATGGATGGATGGATGGATGTATATTGTTTGTCTGTTAGTTTTAAACATGTTAGTTTAAATTTTTTATTTCATTACATGTTATTATAATGTAACATTATTTGCTAGACTTGACCTTGTCCATTTCTGCTTGACCAGCTTTGACTTTTTTATTTTTTTAATTTAATTTATCTAAACAACTAATAACGGCTTCATTATTCTCTCTCTATGTGTATCAACTTAGTATTCTTAGCTTTTATAGGCTATTGTGTTGTGAATAAACATGGCTCATTAGATCATTCAGAAAGGTTATTTTCAATAGGTAATTGTTGTTTTTAGAAAATGCTAATTTTGTCCGTGAGGTCAAGCAGAGAACTATATTATCTTTTGACGATGAGGATTATACCAGTTGTGCTTTAACATCTAGCACTTTAAGTTGTATTATGTTGTGGCCAATTTGGGCTGAATTTTATTTTATTCAAATTGTTGAATTCATGTGATCATTTTTTTCTGGAAATAAAAAAGTGCTCTGACAAGATTCTTGGATACAGACATTCATTTGAGAATTTATACCGAAATCAAACCTATAATAATAATAATAATAATAATAATAATAATAATAATAATAATAATAATAATAATAATAATAATAATAATAATAGATTTTATACACACCAGCAAGTCGCAGACCATAACAGACATCTCCTTACCTTCAATTTTGGATCTCTTTGGGACTTGAACTAAGTTTTATTCAGGACTTTTTATTACTAGGATTTGTGTCTTTAATTCTTGGATTATTTTTGGATTTATTTCGCAATACTTTAAGTTCTTGTTTCTTATTTTTCACTTTAGATTCTAGAAAAATAAATTATGTGTTAAATTTTACCAAGCTTATTGTCTTCACTCTTTTTTGTTACTTATTTCGAGAGTATAGAGTCGTTAACACTGTGCGTTCATCCGCAATCTCGATGAAAGTAGCCCCCCTCGAAATTACCATCACAGAGTAAAAAAAACCTCCACTATCCTCCCAAACCTATGGACCAATTTTCACGATATATGTACTAAAACAATGGGCGGAATCGAGAACGTTGAAATCCCATTCCACAATCTCAAGAAAAGTGCCCAACCCCCTGAATCGATTTTCACCATATAGGTCCCAAAACATTGACTAGAATCGGCCACTTCATCTAGTGAAACCACAATGGTATAAGTTCTGCAAGTGCCCAGGAGAGAGTTCTCATGCCGATATGTCACTATTTCATGCAAAAGAGAACATGAATTATATAATTCTTCTGTCTTTACTAGAAAGTTATAACAAAGTTTATTCTTTGCATATTGGTTAGATATATTATAAAGTGGTCTTCATCTAATGGATAACCATTATGTAATAAAGAAAATTCCAGTCAAAATAGCAAGTAGTTCATTGAACTTTGTTGAAGGTTTGTTTGTTTCGATTGGTTTTCATTTGTCTTTCTCTAATGTTCCCGTTTTTATAAACCATCTCTATGCAGGAAAAGACAAACGAAGGAAGAGGTTGTCACCAAAGAGAGAATCTTTGTGCTAACAAGTTCCGAGTCAATGTTTCTTCTGAGGTTTTGTATGCAGAACAATAGTATTGGCGAACATTTCGATCCCTTCACTTTGCAAGATCTGTTGGAACCAAATGTAAGTAATATAAACAACACACCTAATTTAGAGGAACCATATTATCTATTTTGTGCTAACATTGTCATATTTCATTGCTTTTTAACACTTTCCATTTTGTGCTAACCTTGTTACATGTCATTGTTTTTTGACACTATTTATTTTTGTGCTAACATTGTTATATTTCATTGCTCTTTAACACTATTTTTGTGCTAACATTAATACATTTCATTGCTTTCTTACACTATCTATTTTATGCTAACATTGATACATTTCATCGCTATAGTAACATTATCTAATTTGTGCTAACATTGTTACATTTCATTGCTTTTTAACAATCTATACTTGTGCTAACATAATTACATTTCATTGCTTTTTAACACTATTTACATTTGTGCTAACATTGTTACATTTCATTGCTTTTTAACACTTTACTTTTGTGCTAACATTGTTACATTTCATTGCGTTTTACCACTATCTATTTTTAGGTTAACATTGATAAATTTCATTGCTTTTTAACACTATCTATTTTGTGCTAACATAGTTACATTTCATTGCTTTTTAACACTATTTATTTTTGTGCTAACATTGTTATATTTCATTGCTTTTTAACACTATCTATTTTGTGCTAACATTGATAAATTTCATCGCTATAGTAACATTTTCTAATTTGTGCTAAAATTGTTACATTTCATTGCTTTTTAACACTGTCTATATTTGTGCTAACATAATTACATTTCATTGCCTTTTAACACTATATATTTTTGTTCTAACATTGTTACATTTCATTGCTTTTTAACACTATCTATTTTTGTGCTAACAGTTACATTTCATTTCTTTTTAACACTTTATTTTTGTGCTAACATTGTTACATTTCATTGCGTTTTACCACTATCTATTTTTAGGTTAACATTGATAAATTTCATTGCTTTTTAACACTATCTATTTTGTGCTAACATAGTTACATTTCATTGCTTTTTAACACTATTTTTGTGCTAACATTGATACATTTCATTGCTTTCTTACACTATCTATTTTATGCTAACATTGATACATTTCATCGCTATAGTAACATTATCTAATTTGTGCTAACATTGTTACATTTCATTGCTTTTTAACAATCTATATTTGTGCTAACATAATTACATTTCATAGCTTTTTAACACTATTTACATTTGTGCTAACATTGTTACATTTCATTGCTTTTTAACAGTCTATATTTGTGCTAACATAATTACATTTCATTGCTTTTTAACACTATTTACTTTTGTGCTAACATTGTTACATTTCATTGCTTTTTAACACTCTCTATTTTTGTGCTAACAGTTACATGTCATTGCTTTTTAACACTTTTTTTGTGCTAACATTGTTACATTTCATTGCGTTTTACCACTATCTATTTTTAGGTTAACATTGATAAATTTCATTGCTTTTTAACACTATCTATTTTGTACTAACATAGTTATATTTCATTGCTTTTTAACACTATCTATTTTTGTGCTAACATTGATACATTTCATTGCTTTCTTACACTATCTATTTTATGCTAACATTGATACATTTCATCGCTATAGTAATATTATCTAATTTGTGCTAACATTGTTACATTTCATTGCTTTTTAACACTGTCTATATTTGTGATAACATAATTACATTTCATTGCTTTTTAACACTATTTATTTTTGTGCTTACATTGTTACATTTCATTGCTTTTTAACACTATCTATTTTTGTGCTAACAGTTACATTTCATTGCTTTTTAACACTTTATTTTTGTGCTAACATTGTTACATTTCATTGCTTTTTAACTATCTATTTTGTGCTAACATTGACACATTTCATTGCTTTTTAACACTATCTATTTTGTGCTAACATTGACACATTTCATTGCTTTTTAACACTATCTATTTTGTGCTAACATTGTTACATTTCATTGCTTTTTAACTATCTATTTTGTGCTAACATTGACACATTTCATTGCTTTTTAACACTATCTATTTTGTGCTAACATTGACACATTTCATTGCTTTTTAACACTATCTAATTTTGTGCTAACATTGTTACATTTCATTTCGTTTTAACTATCTATTTTTGTACTAACATTGACACATTTCATCGCTATATAACATTATCTAATTTTGTGCTAACATTGTTACATTTCTCTGCTGTTTGATATTATCTATTTTGTGCTAACATTTATACATTTAATTGCTTTATAACACTATCTGATACTGAAATTCCGCCTAGTAATCCTTTCACTTGGGCAGTTTTACAGTTACTTAATCTTGATTAGACTAAATATGGCACTATATACTGTGTTCAGTTTAGTTAGACTAAATATGGCACTACATACTGTGTTCAGTTTAAAAGCATCTACTGTATGCGAGTTCCAGTTGATAGATTGGGAGAATCACATAATCGTTCAGGGATTCATTGAAGAGTTAAGATGTCTGAAATTAAACTTCTTTTTATCTATATCACTCTTTATCTGTAATTATTTTAATTACTATTGTCATGCGATATTGTTTTGCCTAACTTACACATAGGTCTATTGTGATACGATATTGTTTTGCCTCACTTAAACATAGGCCTATTGTCATGCGATATTGTTTTGCCTCACTTAAACATAGGTCTATTGTCATGCGATATTGTTTTGCCTCACTTAAACATAGGTCTATTGTGATACGATATTGATTTGCCTCACTTAAACATAGGCCTATTGTGATACGATATTGATTTGCCTCACTTAAACATAGGCCAAAGCTATTGACGTCATTCAACAATGTTGGAAGGGTTCATTTGCCATATTTGCTACTTCTGGTGGGCTTTTATTCCTTCTGGATATCACAGCAAAGAAATTAAGGTAGAATAATTACTTTCATTTATAGTTCGGTAAATTTATTATGTGAAGCATATAAAAATGTGAAAAAGGAGTCAATATGTCTGACGGTAGACAACACGAGTGTCATATACGAGAATAAGGAGTTCTATTTCTGAAGGTAGATAAACACGAGTGTCATATGCGATACGGAGTCATACTTCTGACGGTACTGTCAAATTGTGAATATATGTTTCCTTTTAAATTTAAGTAAAAATATGTAATAAGATTGGATACAACCTATAGAATGTAATTGATTACATCTAGAATAATTATTTCAATAATAAATTTAATATTTTATAAATTAAACTTTTTTAATAATTTATTTTTTCTAGAAATAAACACTTATGTTTCACATCAGTGATATCAAACCTGTTTATTAGTGGAGACAAAAATTATGGCGTATCATCGACGAAAGTTCACATACAATGATTCTCAGTTTTATAATGTAACTAGAGTCCATATTCTTAAATATCTTTATAGCATTAATTTTCAAATATAATTCAGTGGAAAAACAACTATTATTTAAATATATATATTTTTACAACTGTAATCATTACAATAAAAAGATCATATTGCCAAACATAACTCGCTTAAAAGAAATACAAGAATAAAAAAACAACAAACATTGGCAACTTACTTGAATATTTTGTCGAAATAATCAATGAAAATAATCTTGAATAAAAAAACAACATTTTTTTTCTCTTTTACTGTCAGAAGAATTGTTGAACGACCAGGAATACATAGGGTGTCATTTGCTCCAGGCCCGAAGGCTAAGCGTTTCTTTGTGCTCTGTGAAAATGAAATAGGCGTATGGAAAATTCAGCAGAAACATGTGCGTATCTATGTGTCTTCCTTAACCATAAAACCATAATCTCATAGTAATTTGATTGAACAGATGCAGGATGAGGATAAATTGCAATTTTACGCTCCGAAACTAAACATTTGCTTCCTCCATGACATTTCGTTCAGCTAGATTATAAATTTCAATATTTGTTCTATGTTTTATGATCCTGAATTATAATTAAAACTCATGAGTTTTACGTGCCACATACCTTATATTCAGGGAGGAATTAATTCGGTATATCTTTTCTTTCAGACGTTAATACTTGTCTGATGTTAATGGATAACGTTGTTACAATAGATACTATTTAGTTGGTCCCCACATAATTAATCTTTTTAAGCAGAAAAACGATGGTTTTCCTCATGAATCATAAGTAGGGTTATTTTTGGAAAGACTAAACTAAGATTAATTTTGGAAATAATTTTAAATTGTTAAATATTTGTATGAATTGTAGGCAGAGTTTTGCGGTAGCATGGTGAGCCCAAGAGATATTCCACGAATCGTGAAAGCGGAATGGATAGATAGAGAGTATCTGCTCCTTGCCACTGACGAGGGCAACATCCTTATTACAAAATGGAACCACCGGAAATGGGCCACACCCATTTGTGTCAACATGCTTTCGGGTATTTCCTTTACATCTAGAATACTGGACAGCAGAATGCATTTCTTACATTGACTGTTTTGTTAGATTTGTTCTTTTCTTTAGATTTAGAAATTGCTTCTATAGGTAATCCTGACTCAATTGGTGGATTTGATAGTTGGAACCTATTTCGTCTGGCATCCATAATAAGCAACAGTTCATGCTATTTTTAATCTTAACATGATGGAGTTGCAGCTCCAGATAATGGCACGTACCTTGATTACATAATTAGTTTGAAAGAAGATTCCTAACGTCTAAGTCAGTTTATTTTAGCTGTGGGTTGAATTCTCTCTAAATGTCACATTTTTATTTTCATATCGTGTTTTGAATGATCTCACGCTGAATGCTAGTTTTACGAAACATTTGCTAAGTGATACTAGTATACAGTATATGGGAGTAGGATATTAGCATTTACTTGTGTGCGAAATATAAAGATCGACATGATGTTTTGTTCTGAGTCTGCGGAAGAAACGAATTTTATAAATCATAGGGATTTAAAAGAAGCCGCCAGGCTGATATGTATTTATTTATTTATCAAACAAGTACTTTTCCCAATTTCAGACCAAGATATTATTGCGGTTTTGTATTTACTGCATATACCCTCCTTTATGCTGCTTAAATATCGGTTGATTCCTAAATGAAATAAAACGAACTGGGATTTATAAAAGTTATATTCTGTGCATAAAAATAGTTATGTGTACACTTGAATTAAAACACCCAGCTACACCTAATATGGGTACGTAACATTGCACACATGTTAAAAATCTGCATCTAAAGCAATATCAACCATGTAACAATACATAGATATTTAATAAACTTAGTCATAAAACTGTTTTATAATCGTTTTGGATCCGTTGATTTGCTGAATGCGAGTAATGCTTTGCAGTCAGATTCAATGAATCATACGTACAATTTATAGCATACATCTTTCGCTTTAAGACAGGTTTATAATATTTATTAATTGCATTAGTAGAAAAACTGTACACGATACTTAGAGTTAGGTTGATACTTTGACATGGAGTGGATTTCTGCTCAAGTTTTTATGATGTGCCTATAAATTTGTAATTTCTTATATTCCCGCAGAATCAACGTGTCGGCCGCACTTGTTGACTGCAAACTCAGCAATGGCGCTCAAGCTGCGCCTCTTATGTTCACCATACCATAGAGAAGCAGATTCGGACTTCATTGACAAGTTGGCGACGATCTCAGGGTAAACTAGATTATTTACCTGCATTTTTCGATATAAGATTTACAAGACGCTTTATAATAATGGAAAAATCTAGTGACTTTTTATTCACTCAACACTACAAACCTTAAAAACTCAACACTACTAACATTACCTACACAACACTACGAACATTACCTACTGAACACTACGAACATTACCAACTCAACATGACCAACATTACCTACACAAAACTACGAACATTACCAACTCAATATGACGAACATTACCAACTCGACACTACGAACATTACCAACTCAACACTACGAACATTACCTACTTTAACACTACGAACATTACCAACTCAACATGACGAACATTACCAACTCAACACTACGAACATTACCAACATAGCACTACGAACATTACCAACTCAACATGACGAACATTACCTATTCAACACTACGAACATTACCAATTCAACATGGCGAACATTACCAGCTCAACACTACGAACTTTACCAACTCAACACTATGAACATTACTAACTCAACACTACGAACATTACCAACTCAATATGACGAACATTACCAACTCAACACTACGAACTTTAAAACTCAACACTACGAACATTACCAACTCTACACTACGAACATTACCAACTCAACGTTACAAACTATACTAACTCAACATGACGGACATTACCTACTCGACACTACGAACATTATCAACTCAACACAACGATCATTATCTTCTCAACACTACAAACATTACCTACTCAACACTACGAACATTATCAACTCAACATGACGAACATTACGAACTCGACATGATTAACATTACCAACTCAACACGACGAACTTCGCAATCTCAACATGGCGAACAAATGAAGCCCTTAATTCTTCAAATTATGTTTTTGAAATGACATAGTTTTGGAATGAGTCAAGTCCAATCTGTGCCCCTCGACTTGTCATTGAATTTAATTTTCTCAACACGACGAACTTTGCCATCACAACATGGCGAACAAATGAAGCCCTTAATTCTTCAAATTATGTTCTTAAAATGACATAGTTTTGGAATGAGTCAAGTCCAATCTGTGTCCCTCGACTTGCCATTGAATTTAATTTTCTCCAAAGTTTGGATACGCAATTATGAATCGACTGTATTTTAAAGTATTCTTAAACAAATTCCAACCGGTATAGCATTTCTATATTTTAAAGGTGTTGTTAATATTTATGTTCTATACGTCATTAGTTCACAAATAAGCACTTTGGGAGAATAACTACAAAGAGTACGCAAGTGTTGCTCCTTGTAATGGACAGCACAACACCATTTAATCACTACTAGAAGTAAATGCACAGTTATGTGTAGGTCACTGATCTTTTAATGTAAAGCACATGGTTATCAGACTTTGTGATCATTGGTAATGACAGTTCTTTATGTACGGGCAACTAGATGTAGGTGCATATTAAAGCAAAGAACAATTTATTTATACATGAAATTAAATACTTGTACAAAGCACTTGCCAGTACTTATTGCTGGTCGGTTCTTATCAAAAGTTTTCAATTTTATCGACATTCAGTAGCCAGCAAACATAGGATACAATTTTTAATGGTAGAACATATTTAAACAGGTTTCTGGGTAGTAGGCTCTCTGACCATTGTTGTCACGTGATAAAATCCGTTGTAGTTAATCAATAATGGTTTTGACAGGGAACAGTCAGGCTCACTGACCAATCCAATCTATATTTTCTGCACATTCATTGACAGACTTACACATATTGTACTGTTGTATTATTGTACTGATGATAATACAATAATTTAGACAATGTAGAAGAGTTATGCATTTGCGCTTTAAAACTACTACAGTAGACAAGATTGTTTATTATGACAATGGCCTACATGGAGAGGTTTTCAGTAAGGCCTGTATTATTGATTGCAACTATTCGACAGACCATGCAGAGTTGTTGATGTTACTGTAAGGTGTGGAATGTAATATTTTCTACTGGCAGAGAAGATATATTCAACTATAATTAAAGAACTGATTCTCTCAATGCTAGACAAAACTTTTCTCTTCAATAATTTTTATTGATTTTACTTCATATTGTGACAGGGAATATTATTTTGTACTGGCAGAGGAAACAATAAGCAAAATATATATATTTGAGGAATTATCATGTGTGTGTGTGTGTGTGTGTGTGTGTGTGTGTGTGTGTGTGTGTGAATATGCAGATAAATTCTCAGACCAATGCTGACAATATTTTGAAAGAATTTACAGATCTCAAATAACAGCGTCATTTTTCCGACCACTTTAATAGAATATAAGTGGTACAAAGCTTAAATCACCCTGCGTTTGAGTGTATCTTGCAGACTTATAAAAGAGGCTCAAAAGATGTCATACACCTTTTCAGACACATAACGAAACATATTGGTAAATTTATTAACTAATTAATAATCTTAGAGCAGCATGGTCAGGCTTTATAAGCAGAAAGTGTTAAAAACTGATATTGTGCAAAAAATTGATGACCCTGACTTTGATAATACACCTGAATCGAGTGAATATACTGATGATCCGAGTGAATGCACTGATGATCCGAGTGAATACACTGATGATCTGAGTGAATACACTGATGATCTGAGTGAATATTCTAGCATTAATGAAGATCAAATGAAATAGATGAATATTGTGGTATTTATATAACAATTGCATCACATTCGCTTTCCAACGAAGATTCAAAAGTAGAGCAGCTCGTTCACATTAGGAGATTTGCAAAAGGTACTTTCATACACAACAAAGCAAAAACTCTTAAGAAAATTTACGATATGTTTGACATTTTTGGATACACACGTCTATCATAAACGAATTGGTGTAATACTCACTGTGTCGTTTTGAGCTTATTTTGGGCCGACCATTTTCTGAAAAGTATTTTATCTAACGCCGGAAGAAAATTGTTTGAAAAGGGCATGTTCACAATTTAGAATTATATTTTGGCGGACTCAATGTTTATTTCGCTGCCTTGAATAATGCCGCGGAAAGGTCTCTAGGACAACTACGTCGTTTACACTAAAGGTACGTCAGGATGACGCTACCGAACATATGACCACGTTGACTATCAATACTATTCATTGTAAATTACTTGGAATAGCCCTCCTGGTATTCCCAAATATTTTTACGTTGTATAGTTTTCAATGATTGTTTTTCTGGACCGTCAGCTCGAAATGAAACCCATTTTGAGATTAATGCGCACAAATCCAGGTTTGCAGTTATTTTTTTTCCTGGCAAAATATGAAACAACTGGCACATCAGTGAATGAATAAGAGATTAAATCTCATCTAGGTCCCCGGTGTTTATACACTCAATCGTAATAAACTCCAGCTGAATATGTTCAAAATGATAGCAATCCCTAGTCTGCAAAAGCAACAGATCAAAATCTAACTGGTGATTAGATTTTAGCAACATGACCGAGACCGGGTCGTTTTCAGCGAAATTTCTGATTGCACGATAAATTAATCGGGTGTAGTATTTGATGATAAGTTTTAGCGGAAAATGGATCACACATGTACGTTATGCTCCACGATGTAAATTACTCTTCTGGTGCTCCTGTATTCTTCCGCGTCATGAGAAACTTAGCCTGCTATTTTCTTTAAAACAATTGGGGTATTCAACTCACGTTCTAACGCAGCAAAGTCTTTTAGAGTAGCCCCAGTCTACATTACTTTCTTTTCCCTTTCGGATATAATCTCAGGTCTCTTGGCCGTTAAGCCCGACCTCGATACTGTGTTTGTCAAATGCTCCATGATGTGCGCATACTCACAGTTAATGGTCTCAGAGGTTTCCATTCACGACAATGACTTCTATACTGGATCGTTGATCTGATAAATGCTATATGTAACAGTGCTTGCCGGATATCCCTTGTTATAAAAAACATGTTGATGCCAGAATGCAATCCCGGTGTTGACATAGACTCTATTGTAACACCGGATAAACGTTTTATGTGATCTTCACTTACTAAATCCATCATGCCTTGGGCGATCCATTCATCGAGTTATTAAACGTAACAAATTTTATTCCGCTAAAATAATGAGTTATTGGTGAACAGAAGCGCTAAAATGGCAGACGCACGAGAACATGTAATTTTACCATTATAAATCCCTCTCCGCGTTTCTTTACAAAAAAAGCACGTCGGCAGAAAACGCATCCATTACATCACGAACGAGCAAATGGATAGTTAAAAATTATTTGGGGGGTTTGTGAGATACATCGTGTGGGTAATTTTTTTTTATCTAAATCAAAGTCGACAGCTGCGTTGAATGTGAATTCAATAGCTTATATCCATTGTACTTCCTTCCGAAACTTTTGACCTACGCCATAGGACTCAATAGCCAATGTTAGGTTTCGTAGTCCTTTGTAGTCAAGATATCGTTTTTGCATGTGACCCCTGTTTGCTCATCCCTGTCAGATATATATATATATATATATATATATATATATATATATATATATATATATATATATATATATATATATATATATATATATATATAAACCCTGTCACTAGCCAAAAAATTAATAAAGTTGTCTGGGCTGACGCCGTTTCAGAATGAATAATTTTTAGGTTCGGATCCTTTATATACAAAATAATCTAAAATATCTTTTTGCGGATGACCGAACTGCAAGTGTACCTGGTTGTACATGTCTTTTTCTCTGACTGGAGTGTTTTTTAGTCGTTGATTTTTCTTTTTTTTTGGTTATCGCGGGATGATAAAGACCGAAACGCTCATTATAGGCACATAAATCTACGAGTAACGGGTGATAAAGCAAACTTAGAACTTGTCCAATAAATGAAACAATACAAGGAAGTAGATAAAATCTTACCGTGTGCTCAGAGTAAACGGCAACTTAAACTTAACTTTTTCCATGAGTGATTTTCATTGTCTATATCGTCCAGTACTGCCAGTGCTATTATTATGTACCCTACTCGGATACGGACAAGCCTCAAACCCCATGACTGACAAACTCGAGCCAAGTGGGTTTTTACTTTACTACCATCCCCTCGACACAAAATACTAATCAAACTATTATGGGATGCATGGGAATTGGGTATAGCTTGTCATAGGGGTTAGAGGCGTGAATAGGATCAGTGGATCCATGCTGTAGTGTATCAGGAAAAATCGCCATTTCCATACTACTACAGTCATCGGCAAAACCGCATATGACACAACTACTTGGAAAGACATACCATACCATAGTGCAGGGACGGGCAACATACGGCCCGCGGGCCGGACCCGGCCCGCGACGGGAATTTTACTGGCCCGCAGACTGTTTCCGGTCGTACTTGATAATGTGGCCCGCGGTTAGAATTCAGTTAAAATTAGATTTAGAATTTACAATAAACTTTTACCATGGATTTTGCCAAGAAACGTAAAGTTGACAGCGAGTGTCGCGCATTTAACAAATATTGGATGCCTTAGTACTTTTTTCTAGATGTCGGCAAGAAAGCAGTATGTTTCCTGTGCAGTGAAAGTGTTGTTGAAAGAGTACAACATTAGCCGCCATTATGCGATAAAACATGCAGGCTATGTCAGTACTTTATCATCAGCGGAACGGTAATCAAGAGCAACAGAACTGGACAGAAAACTTTTATAGCAGCAGAATGTATTCGGAAAAGCTAAAGTAGCCCAGAAAGCTGCTACTCATGCCAGCTTTGTAGTCGCATACAACATTGCTAAGTACAGCAAATTGTTCTGTGATGGTGAATTTGTCAAAAAGTGCATGTTCGATGTAGCTGATCAAGTCTGTCCAGAACAAACAGAGAAGTTTGAAGAAGTCAGTTTATCGAGAAGAACTGTGGCAAGCCGCAATGAAGCAATTGGTAAAGACCTGACATCACAACTGAAAGGGCGTGTACCTTCATTTCAGCTGTTTTCCTTGGCATTTTATGAAAGCAATGACATCGATGACACTGCACAGTTGCTCATCTTTGTAAGAGGCATTTCAGAAAACATTGAAATCACAGAAGAATTGCTGTCAATAGAATCAATGAAAGACACTACTACCGGGGAAGATATTTTTGAATGTGTAGAAAATGCCATGCATACAATGCAATTACCATGGCAGAAAATGGCCAGTGTTACTACGGATGGTTGTCCATCTTTGACAGCAAAGAAAGTTGGTCTACTGATGAGACTGGTGACCGTGTTGCAGAGGTCGATTACACCAGGGAGCTGATATTTCTACATTGCATAATACACCAGGAAGTGCTATGCTTTGTATTAGTGTGCTTGACATGAAACATGTTGTGGATCCAGTTGTGCAAGAGGTATAAATCACAGACAATTTATCACACTTCTCGAAGATTGCGGCTCTGATCACAGTGATGTTTTGTATCAAACTAGTGTACACTCTTTGAATTTGGGGAAGGTTCTGAAACTTGTCTGTGGCCTGAAAACGGAAATATTACTGATTTTGGAGATGAAATTGAAAGCCTCAACTAAGAAAATCTGAATGGCTGTCAGATCTGGCGTTTGCAGTTGATCTCTTTGAACATATGAATCAATTGAACACCAAACTTCAAGGGAAGGGCACTTTTGCTCACGAAATGTACTAAACAGTGAAGGCATTCAGGGTGAAGCTAAAACTGTTTTTGCGCCAGCTCATTCAGAATATCAAAATACACTTTCCAACACTCGAAACTGTGGCACCCCAGATGATGTCAACTGAGAAGTACACCAATATGATATCTGCACTAGACAATGAATTTGCTCGTCGTTTTGCGGACTTCCAGAAACTTGCTGCTGAGTTTGATATCTTGTCATCACCGTTTACAACTGACTTTGAAAAGGTGCCGGATACTCTACAGCCAGAATTGATTGATCTGCAGTGTGACTACCCTGAAAGAGAAATTCCAATCTGAAAGCATTGACACATTTTATGCGTCACTGAACGAGTTCAAGTTTGCCAACCTGAGAAAGATGGCCATGAAACTATTTGTTCTGTTCAGGTCTACATACATTTGCGAGCAAGCATTTTCGACCATGAACATTAACAAGACAAATATGCATTCCAATCTAAACTGATTACAGAGGATTTCTACGTCCGACATGCAGCCAGAGTTCAAAGAACTTAACAACTTTGATCGACCACATATGTCTCATTTACTTCAGCAGCTATTGAAGTACATTACATTAAATTAACTACTGTTTTTAGTCTCTATGCTATAAAATTAAAGTTTACAAGTTTACATTAAATACGATATACTCCTTGCATAGGTGGATAAACACGCGATTAAGTTATCGATTCAGTAATCCGGCCCGCCAAGGATTTCATTTTCCCATATCCGGCCCCGCCGACTGGAGAAGTTGCCCAACCCTGCCATAGTGCATCAACAATGTTACAATACACACTGGCAGGTTATGACAACTACAGTTTGTTTCTCATTGGATCTAAAAACTAATCAGTTTGACTTTTTATCCAAATCGTTGTGTTAGATCATGTTCTGTCATTTTTATTGCAATGTGCCCGGATACTGCTGAAATGTATGCAAGTGTTAGGAGTAAAAAGAATGTTTATGATATTATTTATTCATATTTACTGGGTTTTTTCTATGTGACTTGCTATTGATATTATTGTACCTGTATCATTACTTATAGTCGGTAGAGAGTTTTGATCAAGGGTCTAAATACTAATAATTAAAAGCTGTAGATCTTTTGGTCATCAGATGTTCTTACCTCAGGGAAAAAGTTTAGAGCATTCTGTATCTAAACTTGTTAAGTTGACCTCAAGATAAAAAAGACGGACTAAAGTTATCTATGCCATCTCACTGTCATTGATATACATAGAGGCGTCATCATTGATGAATTTGGCAGAGGCATCGAACAAATTATTGAAACGCAAAAGAAATACACTATTGCAGATTAAGGATGAATGCTCGAAAGACGCGGTCAAGTCGATGTCCATCTCTCATCATATCATCCATCTAGTAGATCCAATTACATAGCAACACCAAAATGAGTCCTGACAAGGTCAGTTATCAATTTGAAGAATTTATTTTGATAATCGTTGTTTTGAGTGGACCATCTTGATGGCACGAAACCCGGCCAGCGACAATCAAGAAAAGTCTCAAAATATCCATAACACCAGAGTATACTTAACCTGGTCATAGCTTGGTTATATCGATTTCACGTGCAAGTGGGCAAAGTCTCACTGACTAAATTTTAAACACTGGCACTCTCTCACCACGGATAGAACAGACAAACCCAAATTAATTTGTTGATGCTGATTGAAATGAAAGACTCAGATTATGTCTTGCGCTATGTATGGACAAAATCTTGTTGGGTTGTTTAACCGGCACTGCAAACATTACATCCAGACATAACTGTGTAGACGTTGAACTCATGTATTTAGCACTCATGAACTGCTAAACAGTCATGACTTTTAATGCGGCTTTATCATTGAAAAATACAGCGTATAATTTGCCCAACCTGGAAAAAGCACTGTCAAATTTACAGCAGTGCATAGAAAGATGAAAGTCTGGTACATCATCTACGCAAATTTTGAGCGTTTGAATCTGGCAATGCAAGTCGCACAACAAATTCCCTGCGGATTTTGTTACGACGTGGTTCGATGTGATGGAAAGTCAGAGCCACGGGTTTTTTATTACGCCCTGAGTGCAGACGTCCAGACATAGTGGATGTATTCCTCCAATCGATATTAGTCACAGCGCAATGGATTCGACAGCTGCTCGGTTCACCACAAGATGAAACTGAGACGGAGAGAAACAAATGCGAGTTGGCTTCAGCAACTCCTTGCGGAATTTGTGTGAAAGATTTCACTTTAAAGAGCAAAGCCTGTCCTGCGATAAAAGTGAATGGCCTGGTTCCAAATATTATGGTCATTGCCACATTAATGGCTCAAAACGTTTGTAATCTGTAGTTGAGAATTTAACAGAATAAAACCAAAATTTCTGTGGTATTTCATATTATACGTAGGTACGATGGCCATTTACTCATGCAAGCATGATGGATAAATACATTGCATTTCGTCCGGGACAATTGCAGCTCATTGATTTGATCCAGTTTATGAACTTGTCCCTGCGAAGTTAGTAGAACTTCATTCTCATAGATACTGTCCTGCCAAACTGATCACAAGGAAAGCCGTGTATCCATGTGGGTACATGTACGACTAGAGCAAATTTGAGGAGACACAGCTGCCCCGATAAAGGCGTTTTTCTCATTGCTGTCACGTAAAGGTATTTACGCCACCCACAACGAACATGCCAAGAGACTTTTATCTGCATTCGAGTGCAAAAATCTCGGCAAGTGTGACTGTGCAGAAAGTTCTTAAGCACGCACTGTACCTAGAATGTATTCGAGATCGTCGTGAATTCACACACTTGGCCAGTATTGTACGATCGAAGAACCATAGCATTTGTGTATACTTATGCACTGAGGCAAGAATGTCCCCGCTTGATACCAAGCAATGGATAGTTCCCGACAGCATTACAATTTACGCATTTGGTTATCGCACTAATCCGACCG
Organism: Potamilus streckersoni; assembly: GCA_016746295.1. Classification (NCBI taxonomy): domain Eukaryota; kingdom Metazoa; phylum Mollusca; class Bivalvia; order Unionida; family Unionidae; genus Potamilus; species Potamilus streckersoni. The sequence continues at coordinate 720,494 of JAEAOA010000531.1, forward strand.
GTACTTGTTAATCACGTATCAACAAAAATCCTAGTGGGATTTATGTCTGCTAAAACAACCTGTATTTTCTTCCAAATGGACGACTGTGAGGTATTGCTTCACCAGATGATGATGACACCAGTCAATAACGAGTTCTCAATCCTTTCCGAAATGTCAAACACGACCACAAACCATATCCGTCAGTGGCACAACATTTTGAAAAGCTTTCCAGTTCTCCAGGTACATGAAACAATGAATACCTTTGTCTGCTGACAGTTATAACGGTTCTCATTGTGAAATCATTTTCTGAGCAACCTTGACGGTTTCTTGTCGAATCGCTTTTGCTGGTTTGTCGTGTGTCAATGCTGTTATGACAAACGGAAGTAGGGTTACCCATTTTTTGAGATCGTTCTAGTTTTATTAGCAATTATTGTCTGTATTGATGACCGAATAACACTTCCGCAATAGTGAGATTAATCAGTTTGGTCATTGCACATGTTTACATTCCCTACACGTACTCGCACACGGTATTTGGTTAACAACAGAACCATAGATCGGAGAATTTCTTGCCATGATCCATATCTAACAAACATATATATGTGAGTGGTCCGCGTGCATAAATGTGCTGAGTGCATCTGCGACACTGGCAGAATCGCTGGAAGGCATCAGCTCCATCTTTTGTATCGGCTGGCAACATTGATACTGTTCAGTAAGAAAAGACAAATCGTCTTGAGGACTTCATTTTGTGTTTGGACAACTGGTACGGGTTAATAAATTCGCCATAGGCTTGATTGGCTAAACATATTCGGGCAATCTTATGAGTGACCCAGGCCACACCAGCGAACTGTTCCACGACGGCTTCACCTCTCCAGTACCCATACAGACTGTAGTATAATTTGGATTAAGTGAGGCTCTTAGTGTCCATTGCTTATACTGGTTTACGTTTATTGTCAATAAGATCCACCCAAGCCAATCTTATATTTCATGCCTAATTTGGCGAGCCATTGTGTTATTCGTTCTCCCAATGTTGGAAAAACTTCATTCAGGCTCTGATTTAGGACCAGGTTGGCACGTTGAGTTCCACAGATATCATTGGATGCTTTACAAGAAAGTTTGTATGGGTAACACGATGCATCCAAGCATCTAATAAATAAATAAACGTACCTTTCTTTGATGGACAAATTGTTTAAGAAACGAAATAAACAACACTGATGATGAGTTCTGAAGCAATTGAGACACTGCACGTGCTACATCAAACATCCATGCAACATGTGGTTGCAAATACAGCCCAGAGCCTGACCTCGATGATTACGGTCTCATCCACCAAACCAACTTTTTCTGTACCTATGACTACTGAGGAATTATGCACGAACGAGATCGCACTGGCAAAGTTTTGAGTGTTTTAGTTGGCTTGATATCAGATCTTAACAGTTTGGTGGTCTGCCCGCATATAAAACATTTGTTGTTTTTTTTTTCAGCCGACGGTGTCTCAAACTGTCGTACTATCAAACATTCATAGGGCGCGTGCGACATATACTGGGCAAAGACGATCGTTAGATGTAAAATGTTCTGGCGTAATCAGTTTGTTTTTTGTATGATGGGAGGGGTGGATAAACGTCAGAACGCACAATCGCAGGCGATTTAAGTATTCCCGAGACAGGTTTTTTTTTTTATAACTGTACGACTATTGTGCTAGTCAAAAAAAATAACTTGCTAGAAGTGCGCGTGCATATTGCGTCTGCACGTAATAATGAGACCGAACAAAGTCTGCCTGTCGTACTATTAAAATACGCGATTGTATTTTTGATAGAAGAACTATGACAGACACTGACGAAATAAATAATGGAAGCTGAACATTGGCCGTGAGGTGATATTGCCAAGAGAACCACGTTGATAGTGAAATATAAACGCGCATGTCTTATTGCAAATGCTGTTTGCGGACTCGCTTCAGCAGCAACTGTCGGTCACGACAACATCCACCATTGTAGGTGCACCAATCGGTATTGCTGTTGTCGTAGCTATGTCGATAGAAACCGGTGAGCAAGCTGTCATCGATGCAATTACATTCCCGAGTACTCGTCTATTCCGAACTGCGTATGGCCACACGGTGCAGTCTCAGTACTATCATTACATTATATTCGATAGCAATGGAGAACAAGTGCGGCCGAATTTGAGATTATGGTGGCAGAAATGGAAAATCACAGACTACTCCAAGCGCAAATAAGATCTAAACAGTAGTAATCGAGTAGGAAAAGGCAATCTTCGCGTAGTGTGTATATATTGATCGCTGCCATAAATTGATCTTGTCTGTTTGAGTAGATCAATATCATCACTCACTCGCTTTGCCGAGATTTTTCCTTTCCACAATCGCTGCAAACACAATGAGTAGTATGGAAATGGCCTGTTTGGCCTTATGCAATATACTATGGGTATAACGACACCAATACGAGACTCTAACCTGCATGATTGACACGCTCATATCACGTGGTTGCTTATAATATTATCAACCCATGGCAAAAAGGTAACCGAAACATCATGGGCCGGGGGGAGAGGTTGTCATGGGGATAAGAGGCGATAACAGGGTCCTGGGATGCATGTGGCAAAGTACCATTTCCATACTGCTACTTATCCAGATCACTGGGTCTGTGTTCTATGACTGGTCACTGTCTGGCCATTTCATTTTCGTAGACTGTTAAATCCACGAGTTGCAAATAGTGTGTGCGTTTTATGATAAAATGAGGAAAGGTCATGGGCAACATTGAATACATAATATCATATAATATGAAATATCATTTGATATATGGCATGCTATGAAAAACATAAGATTCTTATAGTTTAAATTACAGAATGGAGCTGGCTTTTTTGACAAAGACATGTACACAGACTGCAGAAAGATGCTTTAATGTTGCCAGGTAAACTTCTAAAACAATTCTAATTACTTGGTGTGGGTGGCGATGGAAGAGAAGGGCGAAATACAATGTTTAATAAAATGAGAAATTATTTAGCTGTGATTGTTATGGTTGAAAATAGTGCAGATTTATTGTCATGGACAAGTTATAAAATGTTTATAAATATACTGATTACATTTTAAACAAATGCATTTCACTGACTTTTTCAAGTATATGTCCATTTGTCTTGTAATTTTTTATGCCATTAGTTTACAAAATCGTACATTTTTTTATCAGTATTCTGTATTTTCTCGCAAGGTACACTTTTAAATATTGTTATGTTTCATAAAAGTCATTTTATATTTACTCCCTCATGTATATTTCCCAGAAACGTTTGTTTAAAAATTAATGAAATAGTTGCATATTAAATTTACGATCTTTGTTTCTCGTTTAGGCTATTTGGAGATGAGCATGACATGAATTTCTGGCGATTAGCCATGCTATATATCCAAAAAGAATGTCTTACAGTAGGTTCTTGCACATATGATATCCCAACTTCACAGAGATCCGCTCAGTATGATCATCCATTTGCAATCCATTATATTCCTGCTGATATACCGAAATCTGTCTTATTTGCTTCAAACACGTAAATAATGATAACTTAACGGTTTTTTTTCAGATCAGTCTTGACTGCATGTCTGCTCGACAAAATTGAACGAACCGTTCATGTATAAAAATTTAAACCCATGTAAACAAAATGAAAAATAACAGATCAAACAAAATTGAGGTCTTTATACAATTTGCACCAATTTGCCGATCTTGAAATTTGTTATATTTGATTATTACCGATCTAAGGTTGCTTTACGATAATTTCGAGAGGTGATTCATTTGTTGCTTGCGCACGCTTACAGTTTCAACCTCAGATCTGAACATACTAATTTGGGTTTATAAGAAGTGGGAGACTTGGAAAACTTTACGTTGCTCATTTTTCCGATTATTATGATTTTATTCAAATAATTAATTAAAAAAATTAGTGTTGTAAATTTGAACAAGCCCCTATAATAAGAAATGCAATATTGCAAGACATCAAAACATAGCAGTAATTTTGACAACCTCTTGAAAAGCCATTCTTGCTCTGTACATGATTCATCTCACAATATCTAGACACAACCGTCACCTCATTCCTTCAAGCTTTTCCACGCTATTTTTATATTCAGCACATTATATCAACCCAAAATTTGTCATAATTCTCTCTCTCTCTCTCTCTCTCTCTCTCTCTCTCTCTCTCTCTCTCTCTCTCTCTCTCTCTCTCTCTCTCTCTCTCTCTCTCTCTCTCAGGTATGGTTGTTACTTTAATGTATCATTGCTTTTGTCTGAAATATCTGGATAAGTCGAACCTAGTGTCTTCCTTCATAGAAAATAAATGATTTTTGGATTTTCGGCATATTTTGAAGAAGGCAGCCCATTTACATATTAGTTTATATTAACAGTATTGCTTGACTATCACCTCAATGAGCAATATCTTACAATGATTAGAAGACAAGAATGAGTGGTAGGCCTCTGTCCCTGTATGTGTTTTCTACCTCTGCTCTAAAATATAGTTTGATTTATTATAAGGCTTCTCTCTCTCTCTCTCTCTCTCTCTCTCTCTCTCTCTCTCTCTCTCTCTCTCTCTCTCTCTCTCTCTCTCTCTCTCAGGTATGGTTGCTATATAGCATACATTATTTTAATGTATCTTTGCTTTTTGTCTGAAATATCTGGATATTATATTGCATACTGCATATATTGTATTTTATCTACCCATTCAATCAGGTATCGTAGTCTAAAGACACCAGCGAAAATCTACGCTCCATTTTCACCCGTGGCTGCCAGAAATAAGAATTCTCATTTCTAACGAATATACATAACCTACTTAACTGGTTGTTACGGGCCCAAGTAAAATTCTCTCAGAATGTTGACCCAACTTTACATTTTGTTGATCGAATAAGCCAATCAAAACTCACCTTCCACACACAGTTACATATCGTTCTTTAAAATGACACTCTCCCGTATGTTTAAGTGTGTGTGTGTGTGTGTGTGTGTGTGTGTGTGTGTGTGTTTTCTTGACGATGTATGCTTGATCATGCATATTCATGAGAAAGGATGAAATCTTGTCGCATGCATCCATGGGAGATAAATGGAGGGCTGCAAAAATCAGATATTTATTTCTGTTATAATTTTGAAGAAGTCTCTTCAGGGAGAGGAATTCACCGGAATGAATTTCCATGAACCTGCTGAGCCAGATTTACAACGGAAAGAAGATAAAACAAAACTGCTGAAAGTTACTGACCTACAAACTTTAGAGACTTGTTTTGGAATTCTTCGTGACAATGAAAGCTTTGCTGTGAGTATAAATGATGGTAGTGTTGTCTGACTTCTTGATCTCAGATTCACGATTTTATTTTATGAATTATTCCCAGTGAGATATAAAGGTCACTATTTATTATGCTTACTAAAATTTGTTGATAGTTTATAGGTATCATTTTCCAATAATTTAAGTTTAATATCTGTTCGATAACATCAGTGTGTTGCATGTGAATATCACACAAAGCAATGTATCACAATACGCTTACCTTTACATTGACCTCTACGGTGGCCTAAAGGTTAGATAGTCCGTCTAGGATGAGGGAGGTGGTAGGTTCGAACCCCAGTCGAGTCATATCAAAGATTTATAAAAATGGTACTGCCTCGCTTGGCGCTCAACATTAATTTAGTGTTAATACTGATCGGCCTGGTGTCAGGATAATGTCACTGGGTGGGACATCATGCTACATGTCTAAGGCATGATGCCCCAGTTCTCGACATCACTATAAACTGCCACACTGCAGACATCGTAGTGATATAACAAAGTTTGTTAAAGCTACGTTAAAAATCTAAATCACACGCACACACACACATGCACATACACACACCTTTATTGCCGCCATCACGTTATATCTACAACATATATATAGCTCTTGTGTCCGAACACTTATCAACATCATAAAGTAACGTCATCGCATAACGCAATTTATTATATTTTTCACAATGAGATATTGAAATTCTCTCATTTATGTAATATGTCTGCCAGTATGTAATATTATTCAAATCTGTATTTCTATATTTAGACCTATTTCATTTCTACTCTTCTTCTGCTCCTCCCATCCACCCCCACCCCGACGCACAATCAGGATGAACATATCGTAAACTCTGTTATGACTTAAGACCCTATATTATACATTTATTTAATCTATGAGTAGGCGCCATACAAAAATGACTAAAAACAAACTACAAAGAGCAAATGGTAGGCTTCAAGAAGTAAATTATTTGAATTAGTTTTCCAGACGAATCCTGTAAACTGACCAGAACTATTGCTATTCTATACTCTGCGTCACCCATAAACTATTGCATGCATTTTACATTCTACGGCAAACATATACATATGCTTGGTTTAAAACGTGTTAATAAATTGTGTAAGTAGCGATTCAAACTCTTAGCACAATTATAAGCATGTCTGAAAACGATAGAAACCTCCTCTACTGAGTATTGATTGTAAACCGAAATTAAGTGACAATCGAAATTTGGTTGCAGCATCTGTTACCGAACGCGACTTAAAGCTTGACAAGACCAAAAATTCGTGCTTCAATGCATAAATGATCAAATTAAAGAATAACAACAACAGCAACAACAACAACAACACCAACAACAAACAACATACAAGTAAACTCGCAATCATCAAACTCTTTGTATAAAGATGTTATACTATGAAATCTTGGATGTGACCGCTCTCTGGACTCTTCTACATTATCTCTGCCCAAGCGCAATAAAAATGTTAACGAAAATAAAAAAATATATTAAATTTCGTTTGAAAACAATGAATAATATTACAAATTGACAATCAGAAGCATTATTTTTAGAAGATAAATTTTATAAACGGTCGTTAGTCAAAAAGTATTGTATATTTCGTAACTTTTTTTATCGATGTAATGCAGCCGCAGAGACTGGAGAACAATATCCAGGCATATCGACTAGTTTTGCCTTACCAATATAAAAAAACAAGAAAATCCACATTTTTTGTAGATATAAGGAAATATTTCAGTCCTGAAGTAGAAATATTTTATATTGTCATGCAAATATCCTCTATGTCCGTAACATTAGTCGATAAATAGAATATTAATGTTCATTTGGCATCAAAAATATAAAACTAGTTGAATAATGTAAAGAATTGCTGCAAATAGCTATCTTACTGCACATACTTTTATTAAACTCGTCTTATAAATTTTGCATCAAAACACTCGAGCAGAATCCTTTATTTATCACAGGGTACTCAAGCAGGCCATTTACCAACGTTTAGAGAATCTTTGTAGGGCTTTGCACCGAGACAAGGAAATCCAAGTCGTGGGGTTATTTTACTGGTCTTTCCTCGAGGCTATTCCTGGTTCTATGCCCAGTGGGGAGACAAATCATGTAACCCCGCGACTTGGATTTGAGTTAACAGATTCAAAACACAGTAATATTCACCAGGTACTAGTATTGCTCCCATTCTATATAACAGTAATCAGGCTTTATATCATTTTCAGGAAATCTAAATAATTATCTGTGTGTGTGATTTTGATTTTGAAGGAAGCTTTAAACAATTTTTCGGTCATATCGCTATGAAAGTTTACATTGTGCATGTTTATAGTGTTGTCTAGCACTGAGACATCATGCCGAAAACATGTAGCATCATGTCTCACCCAGTGACATTATCTTGACACTAGGTCGACCAGTTATGACACTAATCTCGTAATGCTGAGAGCCTAGCGAGGTATCTGTTAATACCAATTTGTATGTCTTTGGTATGATTCGGTTTGGTTCGAACCCACGACCTCCCCCTTCCGAGGCGGACGCTCTAACCACTAGTCCACCAAAGCGATGAATAAGTATCTAAGTAGAATCTAGCTATATACGCCGTTCGAAGAAAAGGGGAGAAATATTTTAAAACAAACTTGTTACGTGTTGGAACTGCGCAATGATACAAACACGTTAATGAGGCCAATGGGGAGAGCTGTCGACCCTAAGTTAACAAGTTCTACGCATGAGAAAATAGAAGCATAACATATTCCTGTATTATCACATTGAATCAATGAGTGTTATATGAAAATATCAAAAGGTAATTCTTATATTTCATACGGATAACTTTTAACTTCCATCAGTTCTAATTTGGAAAATAGTTATGTGATAGGCAACGGTATGATACATTACAACACTGGGTACAGACTACCGTACAATTCAACAAAAAAAAAGTCACACAGGTCATGGAGGCATTCAACAACGACTGTTTCAGTCATTTTATAAAATTAGATTCAACATACCTTTAAATGGCAAGTATTCACTTCATTTGGATTCTAATGTTTCCATTTTCCTTTCGAACGTCATTATTTACACGCATCCGAGAGGTGCATACAGCCGAATCAATGTTAAATTGCGTAGACATTTTTGGACAAAATGGGCCTTAAGGTGTCCATTCATCGACGCTCTATTTAAGCATTTTGACATACACTTTGTAAAATTCCCATCGAGAAAAGTTTTGAAATGCTGGCCAATTAGGCAAGCATCAAATATCAGGATGATGACTTGGATAAAGAAATTGTTTAATTACGAACAATTTATGTCTTATTAAATGCAGTAATTGCGTTACATGACATCGTCCTTGCACTGTATATGTAAAGGAGACATTTTCAATTCTATATCTGAAATATTAATATTTGAAGTGGAAATTATCTGGAATAAAATGTGCGCTGATGATGACCACTCGATATAGTAAAGTCACGAAATTTCATATCTTATCATTTTAATTAACTGCGCAATTTTTGGGTTTACAAATTGATGAAACTGCAATTTTATCTTTCCATATTGTGCTGTATTTCGGTGCCTAGAAGTTGGATTTTCATTGTTGTGGCAGCAGATTATAGTGTAGCTGTACTTTCTGTCATAGTTCCTTCCACACAGAACGCGATTTCTCTTTTGTCGTAAGTAATTTTCAGGTCAGCGTCATAATGTAGCTAAAGTATCTATTGTTGCAAAGTATTTAAGCGTTGCGTAATTGGAAATTGGTCCAATCTAAGTTGTTTTAGCGTGCCATGGGCTATTTGTTTTTCTATATCGATCAAGTGATTTTTCTCTAAAAATACAGGTGCTCATGACAAATCTTGATAAGACATTCTTGGTAATATACTAAATTCAATCTGGAAATATTTCTGTGATTTATAAACATGTGTACACACATTCGAGGATTAACAGACACATCGTCTGAATTTGGATCTCTTCGGCATTGTATTAAGTTTTATTCAGACATTAATTACTAGAATTTTGCTTAATATTTGACTTATTTTTGGATTTAATTTCCATACCTAGTCTTTCACTTTCTTTTTCACATGCACTCGAGGGAATGAATGTTTGTAATTTCAATGCTTGTTGTCTTCACTCTTTTTATCGATCCAGTACAATTCGGATTGAATATTGTGTGATGTGATGTCATGCTGAGAGCTACGCATATAGATAAACAAATTGGCACTACCTTTGATTGTGACCATTCCACTCGACGCGCTCTTATTTTGAAGCAAGTTTAGAACATGACCACCTTTGTAAAATTCCCTATCGATAGAAAAGTTTGTTTGGAAATGCTTGGTGCCAGTTAAGGCCCAAGGCATTCAAAATAATCAGGATTGAATAGACTTTGGATAAAGAAAATTAGTTTCAAATTTTAAACGAACAATTTATGTTTAATTTAAAATGAGTAAATATGCGTACATGACTCGTGACTTTTGCTATATCTGTATAGTAAAGGAGGACATTTTTAATTCCTGATAATCTTGAAAATTAATATTTGGAATAGTTGGAAATTATCTTGTGAAATAACATGTGGGGCTGATGAATGAACCACTCTGATTAGTAAGGACAGAAAGTTTCATTTCTTTACAATGTTTGATTCAATTGGCGCAATTTTTGGGGTGTTTGACAAAGATTGAAGAATGCAAGTTTAATACATTTCTATTTGGTGCTGTATTTGCGGTAGCTCTTGAGAAGGTTTGGATTTTTCATTGTTGTGGTCAAACTGATGTGTATAGTAAGTAGTCAGTGTATTTTTTCTGTCATAGTTCCTTCCACACAGCATTGCGAATTTCATCTTTTTTGTCGTACAGTAAATTTTCAGGTCAGCGTCATTAAATGTAGCTAAAAGGTATCTAATTTGTTTGGCACAAAGTATTTCAAACTAGTTGGGTAATTGAAAATTTGCTAATCTAAGTTGTTTTATGCTGTGACCAGTTTGGGCTGAATTTGATTTTTCTTCAAATTATCGAATTCAAGTGATTATTTTCTCTAAAAATACAAGAGTGCTCTGACAAAATTCTTGGATAAAGACATTCATTGGAATATATACTAAATTCAAATCTGGAATAATATTTCTGTGATTTAGTAAGACACTGTTGTTGCATCATCATTTCGCAGAGTATAACAGACACGTCATCGTCTTGAATTTTGGATCTCTTCGGGACTTGTACTTAAGTTTTATTCAGGACTTTTAATTACTAGAATTTGTGTCTTTAATTCTTTGATTATTTTTGGATTTAATTCGCAATACCTAAGCTCTGTTTCTCTTTCTTGTTTCAACATGCACTCTAGGGAAATGAATTGTTTGTTAAATTTTACAAAGCTTGTTGTCTTCACTCTTTTCTATTCATAGACTCGTAACGGTATAGGAACATTAAAACTTCTCTGTCATTTGGAATTGAATTGTTATGTATGTGTATGTACATACGTACGTATGCATGCATGCATATATGTGCGTACGTACACATGTATGTATGTACTTATGCATACATACATATATATATATATATATATATATATATATATATATATATATATATATATATATATATATATATATATATATATATATATATATATATATATATATATATACACACAAAATGATAAAATCCGCAGTTTTTCATAATCTTTTCTTCAGGCAGAGGAGAGAAAAAGGCTAAAAATTCTTTCTGAAAAACGTCACAGCAAAGTTCACAAAGATCAGTGTGTTAGAAGAGCCGTTATGCTTGGCAAGTTACAGTTGGCTCTACAGCTACTGGTGGAAAATGATATCAATACTGACACTTTTCTGACGGACTACCTAACGTAAGCGCAGCAAAAACATAATTTCATTTTTATCACAACTGTTAACGTTCATTAACAAAATGATAAAAGCCGCTCTAAGATTGCATTCAGAATTGTGGACATTTCCGTAAATTATATTTAATTATATGCATGTGCTATAAATATTTATGAAGACAAACACTTTCATCGTATTTTAGCCAATATCTCAACTCCATGAAAATGAACATCACTCTATTATGCCTACTTACGATCACAGAGCTTAAAAGGCAAAGTTATTCAAACATAAGCACTTCCTATAGGAAAACAGATTATAACCATTGGAAAAAATGACCTGAGTTTAAATCGAAACATTTTGTGAGCTTACATTTTAGATATACTTTAGAGCTTGTCTGATCTCGAGTGACAGGTCATCCAACGAGTCCATGACAACCATTAAAATGGCAGCAACACAACTCATGAGCAATGGACAACTCGATGGTAAGTAATTTACTGCAATAATTATTTGTAATGTTTGGGATTTGTTAATTTAATTCATGAATAATTGAATATATGTTTTCAAGTTTATAAGCAGATAATTATTTGTAATATAAGCAATACAACGTCTGAAAACGTGAATGCTGCTATAGTAAAGTGTGTACTGACACAGTGATTGGGTGTTGCTCCATATAATGAAGGAGGATGACAATGGGACAACAACTACAACACTGTTTTTGGAAAGAGCACGTACGCATTGTTCTCCTGAGCAAATGAAATGTTTTTGTGATGTGATTATGTGATTATGATTTTTAACGCAACTTTAACAATTTTTCAGTCATATCACTACGATGTCTGCAGTGTGGCAGTTTATAGTGATGTCTATCACTGGGGCATCATGCCGCAGACATGTAGCATGATGTACTACCCAGTCACATTATCCTGACACCAGGCCAACCAGTCCTAACACTAACCTCTTAATGCTGAGCGTCAAGCGAGGCAGCTGTTAGTACCATTTTTATAAGTCTTTGGTATGACTCGACCGGGGGTTCGAACCCACGACCTTGTGTGAAATATAAAATAAAGATAACAATTAAACTTGTGTTTAGAAAAATTAGATTTTTCTGCCTTTTGGGACTTTATTCTTATGAATTGTTCAATCTTTCGTTAAGTATTCATGTGGAGTAAATGTGATAGACCGAAAATAGAATACGAAATAAAATCTTTTTTCGGTTGAACCAATATATTGAAGATACTGGTTACAATAATAGCTCGACTTCTCGTGCTCCTTTTAATAATCGACAAATTCTTTCTAAAAGCAGCAATTATAAACTTGAAAATTGCAAAGCAGCTGTTTTTTTGGGGCTTAACGCCATTTTTCAGCACACGATAGGCTATACATGGCGGCCAGTATTAATAGTAGAGGAAGAAACCGTGAAATTCGCGGAAAGAACCACCGACCCACAAGAAGCTACTGGCAAGCTTTCTCACATATCCACATTCGTTGAATCTTAGACTCTATCCCACGCAGACAGAGGTGAGATGGCAAGGATTAGTAACGGAGGGCGCTTTAGACCACTCGGCCACTCGAAGCAACGCAGTAAAAGGACAATTATTTTTATGCTGAAGATTCCGATGAATTGGTTGATACTAAGTTTTTTCTCATTTATTTTTGCACTAATTATCATACGATTTGTGAAGGAATCGCCATATTAACCAATAATGTTTAGTGTCATGAAATAAAACATTTTATCGTTGAATTGACAGTATTAGTAAAGTCAATTAATGCGTAAGTTTTGCTCGAAACAATGAAAAGGCGTGCAAAAGATAATCATATATTTTTTCAGTAGAAACAATGAAAAGGCATGCAAAAGATAATCATATATTATTTCAGTAGAAACAATGAAAAGGCATGCAAAAGATAATCATATATTTTTTCAGTAGAAACAATGAAAAGGCATGCAAAAGATAATCATATATTTTTTTCAGTAGAAACAATGAAAAGGCATGTATAAGAAAATTATATATTCCACTGGAATTAATGAAAGGCATACAGAATGTAATCATACATTCTACTCTAAACAATGAAAAGGCATGTAGAGGATTGAAAGGCATCAAATTTATTCTTCGTTTTTTTTTTTCTTTTAGTTCATGCATGTGATGCTTATTACCATTCTTATTCTTTGATATTTTTTAAGGCAGAGCGCATGTCAAACTGGCAATAATGTTTAAAAATAATGTACCAATTTTCTTCATCTTTTAGATGGAATTCAACTTCTCTGTCTTATTGAAAAACGTCTTGATGCTTGCAAATATCTACAGAGCTATGGACACTGGTATAGATCCGTATGGCTTGCAAAGGTAATTATTTTGTTAATTTAAAATAAGTGGTGGCTTAGGTTTGTTCCACTTTTGTCCAGGGGTGGTGAAGCAAGAGAGCTCACGTTGACTTTTGCAGCGAAGTGCAATACGCCCGTTCAAATGTATACAGGTGTACACCCTATCGAACACTGATAAATATGTTGCAGGCTTAATGTCAAGTAATTAGCTAGGTACAAACAGATCACATATCATAAACTATGAGTAAGAACAGATCCTGTATAATCAATTAGAGGTACGAAAAAATCCTGTATAATCAATTATAGGTACGAACAGATTCTGTATGATCAATCATAGGTACGAATAGATCCTGTATGATTAATTATAGGTACGAACAGATCTTATATAATCAATTATAGGTACGAACAGATCCTGTGTAATCAATTATAGGTACGAACAAATCCTGTATGATCAATCATATGTACGAACAGATCCTATATGATCAATTCTAGGTACGAACAGATCTTATATAATCAATTATAGGTACGAACAAATCCTGTAAAATCAATTATAGGTACGAACAAATGCTGTATAATCAATTATAGGTACGAACAAATCATGTATAATCAATTATAGGTACGAACAGATCCTGTATGATCAATTATAGGTACGAGCAAATCTTATATAATCAATTATAGATACGAACAGATCATACATAATCAAATATAGGTACAAAAAGATTCTACATAATCAACTATAGGTACAAAAAGATCGTACATAATCAACTGTTGGTACAGATAGATCTCACATAATCAACTATTGGTACAAACATATCCTATATAATCAACAATATGTATGTATGAACAGATTCTGCATGATCAACTATAGGTACAAACAGATCCTTTAATAATCAACTATATAATCAACCACAGGTACGAAGGGATCCTGTATAATCAAAGAAAAAATTGCAATTCTGTTCGCCAAAACATGTCGATAAGAAGAGACATTGGCATACGTGGGGCATATATATCGCCAAAACATGTCAATAAGAATGAGCACTAGCATACCTGGGACATGTATCCTTTACTTATTAAGATCAACTGTACAAACCAAATTCAAATTACGTGTTTGCACTGTTATTTTAAAAGAGTAGAGTATCATTTAACGATTACTAAAGAGAATGCTTCATTAGTCATCTGATGTTACAATGCCACGCTCTGTATATGATGAACTAAATATGAAATTCTGATCCCCCAAAATGTGTACAATGTAAGTATATTTGCTGATGTTGGACATGTAACCTTGTTAAGATCAGCTGTACAAAGTGAATTCAAATGATCTGTTGGAACATTTCTGGTATAATTCTTGAGGGCTTCAGTTAACGATTATTATAAGTAATTAATAACGCATAAAGGAAATTGAATTATTAGAATGGGATATCAGCTTATGCTATTTCGTCAATCAACGTCTTAACCAAACATAACGATAAAAAGAATTGCATTTTGTGTTTGACTTACATCGTTTTCCAGTCTACCTACATTCAAGGGAATATACCTGGGAAATATGCATTTTATCACTTAGACCACATTTTGACATCTTTCATTCTCTGTCAATTTATAGGGGCTAAGGCAACTTGATTAGGCTCTACTACGTGTTTTTATCTCAGTCCTCTCATTAAGTACTATATAACTCACACCTCTCATTAAATATTATATAACTCACATCCCTCATTAAGTACTATATAACTCACACTTCTCATTAAATACTATATAAATCATACCTTTCATTAAGTACTATTTAACTCAGTCCTCTTATTCAGTACTATATAACTCAGTCCTCTAATTAAGTACTATAAAACTCGCACCTCTAATTAAGTACTATATAAATCAGTCCTCTCCTTAGGTACTATATAACACCGTCCTCTCATAAATACTATATAACGTAGTCCTCTCATTAAATACTATATAACTCCGTCCTCTCATTAAGTACTATATAACTCACACCTCTCATTAAGTACTATATAACTCACACCTCTCATTAAGTAATAAATAACTCAGTCCTCTCATTAAGTACTATATACCTCACACTTCTCAGTAAGTACTATATAACTCACACCTCCCATTAAGTAATAAATCAGTCCTCTCATTAAGTAATAAATAACTCAGTCCTCTCATTAAGTACTATATAACTCACAATTCTCATTAAGTACTATATAACTCTGTCCTCTTATTTAGTAATAAGTACCTCATACCTCTAAGTAATAAATAACTCACAGTTCTCATTAGTAATAAATAAGTCAGTCCTCTCATTTAAGTAATAAATAAATCAGTCATTAATTAAGTACTATATAACTGAAACCTCCCATTAAGTACTATATAACTCACACCTCTCATTAAGTACTATATAACTTAGTCCTTTTATTCAGTACTATACAACTCGCACCTCTAATTATGTACTATATAACTCAGTCCTCTCATTAAGTGCTATATAACTCACACTTCTCATTAAGTACTATATAACTCACACTTCTCATTAAGTACTGTATAACTGACACTTCTCATTAAGTACTATATAACTCACACTTCTCATTAAGTACAATATAACTCACACTTCTCATTAAGTACTGTATAACTGACACTTCTCATTAAGTACTATATAACTCACACTTCTCATTAAGTACTATATAACTCACACTTCTCATTAAGTACTGTATAACTGACACTTCTCATTAAGTACTATATAACTCATTCCTCTCATTAAGTAATAAGTACCTCATACCTCTAATTAAGTAGTAAATAACTCACACCTCTCATTAGTAATAAATAACTCAGTGCTCTCATTTAACTAATAAATAGTTCAGTCCTCTCATTAGGTACTATATAACTGAAACCTCTCATTATGTACTATATAACTCACACCTCTCATTAAGTAAAATATATAACTCACAACTCTCATTAAGTAATAAATAACTCAATCCTCTCATTAAGAACTGTATAACTCGCAATCCTCATTAAGTACTATGTAACTGTCACTTCTGATTAAGAACTATACAACTCACACCTCTCATTAAGTACTATATAACTCACACCTCTCATTAAGTTATAAATAACTCAGTCTTCTCACTAAGTACTATATAACTCACACTTCTCATTAAGTACTATATAATTTACACCTCCCATTAGGTAATAAATAACTCCGTCCTCTAATTAAGTAATAAATAACTCAGTCCTCTTATTAAGTACTATATAACTCACACCTCTCATTATGTACTATATAACTCACACCTCTGATTAAGTAATAAATAATTTAGTCCTCTGATTAAGTAATAAATAACTCAGTCCTCTCATTAATTACTATATAACTCAGTCCTATCATTAAGCACTATATAACTCGCACCTCTAATTAAGTAATATATAACTCAGTCCTCTCATTAAGTACTATATAACTCAGTCCTCTCATTAAGTTATATATAACTCACACTTCTCATTAAGTACTATATAACTCACACCTCTCATTACCGTATAACTCAGTCCTCTCATTAAGTACTTTATAACTCACACCTCTAATTAAGTAATAAATAACTCAGTCCTCTCATTAAGTACTATATAACTCACACCTCTCATTAAGTACTATATAACTCACACCTCTCATTAAGTACTATCTAACTCAGTCCTCTCATTAAGTACTATATAACTCACACTTCTCATTAAGTACTATATAACTCAGTACTCTCATTAAGTACTATATAACTCACACCTCTCTTTAAGTACTATATAACACAGTCCTCTCATTAAGTGCTATATAACTCACACTTCTCATTAAGTACTATATAACACCGTCCTCTCATTAAGTACTTTATAACTCAGTCCTCTTATTCAGTACTATATAGCTCAGTCCTCTTATTAAGTACTATATAACTCGCACCTCTAATTATGTACTATACAACTCAGTCCTCTCATTAAGTGCTATATAACTCGCACCTCTAATTAAGTACTATATAACTCAGTCCTCTCATTATGTACTATATAAAACCGTCCTCTCTTTAAGTACTATATTGCACCGTCCGCTCATTAAGTACTATATAACTATGTTATTCTCAATTACTGAATACCATACACGCAGATATGTTACTCATATAATCATCACATCAAAAACCCAAAATTTAACCCCTTGGATCGATCAGTGTAAATAGCTTCAATGCACTCAATCAAATAGTACAATGTCTTCACGTGTTTTGAATGAAGATCTCATTCTGATTTTGAAATATATTTTCGCAGACAGAATTATGAACGTTATCCACAATTTGAAATTTAAAATCGTGTAGCAATACATACATAATGATGATAATGAGCATCAACACAATGGATATTATATGAATATATTTGGTAGATTAAAAAACTTTAAATGTTAAAGTTGTAGAAATTTTCATTTTGTAAGATAAATTTAGTAATTTAAAGTGTTGATTTTAGAGTAATATTTTAAAGCCAACATACATAGAACTACCTTTAATAATAATAAACTTGGGATAGGACTCGGGTTAGGTTAACCAGCATATGTTTGAGAGACAGGGCTGTAAACAAAACAATGTGCAGTGGGTTACAGATTTTACTGTGGCACATGATTCGGTGCTTCATTGCTCACTGGGCGCTGTCCCAAAATGCAACAGTAACTTAGAAGTAATTCTTATATTCTAAATAATAAACAATGTTCCTTTTATAAGTACTAAAAATGCCTAACACAAATATGTGCATCAAATAAAATGAGAGCGGAAAAAAATTGCTCTAACATATAATAGTGCTAACCAAGAAGTAATAATTGTGACCCATGTCCATCGGTGCAATAATGAGCACCGGAAATGTAACGCGGTTTTCAAAAAAAAAAAAACCGAAACGCGTGACTTACTGAAGATTCAAGATAAATTCCAGGTAAACGTAAGGTTTATCTTAAGGCTTCAGATCATGAGGTAAATATGGTTCGTTATGAGTATTAGATTACATAAGAGATGTCTTGACATTCGTTGCAAATTGTTATCTTTAAAATATTTGCCGTTTTAAGATACTATGATTTTGTACTGCGTTGTCTTATGAATGGATTGAACAGTCCTAACAAAAATTTATATCCGCATATTTGTCTGTATGTCCTTGTTTCAGTATATTTATTAATTTTTTATATGTTATAATTCCTTCTAGAAATCTGAGAAGAAAATCGTTTAATAAATCTTTAGAAATTCTCATCATCGTTGATAATAGAAATTTAAAAATAAGAGATATTGTGATACCTTCTGTCCATCTATAGTTTTGCCCATATGTAACATTAGTAGATGTTGTAATACCGTCTGTCCATCTATAGTTTTGCCCATATGTAACATTAGCAGATGTTGTAATACCGTCTGTCCATCTATAGTTTTGCCCATATGTAACATTAGTAGATGTTGTGATACCGTCTGTCCATCTATAGTTTTGCCCATATGTAGCATTAGTAGCTGTTGTGATACCGTCTGTCCATCTATAAGTTTGCCCATATGTAACATTAGTAGATGTTGTGATGCCGTCTGTTCATCTATAGTGTTTCCCATATGTAACATTAGGAGATGATATGATACCGTCAGTCCATCTATAGTTTTGCTCATATATAACATTAGTAGATTTTGTAATACCGTCTGTCCATCTATAGGTTTGCCCATGTGTAACATCAGGAGATGTTGTGATACCGTCTGTCCATCTATAGGTTTTCCCATGTGTAACATTAGTAGATGTTGTGATACCGTCTGTCCATCTATAGGTATTCCCATGTGTAACATTAGGAGATGTTATGAAACCGTCTGTCCATCTATAGGTATTCCCATGTGTATCATTAGGAGATTAGGAGATATTGTGAAACCGTCTGTCCATATATAGGTTTTCCCATGTGTAACATTAGTAGATGTTGTGATACCGTCTGTCCATCTATAGGTATTCCCATGTGTAACATTAGGAGATTTTGTAATACCGTATGTCCATCTATAGCTTTTCCCATGTGTAACATTAGGAGATGTTGTGATACCGTCTGTCCATCTATTTGTATTCCCATGTGTAACATTAGGAGATGTTGTGATACCGTCTGTCCATCTATAGGTTTTCCCATGTGTAACATTAGGAGATGATGTGATACTGTCTGTCCATCTATAGGTTTTCCCATATGTAACATTAGGAGATGTTGTGATACCGTCTGTCCATCTATTGGTATTCCCATGTGTAACATTAGGAGATGTTGTGATACCGTCTGTCCATCTATAGATTTTCCCATGTGAAACATTAGATGTGATACCGTCTGTTCATCTATAGGTTTTCCCCATGTGTAACATTAGGAGATGTTGTGAAACCGTCTGTCCATATATAGGTTTTCCCATGTGTAACATTAGTAGATGTTGTGATACCGTCTGTCCATCTATAGGTTTTCCCATATGTAACATTAGGAGATGTTGTGATACCGTCTGTCCATCTATAGGTTTTCCCATGTGTAACATTAGTAGATGTTGTGATACCGTCTGTCCATCTATAGGTTTTCCCAAGTGTAACATTAGTAGATGTTGTGATACCGTCTGTCCATCTATAGGTATTCCCACGTGTAGCATTAGGAGATGTTGTGAAACCGTCTGTCCATCTATAGGTTTTCCCATGTGTATCATTAGGTGTTGTGATACCGTCTGTCCATTTATAGGTTTTCCCATATGTAACATTAGTAGATGTTGTGATACCGTCTGTCCATCTATAGTGTTTCCCATATGTAACAATAGTAGATGTTGTGATACCGTCTGTCCATCTATAGTGTTTCCCATATGTAACAATAGTAGATGTTGTGATACCGTCTGTCCATCTATAGTTTTGCCCACTATATCCTTTAAAACCACATCTGCTATCTACAAGAGGAGTATCATTATTTCTCCCCGCGTGTGGAGTCTGTGAACAAGGGGCCAAAGTGTCAAAAGTACAGAAAAGTAAATGTATTTACAATGACATTTTAAGATATTTTCAAGCTCATATATGAGGCCATATGTGACTGATTTTCCCCGTCGGGGCTGGGGAGTTTGCGTAAGGTTGGGGAGCGTTAGGCCTTGGAACATGAAATGAAAAGTATGTATCATTGTTTTTAGGCTACGTTGTCAGCAGATGAAAGTAAAGAAGTCTTGACAAACTGGGCCAAACACCTCTGGGAGGAAAACGAAAAGGTAATTGAACAACAAAATTACTTATTGTGAATGCTTAATATAATAAACAATTATTTTATATTACCTAACCCCGAATACATTATATTTGCTTATTCCCACTGTATTATTCAAGCTATGTATGATCTCCTAATACGTTTGTTTGACGCCTTTCTGTGACCATCATTATAATGAGTCTTTGGATATCTGATTTTTTTGACAGACATCTCTCTCTCTCTCTCTCTGTTTATATATATATATATATATATATATATATATATATATATATATATATATATATATATATATATATATATATATATATATATATATATACTAAAGCATGAACTTTCCCTTGGGGATATTAAGCATGCCCCAAGAATGATCAAGTAGAAGATGCTTGCGAACTAGCTAGATTTTTCAGGAGAGAGAGAGAGAGAGAGAGAGAGAGAGAGAGAGAGAGAGAGAGAGAGAGAGAGAGAGAGAGAGAGAGAGAGAGAGAGAGAGAGAGAGAACTTTATGTTTCTAAGAGCTAGAAACATTCCTTTTCCTTCCTAAATCAGATAGCAAACTCATTTATCAACCACATCAAGACAAGTGAAATCTAGACTTTGTATTAATTAATTTTTACTCGCAACGGAAAGATTAGTAAGCACTGATTTATTCAATGTGCTTCAGAATTATCAATTAATCATCTTGAAATCACCGACATATTTTAAAACTATTTGACTAGCCAACTTTTGAGACAGAGAATACTTACTTTTATCCATTTAATAGCTTGACATGTAATATTTACGAATCAGTCTTCTGTTTCTTGCCACATAAAAAGCAAATCATAAATACCACTTGCAAGCGGTGGCAAGTAACATCAGTTATGATTTGAATGAAATCCTGCTGGTTAAGGACTAGTACCTTCTATTTCCAAACACAACTGTCAATGAAATCTCACTAGTTTGTTATGAATAATTAACACCTTACTCTCCTAAAGATGAAGACATGTATTAAAACAATCTACAATGCGCGCGTACCTTGAGCCGCCATTTTCAGTCCCTAATAAACCTTTATCAACACCTGTCATCACGTATATTAAATATAATACTTAGATTTAACTGTAAATAAGGATATCGAAATGATACATAGATTTTACTTAAAATTATGAGTTCCTATAGCACGAAAATAAAAATAAAATTATAAATTACCTGGCTATATCGAAATAAAAATAAAAGTATAAGTTACCTGGCTATATCGAAAGACAGAAAAGTGAAGTGAACCGTAATTGTGCATATCGCTATCAAATAAAAATGCATTTTTTTATACAAACATACAATATTGTCTTCTTAAATAAATATTTTGTATGATGTCACTAAGCTCGTCACCTTGAAAGAGTATTTCCAGACAATGATCCTTGGGATACAATAACAGTTACAGAAATAAAATTGTAAAGCATATGTATTATGCCAGAAATTTTATGCACAAATACTTTTTAAGAAAACGTGCTTGTGCCAAAGACAGCTGACAAACCAGTTGCAATGAGTACGGTCAAAAATTGTATTTTTGGTGGAGATAATACGTAGGATGATAGTGGATTAAAGCGATAACCGTTCAAAAAAGTTTCATCTTTAAGGAATGAAAACGAAACATTTGCCTACCGGAGCATGATTCTGTACAGAGTGTCAAGTGTATAGTGATAATTGAAGAAGAATACGTAAGCAGCTGTATTAAGAAGAATACGTAAGCAGCTGTATTAAGAAGAATACGTTGGCAGCTGTATTAAGAAGAATACGGAGGCAGTTGTATTAAGAAGAATACCTTCTGAGTTTTTTAAAAGTTAACGATTTTTTCGAATGAAAAGATATGTAAGAGGCAGTGACCAAAAATAAATATAGAAGTTAAAGCATGCACGTCGTACAAATTTCTATCGATCATAAAATCAGATGTAATAAAGAATTTAAATTTCAAAACATCAGTTAAACATGGTATGACAAATATGACAAGCCACTATAAAACGTCAGTGGCCTCCATATGACCTCTCCATAGTAATAAATAACATACCAGAAGAAACGAAAATATACAACATTTAAAAAATTCTAAGTTCATTTTGACTAGATCACGCTAACGCTGAAATTTAAACACAGTGTGAAAGACCATACTAGTATAAGAGTTTCTGAAGAATACAGAAAGCAAAAGTGTTTAAACATTTAATTCAAAGAAGTTATAGTGGCAATTCACAAAAATACTAAATCAAATATGCATTTTTGCAAGATGAATCCTTATCTTGCGTAATTTTAACTCATCATTAAGACTGAACACAAGGATACATTACCATAAAATGAAGCAAGATCAGTTCATTTGATCTGTGAATAAACATTGCACAGTCTAGAAAAAGAACAGTAAGCCGTTCATAGTATGCACATACATAGAGTGGTCAGTGAACTATCAAATTGTAGTTCCAAAATTGTACAGACTGGAGATGCTTAGTCTGGCCCATTAAACTCCTTTGGCTGATCATTTAGGGATTAATAAGACTTATCACAAAATCTTGAATCACTTTTATTGGACAAACACTTAAAGTGATGTTTGCAAATACTGCACATCTTGTAATACTTGTCAAGTGGTAGAAAAACCTAATTAGAAGATACACAATGCTTATTTGCAACCTATTCCTGTATTGGACGAATCATTTATCAGAATAATGGTTGATTTTGTCGATTCACTACCTAAGATCAAGTCAGGTAACCAATACTTGTTGACCATAATGTGTGTACAAAATTTCCAGAGGAAATTAATTTGAAGAGTATTGAAACTAAAACCAAGGTTTCTTTTTTACTCAAATCTCTCAATTCTGATAAAGGATCAAATTGTATGTCTAGAATTTTCTAGTTTGTGCAAATTAGGCACACATTCAAGTCTTCTTGAAAAATAAGATTCGAACATATTGATTCGATACGGGTAATGATAGGGATGAAGGCGTTCATTTACTATAGATGCTTTCCGATAAGTTCACTAGTAGACGATATTCTGCCCATTTTACATGGACAATACGCCGAAGCAGGACCTTTTGGCACAGTGCCGTTTTGGCGCTTATTACCATGAAAATATTTTTCAAAATGAATATTACATTATTGGCAAGAAAAACACATTTATTTTTACGCATTTATTTAAAGAAGTAGTATATCAAAATAATCAAGAAATATTCAAAGCATTTCTCATTAAAAGTAGTACAGAACAGTTGGCAAGAAGAATACGTTGGCAGCTGTATTAAGAAGAATACGGAGGCAGTTGTATTAAGAAGAATACCTTCTGAGTTTTTTAAAAGTTAACGATTTTCTCGAATGAAAAGATATGTAAGAGGCAGTGACCAAAAATAAATATAGAAGTTAAAGCATGCACGTCGTACAAATTTCTATCGATCATAAAATCAGATGTAATAAAGAATTTAAATTTCAAAACATCAGTTAAACATGGTATGACAAATATGACAAGCCACTATAAAACGTCAGTGGCCTCCATATGACCTCTCCATAGTAATAAATAACATACCAGAAGAAACGAAAATATACAACATTTAAAAAATTCTAAGTTCATTTTGACTAGATCACGCTAACGCTGAAATTTAAACACAGTGTGAAAGACCATACTAGTATAAGAGTTTCTGAAGAATACAGAAAGCAAAAGTGTGTAAACATTTAATTCAAAGAAGTTATAGTGGCAATTCACAAAAATACTAAATCAAATATGCATTTTTGCAAGATGAATCCTTATCTTGCGTAATTTTAACTCATCATTAAGACTGAACACAAGGATACATTACCATAAAATGAAGCAAGATCAGTTCATTTGATCTGTGAATAAACATTGCACAGTCTAGAAAAAGAACAGTAAGCCGTTCATAGTATGCACATACATAGAGTGGTCAGTGAACTATCAAATTGTAGTTCCAAAATTGTACAGACTGGAGATGCTTAGTCTGGCCCATTAAACTCCTTTGACTGATCATTTAGGGATTAATAAGACTTATCACAAAATCTTGAATCACTTTTATTGGACAAACACTTAAAGTGATGTTTGCAAATACTGCACATCTTGTAATACTTGTCAAGTGGTAGAAAAACCTAATTAGAAGATACACAATGCTTATTTGCAACCTATTCCTGTATTGGACGAATCATTTATCAGAATAATGGTTGATTTTGTCGATTCACTACCTAAGATCAAGTCAGGTAACCAATACTTGTTGACCATAATGTGTGTACAAAATTGCCAGAGGAAATTAATTTGAAGAGTATTGAAACTAAAACCAAGGTTTCTTTTTTACTCAAATCTCTCAATTCTGATAAAGGATCAAATTGTATGTCTAGAATTTTCTAGTATGTGCAAATTAGGCACACATTCAAGTCTTCTTGAAAAATAAGATTCGATCATATTGATTCGATACGGGTAATGATAGGGATGAAGGCGTTCATTTACTATAGATGCTTTCCGATAAGTTCACTAGTAGACGATATTCTGCCCATTTTACATGGACAATACGCCGAAGCAGGACCTTTTGGCACAGTGCCGTTTTGGCGCTTATTACCATGAAAATATTTTTCAAAATGAATATTACATTATTGGCAAGAAAAACACATTTATTTTTACGCATTTATTTAAAGAAGTAGTATATCAAAATAATCAAGAAATATTCAAAGCATTTCTCATTAAAAGTAGTACAGAACAGTTGGCAAGAAAAACTTTGTTATTTAAGCCTATAAACAAACTTAGTTTATCAAAATATTCAACATTCGATTCTATGAATAAGCCTACGCGTCAACGCCTTCGCGTCGTGTCCTATCCAGTTGCATTATAGCACGATGTGACACGTAATTAGTCCCACTTATACAGTATTTAAACTATGTAGGTAAATGGCATTCTAAAGTGACCGGCGCCAAAACGGCTCTGTGCCAAAATTGTCGCGCCATAACGGCGGCGTCGAAATGTCAATATAAATATTTCACATACCAACGACAGGCAACCTGTCAGTTTCTATTATATACTATCACCATAAATTACCATTTTTTACAAGTCAAACTGAAGCAAAGTCAACTTAGAAATCACAAGTATAGATACTAACAGAAAGCTTGAATTACGTTCTGTTTATGTGTGTAATTTTTGTAAAAGACTCTTGAAATTCGATGAATTCATAAAGACAAAGGTAGATCTGCCCTCTGACCACACATATGGCGGCTGATGACGTCCTTAGGGAAATATATATTGTTTGCTGTTAGGTAGTCAGTTCAAGAATCTTTAGGATGCAGTCATTTGAACTAGTGTTTGGACACACTGTGCGTTAACCATTGAAGTTGTTGAAAGAGAAACTTCTTTCTAATGAAGATTCAGAAATTAGTCTTATCGATTATGTTTACAATTTTAAGTATAAGTTGTCAAAGGCTTAAGAGGTTGAAAGAAATAATGTGCTCTCTACTCAATCAAAAATGAAATTAAGGTATGATAAACATACAAAGAAAAGGAGTTTTCAGCCTGGTGATAAAGTTCAGGCTCTCTTGCCCGTAACACAAAATCCTCTTTAGTCCAAGTATTATGGTCCTTACACAGTTGATAAGAAAGTAAACGATTTAAATTCATTCATCAGTACTCCTGGGAGGCGGTAAAACAACTTTGCCATATAAATATGTAAAAGGTGTATGTTGAGAGAGATCGTCAGGTTAATGATGCAATTAATTTAGTTGTACCTGTCCCACGCAGTGAGGATTTTAGCGATAGAATGAAATCAGACTGTATTGACTTTGGAGCAGCAAGTCGTCGAAATTGAGAAATTATGAATAATCTGGACCACAAACTTTTACATTTTCAGCAACAAGAACATAATGAACTAAGACAATTATTATTTGAATATGAGAACTTATTTCCCGATGTCTCTACAAGAACAAGCAAAATCTACCATGACGATAAACTTGCAAATTCTATACTTGTGAAACAACACCTGTACAGAATGAATCATCTCAAACAGCAATATTTGAATAAAAGAAATTCAGTATTTACTTGAGATTGATTTCTTCAAACCGAGTAAAAGTGACGAGTTTATCATGTATACATGTACCGAAACAGAAAATATTTTCCGCATATGCACTGAAAATAGGGAGCTGAACAGTGTGGCTCAAAAAGATTGATTTCCTGTCCAAATAATCTATGACTGCATTGATAAAATTGGAAAAGCAAAATATATCACCAAATTTGATCTTTTGAAAGGATTCTGGCAATTTCGCTGCCGGAAAGGGAAAATGAAATCTTGGCATTCGTGACTCAATATAAATTTTATCAATATAAAGAGGTGCAATTTGGAATGAAAGATTCGCCTTGTACTTTACGACGTTCAAACAACATAATTACATCTGGTCTAGATAATAGTTATGCTTACATCGATAATTTCATCATTTACAATGACACCTAGTAAGATCACCTAGCGACAATTCGGTAATTCTTTGGCAGACTCATTGATGCATATTTTACAATTATTTTTTTTTCATAAAGGGACTATTGCTGTGCCTGTGCTATATTTCTTAGACATATCGTTGGACATTGACAAGTTAAACCTATAGATACTAAGGTCAAGGCAATATTTGAATTCTCCGTACCTGTCAGTAAAACACAACTGATACAATGTTTGGGTATGGCTGCATATTATCAGAAATTTTGTTCCATTTTTTCCACAATTGCTGTAGCCCTGACAACTTTATTAAGTAAGAAAACCAAATTTCGTTGGTTTGAAAAATGTCAGGAGGCTTTTGATTAATTAAAGGCCATACTTAAGAACACACCGGATTTTTCATCTCTAAATTTCAGAAAATTATTTAAAATGTCTGCTGATGCAAGTGATGTTGAGTTTTTGTGGAGTATGTATTCAAGAACACAAAATTGGTGTATATCATACCGCGTGCTATTTTTCTAAAACATTAAATAAGCACCAGAGAAATTATTCTACAGTCATGAAGGAATGTTTGGATTGATACTGGAAATGCAACACTTTGAAGTCTACATTAGTTTAGCTCCTGCATTTTTGTATTTAGTGATTACATTCCACTAACTTTCATTGACATGATAAAAAAATGCAAAGGTTATTATTTTCTACTTGACCTGAATTATTGATTATTTATTATGTAAACAAGTAATACATATTTACAATATTCTTAATTGGAATTCAATTCATGCTTATCAAAAACTTGAATTATTTGGACCTGTGTTCCTAGTTCTATGACTATTTGGTATTTAAATCGCAATACCATAAGGTCTTTATTCACACATTCATTTTGTGTTTTAGGGAAATAAATTATTTACTTAACTGTACAAACTTTGTTGCTTTTCACACTTTTCTCTTGCTTATTTTAAGGCCATAGTTTCATAATACGTTTTCATTTATAGCTTTAATATTTAAATCATTTGTTAATTTAAAAAAAAAATTAACCTTGCTGGTTTAACTTATTTCTGTTACTAGTCTATGACCATATAGTTGTAATATAATAATAATAATAATAATAATAATAATAATAATAATAATAATAATAATAATAATAATAATAATAATAATAATAGTAATAATCAACTACAATGTGCTTAAGTTATTTGCAGTTTTTTGTGTTATATTACTTCTTGGATATAACTCACAACAAATCTGACAATTAAATTGA
The DNA here is from genome assembly GCA_016746295.1 of Potamilus streckersoni. Classification (NCBI taxonomy): domain Eukaryota; kingdom Metazoa; phylum Mollusca; class Bivalvia; order Unionida; family Unionidae; genus Potamilus; species Potamilus streckersoni. The sequence continues at coordinate 748,696 of JAEAOA010000531.1, forward strand.
AAATATACATTTAATGAAAAATGTTAAGACAATAGGAATATAATATTCATATTGTAAATGAAAAATAATATTGCAGCTGCAGTTTATGTTGTTTGTAGTTGTGATGAAAGTTTGATTTATATTTAAATTTACAAGGAAGGCATGTCAGTACGTGTGTTGTATTGTTATTTGTAATATGTATGTCAGTATAGTTAATGTGTGTAGTTATTGTTATATGTATGTTGTATAGTTAATGTGTGTAGTCATTTGTTATATGTATGTCAGCATAGTTAATGTGTGTAGTTATTTGTAATATGTATGTCAGTATAGTAAATGTAGTTATTTGTAATATGTATGTCAGCATAGTTAATGTGTGTAGTTGTTTGTTATATGCATGTCAATATAGTTAATGTGTGTAGCTTTTTGTTATATGGATGTCAGTATAGTTATTATGTGTAGTTATGTGTTATATGTATGTCATTATAGTTAATGTGGGTAGTTATTTGTTATATGTATGTCAGTATAGTTAATGTGGGTAGTTATTTGTTATATGTATGTCAGCATAGTTAATGTGTGTAGTCATTTGTAATATGTATGTCAGTATAGTAAATATTTGTAGTTATTTGTAATATGTATGTCAGCATAGTTAATTTGTGTAGTTGTGTGTTACATGCATGTCAATATAGTTAATGTGTGTAGCTTTTTGTTATATGGATGTCAGTATAGTTATTATGTGTAGTTTTGTGTTATATGTATGTCAGTATAGTTAATGTGTGTAGTTATTTGTTATATGTAAGTCAGTATAGTTAATGTGTGTAGTTATTTGCTATATGTATATCAGTATAGTTAATGTGTATATTTATTTGTTAAACGTATGTCAGTATAGTTAATGTGTGTAGTTATTTGTAATATATGTCAGTATAGTTAACATGTGTAGTTATTTGTTTTATGTATGTCAGTATAGTCAATGTGTGTAGTTATTTCTTATATGTATCAGTACAGTTAATGTGTGTAGTTTTTGTTTTATTTATGTGAGTACAGTTTAATGTATCTAGTTTTTTTGTTATATGTGTGTCAGTATAGTTAATGTGTGTAGGTATTTCTTATGCGTATGTCAGTATAGTTAATGTGTGTAGTTATTTGCTATATGTATGTAAGTATAGTTAATGTGTGTTGGTAATTGTTATATGTATATTAGTATCGTTAATGTGTGTAGTTATTTGTTGTGTGTATGTCATTATAATTAATGTGTGTAATTTTATTTGTTATATGCATGTGAGTATAGCTAATATGTGTAGTTATTAGTTATATAAATATATTTTAGTATAATTATCGCGTGTAGTTATTTGCTACATGTATCTCAGGACAGTTAATGTTTATAGTTATTAGTTATATGTATGTCAGTATAGTTAATGTGTGTAGTTATTAGTTGTCAGTATAATTAATTTGTGCCGTTAAGATATATGCAAATTTTCTCTTTGTTTCTAGTATCATGCAAATCTGTTCCATGGAAGGCATACATTGTCAAGCAAAGATTTCTGATTAAGTAGTGATTGTATTTAACAACTTTTCTTAATTGTCATATACAATTATAGTAATTAAAAAAGGAACAAAAATTACTATCACTTTTATCCACGTGCATCTTTGTCAAATATGCACGTGCATCTTTTTCAAATATGATTCTTGAAGGAAATGTTGTATCAATGTACATGGATAGCTGAGTAATTTTGTACAAATTCTTCAATTATTAATTTGCTTTGAAGGTTTACTGGAGTTACCCTATTGTCTAAATGATATTTGGTAAATTTTATAACTAGAGAGTGTGTTGTTCTTCTTTCTTGAAGGTGAAGGTCACATGTTATTTTAGGTGTGCTTTGTGTAACTCCTAATTTGAGAGAAGAGGTATGAGAAATTAATTAACTTTTATGAAAGACAAGGATGCCAAATTTGCAATTTATATTGCTCTCGTTTGAAGGTCAATTGTGATCATTATTATTTTGTTTAGAGATGTAACTTAAAAGTTTTGAAATGCAGTAATAGATATCAAACTTAGTAAGACAGTACATAATGACTTGATATTGACACTTGGCACATTCGTCGAGTTGTCTGTAAGACCAAGCCCCTGGTCTCCGGTCAATACTGTAAGGCCATGTCTCGGATCTCTGGTCAATATTATGTTTTGTCTCGAAACTGTCATCTAGAAGCTGTTGTTATGGCTCATGGAAGGAAATGTGGCGTGGCATGGTCCTATTATGTGTATCAAAAACATGGTAGTATCATGTGTATCAACGGCATGGTCCTATCATGTGTATCAATGGCACGGTACTATCGTGTGTATCCTATCATGTGCATCAATGGCATGATCCTATTGTGTGTATCAATGACACGGTACTATCATGTGTAACAACGGCATGGTCTTATTATGTGTATCAAAGACATGGTACTATCATGTGTATCAATGACACGATACTATCATGTGTATCAACGGCATGGTCCAATCATGTGTATCAAAGACACGGTACTATCATCTGTATCAATGACATGGTACTATCATGTGTATCAACGGCATGGACCTATCATGTGTATTAATGGCATGGTACTATCGTGTGTCTCCTATCATGTGCATCAGTGCCATGGTCCTATCATGTGTATCAATAGCATGGTACTATCATGTGTATCAATGGCATGGTCCTATCATATTTGTCAATAAGCATGGTCCTATCATCAAGATAAAAGTCATGTATCAATAGCATGGTCCAATCAGCAAGATCAAATTCACAAGTGAAGCTTACTCACTTTTTAAGGATTACAACACTAACATCTTTGAAGATTGTGTAATTTAACTTACGTTCAACTTTTATTGTCTGTTTTTTCTCTAGGTTATCTATTATCATTATCAACATTGTCAGGCTCTATCTCTCAAATTCTTTATAACAGTATGATTTATTGTTGTGTTTTCATGCATCATTACATTGGATCACGTCACATAACACACTTTAAAGATCCACTTTTTAAAGGTTGATTTCACTTTTCGGGTTGGGCTGTAGTTAACAAGCTATGTAATGAAAATAAAAATATTTTGTATGGTGCGTCATTGTAATTCCAATAAATAATTTAATTAAATGATTCCATCCAAACTAGTTTCTTCCTCCACCCTTATTACTAGCCGCCATGTATAGCCTATCGTGTGCTAAAAATGGCGTTAAGCCCCACAACAACAACAAAAACAACAACCATTCAAACTATACCTGAACACAGCAGTAAATGGCTTTAAACTGATATTAAAATAGGAACGAATAATTTTGTTGACTTCACTTTTATATAAAAACATAAGGCACAGTAAAATGACGAGGATGCTGATGTCAAGTTCTCTTCAAGAAGTCTAAATTGTAAATAGTGTTAGACCTTAAACTCATATATCAGTAAACAACTTATTTATAACTTACAAACATTAAAAATAATATGAGAAGAGTTAGGTAGGCCAGATTGCTACCCTCAGTTACGGACTAAGGTCAGATATGCAATACAATATGCATAACTCTAATAAACACCCAGTGTATGAAAATAAATTTCACTTCTTATTGTTCTAGAAAGCTCTTTTTCTATCCCTAACATAAAAATAATTTTTAACATTTACAATTGCATTCAGTCTTATATATCCTCTACTGATTGTCTGTATAACTCAGTCTGTATGTTTAAAGATAGATTTATTAAATTTTCCCAGAGTAAGGCCGTCTTGGTGATGCTTGGCGCCGGCGATGCCTGGCGTGTTATTCGGATGCTTTCAGAATTAGGTCAGATCGACACAGCGGCCTTGTTTATTGAGACCTGCATGGAACAAGTTGTCATAAAACATAACTTGACAGGTATGAACATTTATATAAATTGGCACATATCAGCTAAAGAACACGTCAAAAGATATAACCAGAAACATGCATTCATATAATCATAAGCACATACAGACACACGGTAATGTTTATTTGGTTAATATAGCTGCCATTAATATTATTATTATTATTATTATTATTATTATTAGTAGTAGTAGTAGTAGTAGTAGTAGTAGTAGTAGTAGTAGTAGTAGCAGTAGCAGTAGTAGTAGTAGTAGTAGTAGTAGTAGCAGTAGTTATTTACCATAAAATCATAATTTCAAATAGAGCAATGTAATAAGTTTACAAACTTTCAGATCTAATTTCTACAGTTCTCAAAATAAGTATGTGTATGAGTGTTTACGGTAATTATTTTTGTTTATTCTTACAAAAATAATCCATTGTGCATATTAGATAATTTGTATCAAAAGAATCAATAGTTTTTTTTAAATTAAAGATTATTTACAATATCGTTAGAGAAAACGTAGACCATTGAAGTAATGGTCTTGTACAATATATCTTCACATTTCCTTGATGTAGTATGTTCTAACATGCATGGACAGGAATTTACGTGTAACTTGTTAATTTAAGACGAAATAATGAACATTTATAGCATGCAAGATTTGAACACCTAATTTGTATGGTCTCATGTCACATTCATTAACGGAACATGTATCAAGAAAGAAAGAGATTCAATATATTTATATATATATATATATATATATATATATATATATATATATATATATATATATATATATATATATATATATATATATGGGTATTTGTATATATGTGGGTGGTGTACATAATATGTCAAACGATCATTTCTCATGATGTGTATTGCGTAAGTTGTAAGCCAAGTTCACTTGAATGTAGTTTATGCATCATACAACAGAACAACAGTCTTCAAAATTTCAACCAGCTTTGTCTTCCTCCGTCTTAAGTATCATGCTGAATACATATTTTAGCTATTTTGCAGGTGATGGCTAATTACAGATTCATGGTCAGTCACGTGACAATATCAGCCATCAGAAATAGGCAGCATATGTTGTTACTCTGTCTGAGCAAGCCACTAGCAACCTCAACCGTTGTGCCTAAATCCTAGAGATATTTCTACTGTCCCACCGCCAGCCCCAAAACAGTCCACATCATAGTTTCTGTGCTATTAGTACTGTTGGTCCAGTTACCTGATTGTACTTAGTTTCAATGTTACTACCAAGGCTGTTGTTCTCTAAATACCATCTACTTTAACCTGACACATCATAAGATACTAGCAGTACATATATATATATATATATATATATATATATATATATATATATATATATATATATATATATATATATATATATATATATATATATACGCTATAATGCCTGCAGTGTGACTGTTTATAGTGATGTCCAGCACTGGGGGCATCATGCCGCAGACATGTGGTATGATATCCCACCCAGTCACATTATCTTGACACCAGTCCGACCAATCTTAATACTCACTTCTTAATGCCGAGTGTCAAGCGAGGCATCTGTCAGTACCATTTTTGTAAGGCTTTGGTATGACTCGGCTGGGGATCGCACCCGCGACCTTCCGCATCTGAGGCGGATGCTCTAACTACTATGCCACCGGAGTGGTTCATCGAGTTAATGGTATACTTTACCAGTAACATTTATTTTGTAAACAAAATCATATACAGCTAATATTTGTCTATGATTATGGATTAAATGTTCATGCCATTATTAATTGTAAACATGTTTACTTCAATTTGAGTTAAAGATATTCTTGATTCTTACCTTAGAAACGTCCATAATGGATATTTCCCACTCATTTGACGGGGTATTTCCAGAAAATGGAGATTGTGACTTAGGTCAAATAGAGTGGTATAAATTTTGTTTACCAAAGAATTTTTCGTTAATGTCGTAAGATCTGAAGCAGAATCAGTTTTATTATTGTGTTCAGCTTTAAGTAGTTTGCATTTATTTATTTATTCAAAGTATTATTCACTGAAATTACAAAGTGCTGAATCATATTGTCGATTACAAAAATTATAGTGGAATTATAGTGAATCGGGGCAAGAACATTTTGGATTATATTATTGTGATAGTAGACTCTTAACACATGACCACATTCCAGGCCATTGACATATTAATATATTCGTTGATCTTGAATTCTCAACGCATTTGTTCATAGAAACGTGAACTGTTACTGACCCCTTTCCTGTGATCTTCCTAGTTTAGAAAAAGTAAAACGTCAAATGAAAACCTTAAAGAAATCTTAATGTACATATCAGACTCATCCACCCGCAACCTAGTACAAGTGAAGGATAACAACAAACTTATAGGCACAATAACTGAGACTGCTTGTTTTTGGCACAGTGGATCGCTGTCTCAGAATGTCAACAAAGGAGGCCAATTCTTGACAGCTGACTGGTTCCTAGTGTCACCTGACTGTACGTGATTATGTAATTAACCCTGCCCTGCATAAATAACTTGCCCAACTCTCCAGTATCTTAATTAAAACTGATGAACACTTGGAATGAGTGAACAAATGTAGAGTGTGGTTCTATTATTGTATGCTGCATAAACTGCAGGAAAGTGAACTTTACTTACAATAAAAATATTTTCTTTTTAAGGAAACGAAAACAGTAATTTTTCACTGAAAGCAATACTGCACCAATTTGCTGATCTTTTGCTTAAACTGGAACTCCGAGAGGCAGCCGAGTATTACAGTACTCTAGTCTGAAATACACTAGCAACAGAAACATTGTTCTTCAGCCAGTTGACAGCCAGGTGACAGACTGCTATTTGCATAAAGTTGACCGTGTAAAATGTGGGTTTTTATATATAAAAAAATAAGAACCTGTTTCTTATTTAAACCATGTCAAGTTTATGAATATATTTGCAGAGAAGGACTGCTAAACATGAACATATTTGAAAATCTTTAATATCTTGAAGCACTTTTAATGTTTGGTCAAATTGTGTTTTGACAGTTGCTGGTATTGCCGTACGGAAGTGCCTGAAAATGTTGTCAATTTTATGACATTACGTTTATTTTGCATTTTAGTGGTGGCATTGCATATATTCTGTGCTGTTAATCACAAATAAATTTTCATGTATATTTTGTATTTCAACTTGTAAATGTCTTTTTAATGAACATGCGTTCCTCTGAAAACAAATTTAATTACTAACAGTGAAGAATCCGATAACCTTAAAAATATCCTCAGAAATTCGGTAGTCGATTCAGGCTGTTGAGATGCGAGTAGAACCGAAAGCTCAGCCTTCGTTTTGTTTCAGATAAAAATTCGAAATCATGCATTCACATTTCGATTATTCTTAAATGTTTTATCTTTGCTATCTCATTTTATTGGCGGTGGTTAGACATGTAAGTGTTATTTTACAGCATTTTACAATCACGGCAATTCAATAATTAATGATATCAGAAACTGTTTGGACTTCTTTAAAAAAAAAAATCGAAAACCAGCATATGTCGAAGCGTTGATTAGTACCACCGACCGATTTACAAAATGGAATAGTAAACAAATGTTAGCAACCTATAGGCTGCTAATACAGTATTAGCTGTCAAACTGATTGCCTTGACCTGTCATTGCACTTATCAGTCATGTATCAGTCCTCGTGGCACGTATCAGTCACGTGGCAGCTAAAGTAATGTTCAATGATGGTAACGCAATACATTATTTGAAATACAAAATGATTGGTTTTTGAGGCACTAACGCAAGTGGAAAAGGGAGACCACTGGATTTGAAAACTCAGTCACTGTAGTTCTAAAGTAATTCCCCTGAAATACTTTTTAAACAACATCTGGAAAAAACATTGTGATTCCATTTTCAAGATCAATGTCGCGTGTGTACAGTACGATATAGACAAGAATTATTTCATATATATATATATATATATATATATATATATATATATATATATATATATATACATATATATATATATATATATATATATATATATATATATATATATATATATATATATATATATATATATATATATATATAAAGAATAAAAAACATATGTCGAATAACAGCCCTCTCAAGCGTACTGGATCCACCAAGGTAATCACGTGTGTCAGGGATTAATTAAAATATATGCAATAAACTGACGACGAACAGTACGAAACTAGTAACTAACTAGCCTAAGCGCTTTCGACTCTTAATGAGTCTTTTTCAAAGGCAAATACAACACATAGTTATGACAAACAAATAAACACAAAAACGTTGTGTTTGTAAACCTCTACATTTCTGTCTTCACATGTGCTAAAACTATAAATACAACCAGCTTGTATAGACTAGTTGCGGAAACTGAAAACGTTGTATAAATCCCTAAAAGTCTACAAGCCAAAGCGACATCTATTTTTACTTTGTGTACATATGTAACGCAGATTATATCCCGGATATTTGATTCTATACCGGTTATTCCTATAGTAAAAATTGAAGGATAATAAGAAGATTTAGAAAATGTAAAATTCTACTAGTGCATAGTTTTCATTTTCTAGTCTTCTTGGTTTAGACCGCTTGGTTTCAATGTTCTAAGGCGGCGTATCCAGTATGATTCCTTTTCCTTCCTGGTTTCGAACTCCAGCTGTGGTTGTTAGCAATAGCGATAAGTATTTTATATCACTGAAAGTGTGGCCAGGGGAGGAGAAGTGTTCTGCGACCGGGCTTCTGTACAGCTTTTTTGTCATCCAATCCGATCTTTGAAGGTTTTTCCTTTTGTGTAGCTTTTCAGTTTCTCCCACGTACTGAAGGCCACAGATCTTACATGTGATGAGATAAATCACATTCTCTGTTTTGCACGTTTTGTTTGGACCATGTATGTTTAGTTTTTCTTTAGTCACTGTGCTAGTGAATGTCTTGGTCTCTATCATATGTTGACAGGTTTCCAACTCAAACCATGTTTTCCTGGACACAACAACCAGACTGGTGGAAAACAAATTACACACAGACATCTACTCAAAACCAACCGACAAACACCAGTATCTTCTCCCAACCAGCTGTCATCCAAAACACTGCATTAAGAACATTCCATATAGCCAGGCACTGAGGATACGCAGAATTTGCTCCGACGATGAAAGATTCCTAGAAAGGTCTGAAGAGCTGGCTAAACATTTAATTTACCGAGGGTACGACAAAGACCTGATTGCGAAGGCAATCCAAAGGGCCAAACAAACAAACCGTGATGACCTTCTCAGATATGGACAGAAAGAAAAGGTTGATAGGATACCATTTATTCTGACCTATCACCCAGACAATCCCAAAGTAGGTAAAATCATCGCAAACCACTGGCCAACCGTGCAATCGTCAGACATACTAAACCTAATACTTCCGAACAAACCTGTAGTATCTTACCGGAGACCAAAAAACCTAAAGGACATCCTAGTCAGGGCCAAGCTAACGCCAATCGCTAGTCAAAACCAACCTAGTCAATCTGGACCCTGTGGCGATAAAAGATGCAAAACCTGTCAACATATGATAGAGACCAAGACATTCACTAGCACAGTGACTAAAGAAAAACTAAACATACATGGTCCAAACAAAACGTGCAAAACAGAGAATGTGATTTATCTCATCACATGTAAGATCTGTGGCCCTCAGTACGTGGGAGAAACTGAAAAGCTACACAAAAGGATAAACCTTCATAGATCTGATTGGATGACAAAAAAGCTGTACAGAAGCCCGGTCGCAGAACACTTCTCCTCCCCTGGCCATACTTTCAGTGATATAATACTTATCGCTATTGCTAACAACCACAGCTGGAGTTCCGAAACCAGGAAGGAAAAGGAATCATACTGGATACGCCGCCTTAGAACATTGAAACCAAGCGGTCTAAACCAAGAAGACTAGAAAATGAAAATTATGCACTAGTAGAATTTAACATTTTCTAAATCTTCTTATTATCCTTCAATTTTTACTATAAGAATAACCGGTATAGAATCAAATATCCGGGATATAATCTGCGTTACATATGTACACAAAGTAAAAATAGATGTCGCTTTGGCTTGTAGACTTTTAGGGAATTATACAACGTTTTCAGTTTCCGCAACTAGTCTATACAAGCTGGTTGTATTTATAGTTTTAGCACATGTGAAGACAGAAATGTAGAGGTTTACAAACACAACGTTTTTGTGTTTATTTGTTTGTCATAACTATGTGTTGTATTTGCCTTTGAAAAAGACTCATTAAGAGTCGAAAGCGCTTAGGCTAGTTAGTTACTAGTTTCGTACTGTTCGTCGTCAGTTTATTGCATATATATATATATATATATATATATATATATATATATATATATATATATATATATATATATATATATATAGTGAATCTTTTTTATCTACAAATCAATACATTTGTAGGTCAGAGTTGGAATCGATTCCGACGCATTCTTTTTACAGTGATATAACTTTTAATCACATTGGCGAGACAGCTCTTTCGGATGGTGGAGACGGAATGGGGTGTTTGGTTCCAGTTTTTTCAGCTGCATATTTTTCCAAGCTCTCTGGTGCCTTTTTTTTCGTTGGGATACATTGTTATGGTACTGAAATAATTCTGCACCACATCCATTCGCCAAGTAGTTTAAAGTAATGTTTTAATGTGGTCTGTTTTCAAACAATATTCCCTGGAATAAAGGTTCGCTCTACACTTAAAAGAAAAGAAATATATTTTACAATTCTATGGCAGTATAACGAGGGTAGACGAATTATTGTTATCAATTACAAAAGTGATATTCAGACACTTTTGTTTTGGAAAGCTAATACAAATATTTGGATATTTGTTTTCGCGTATCCAACAAAGAAAATTGTAATATGTGGCCTCGTGCATCGTCTTTCCTTCAACATTCTAAAACCTTGTTCTCAATTGCTCTGAGCCAATTTCAGCTAAATTTGATTTTACAAAGCATTTAGACATAAAATCTTTCCAAGTTGTCCAAATGGTGCCGTTTTGCCATCAAATTGCTGCCGTCACTGAAAATGTAATAACCTCTGGGCGACTTTTCGAAAACCGCTCAACAAAATTGTAAAACAATTGTACAAAGAGCATCTCAGCATCAGTTTTTAAAATGATGCACATCAACCATCCTATACAACCGCCTTTAATAGAAACTGACGTTTAAATAAATTCTCAAAAACAGACAAAATTTAAATAAATTATAATATAATCCTGATCATTCTTTTGTTTTTGTTTTGGAATGAAAATTAGACCAATTTGATTGAAAGGTGGCTCCTAACTATGATTATTTGACTAAATGTTATTTAATTCAAATTAAAGTTAATGTAAATAACCTCCTGTCACGAGTGAAAAACGAAACAGCTGTCGCTTTTGAAGTTCTTGTCAAGGTTGCATTATGGGTCATCATCTGAGCACTCTTCAAACCCCAAGTCTCGTCGTCAGAACGTGATTGTCCTCAGACCTAAATATATGTGCAACCCCAAGTCTCGTCGTCAGATCGTGATTGTCCTCAATCCTACACGTAGGTGCACTCCAAATGTGGATTTGTCCTCTTGCTATACCGACTGAGAGTGACTCAAAACTTTGTTTTATCAATGCTATATATTTATTTACTTAAGCAAAACAGCTATAGCTAATTTCGTTGTTGCGTGGTATGACTTGGATGGAAGTATACAAGCGATAAGCGTCAGTACCACAGATTTCTCTGGGACATAAATTCGAACTTGGCACATGTTGACACCATTTTTAGGATAACTAGATGGGATTAGCAACGTGATCGGCGCGTGATGATATAATTCATACGTTTGACAATTGTATACTCCTCGGCCTGCAAGTAAAAAATATATATCGAACATTGAAACTAAATTTGTTATGAGGTTCATTTACCTTAGAAGCATCGAAACATAGATACATACATACATACATACATACATACATACATACATACATACATACATACATACATACATACATACATACATACATACATACATACATACATACATACATACGGTAGCACTAGATATATGAAATAAATAGAATAAGGTTTAATGCCATTCATCAGCACAATATAAGCTATGCATGGTGGTCAGTATAAATGATGGAGGAATAACCAGGTAAAACCACGTAAAGAACCACCGACCAACTAGAAGCTATTGGCAAGCTTTCTCACGTACCCATAATGGCCGAGCCTGAGACTCGAACCCACGTAGACAAAGGTAAAAATGACAGTGAACCATAACGGCGAATGCTTTAGAATACTCGTGGTCACAGAACGAAAGCAGCTTGATACTGCCAAAAAAAGACTAAGACCTCAATAAGTTCTGAATTCCTGCTTCCACTTTAGGACCGTTCCGGTCACCTCATGGTTACATTGACAATATAGTATATCGAGAAATCTAATCTCACATGTGAATCAAATTGCATGTCCTTGAAGTAAAGTTCCATTCCTTAGGTCTAGAATTTTACGTGGCAGTTGAATTATATATCGGGGGTTTAAAGTTCAGTTTAGGATGTACATTTTGAATTTCACGGCAGTGGTTGCAATTTCAGTGCCACATGTCGAGAATTCCAACTACACATGTTGAACCGAATTTTTTGTGCTGAAAGTTCGAATTCATATGTCAAGTATTTAGATTTCATCTGGTGGATTTCACAGCCTTGGTTGAAACTTCGTCGTCCAATGTGGAGTTTTTAGATTATATCTTTTGAATTACGAGACTGTTGTTGAAATTTTCTAATATTTGTCGTACGTCATCAATGTTCATAAGATATTATTGGAGCGTTTCATTTAACACATTTATGTAGATTTTTAAAGTATAGTGACCTGAATTTTATTTCAAAAACGTGATTTTGCTAGTGAGATTTCCGAGTCATTCACTTCGTCGACCCTATAATTTATGTTGCAATTTCCGTCAGTCTTTTCATTAAAAATGTATCATTAAATAATGTATGCCATCCTGAAATCACGTGCTCAAACCTAACTTGCACCTCTTGCAAATCAGTGGTAACACGATTATAAATTGATTCAGAAATTTGCATCTTCGTATTCACTTTTTATATTTCAGAACCATGCAGAATAATCAATCATATGAAATGACATTTAATAAATTTGGACAATGTGCACAAAAGTTTGTATGTGATCCCAATCCTAAAGGATTTAATATATTTAAAGGATCACAACAATCTCAGAAAATCAGGATGCTATTGTTACTAATGTCCGTATTATTATTATTATTATTATAATATATATATATATATATATATATATATATATATATATATATATATATATATATATATATATATATATATATATATATATATATAGATAGATAGATAGATAGATTTATTTGAAGTCATTTTTGGCTTATTACTGTTATATTTTAATACATTAAATTTAGTGTTATTTTAAATGTACGCGTAAAATACGTATAGAATTTCATTCATAAAGAAGGCTGATTGCTAATGTCAAATAAATATTTATTTCAGTCAAGTACATCATGCATTAACGTGAATGGAGGTCACGAATGCATGCACATGCTACCAGAATTTTATTTGTCCTGTAGGAATTTCATGTTGATTTTCAAAAATTTGAGATGGTCAGAGCATGACTGTTTTATTTCACAATCTAATAATTGAAATGTCCGAGAATCGTTTAAGTGATTCAGAGTATATTGATTCGATGCGCATACAGAGGCTATATAAGGGAATTAAATGCGCACCGTTTCAGTTTTCAGTTCATATGCAAGTTTTATAAGAGTCGTGAGAATAAATTGTGATTTATTTATATGTTCGTCGGATTTGAGTAGTGGAAAACATTTATCTCTACAACAGATAGTACTTTGATCACTATGTGAAATTATTCTAGGACTAGAACATTCATTTTGTCTGATTATGTGAAACTTTTAAGGATTTAATCATATTCGTCTTTCACGGAATTACGTTGATGTAAAAACTGTTTGTTTGGTATAGAATTGTAATTCCCCACTAGTACTGGTAAGTTAGCATATAAACACATTAAAACCATCTGTCGGTTTACCTTTGGGTCGTTTTGGGATTAATGTGAAAGTGACCGTACAATTTAGAAATAGAATGTCTTATTTTATATTTTAGGGAAATAAATTTACACTTCAGAAACTTGTCTTGTTACATAATTTGATCTCTAAGACGTAACACAATTTCCTAGGAAGGAACTTCTTATGAAAATCTCACCACGTAAAATATTTAGGTGTCAGAGTTATTAACATTCAGATTCAAGAATGTGTACCAAAGTGAATCGTACTTTACGCCTTTAAGACCTAATGTATCATATTGCTCTCAAAAGAATTAACTTTCAAAAGCTTATTCATACCAGTTTTAGAAAATGCTTGTACAGTTTGTGTCCCCTTGTCCCAAGTATTTCAGTGTAAACTTCAAAATTGTGACCCCTTGTCCCAAGTATTGCATGGTAAACTTGAAAATCTTGACCCCTTTTCCCAAGCATTACAAGGTGAGCTTGAAAACTGTGACCCCTTGTCCCAAGCTTTACATTATAAGCTTGCAAATTGTGATCCCTGATCCCACGTATTACAGAACAAACGTGAAAATTATGACCCTGTTCCTAAGTATACAGGGTAAGCTTAAAAACCATGAACCCACTTGTCGTATTTCGGGATAAACTTGAAAATAATACAAGAGCGAGATGTCTTGTTAGTACTTAAACCAAGGTAAACTAATAATAATAATAATAATAATAATAATAATAATAATAATAATAATAATAATAACAACAACACTGTTGTTATCATTATCATCATCATCATCATCATCATCATCATCATCATCATCATCATCATCATCATCATCATTATTATTATTATTATTATTATTATTATTATTATTATTATTATTATTATTATTATTATTATTATTTATAAGAAAAGTTTATAACAAGTAGCTATGTCATTCATAGCCAGCGATGCGAATTACATGTTATAAAATCTCACATTTTGTTTTTATACTGAGCTTGTGGCTAAATGTTTAAAGATACCCAATTTTCACATCGCTTTATTGCTGATTCTTTAAGGGAAGGCATATCGTTATCAGTATTTAGTTAAGTTCAGATTGAAATCGAGGTCAAGTTCATAAGATTTAGATCGAGGTCAAGTTCATAAGATTAGGTAGAAACATCTTGGTCTCTTTTGGACATCATTCCATGAACACTTGATGCCGTACATTTAAAGATCAATGTCAAGGGTACGTGATATTTTAAAGGCATTTTAGTTTCCTGCAGTAACACTTTCAACCATAAGATAGGACGCTCCATTAAAAGTAACTGCTCATAATTCACATCAATGTGTGATGACTGACTGACAGTCAGACAGACAGACAGACAGACAGACAGACAGATAGATAGATAGATAGATAGATAGATAGATAGATAGATAGATAGATAGATAGATAGATAGATAGATAGATAGATAGATAGATACGGACGAATGGATATCGACCTGAAGCACTGACCAATCTTATACACGAACAGACCAACAAGTTGTGTGTTTATGTTTGTACATATACACACGCGCGTACAAAAAGAACTTGGGGGGAATAATAATAATAATATTAATAATAATAATAATAATAATAATAATAATAATAATAATAATAATAATAATAATAATAATAATAATAATAATCATCATCATCATCATGAATAAGTTCACCAGTGTTTTCTGACCTCTACGATGAACATGTGGTTAGAGCATCCGCCTCGTATACGGAAGGTCGTAGGTTCGATCCCCGGCCGTGTCTTAACAAAGATTTATAAAATGGTACTAACAGCTGTCTCGCTTGAGTCTCAGCATTAAGAGGTTTATTACAGGACTGGTTGGCTTGGTATCAAGATAATGTGACTGGGTGGGATATGATGCTACATGTCTGCAGCATGATGCCCCATTGTTAGACATCCCTATAAACTGTCAGGCTTCAAACTCGTAGCGATAGGACTGAAAAATTATTCAAGCTACGTTTATAAACATATCTAAATCCTATTCACTCTTAAAGTAAATAAAATCCTAAGGACCTTAAGTTAACTTTGTGAGTGATTAGTTAACAATTTACACGTCGAAAAATAACCAAACAGGATCATGTAATCCTTATAATTCCAATTTACTTTCTTTCTTTAATCGTACCAGCAAGTTTTATTAACAATGTTCACTTTTAGGTAGTTCAAAAAATTTCTTCCCTTCGCCTTTTTACTGCGATAGCATACAAAACGCCACCTTCGTTAGCCAATAATGATTGAATTTTGTGTAGTAATAAAAAGTAGTGTCAGATCACGCCATGCCAGTTGTCTAAGGAGCTTGTTGAGATAATTATTTGAATTGTTTTAATGTTAGAGCTATTTAAACCGGGTTATTCCTGTTTGTAACACTGCGCTTGCGTATGGTGCGTGTTGCTATAACATTCGTGGTTATTGCCTTCTGCGCATTTGGATCTTTCAAAGACAAACTGGTTTTATTTTAAGATCCCTAGCTCCTCATATGACCCGGACCATCTATAACATCTGAAGAAACATGCTGTCCAAGATAAATGCAATTATTTCTGAAGATTGATTTGCAAAGCCAGCCATCTAAAAAACTTGCATCTAAGACAAAAGCGTTAAGAGTTAGAGTGCAGGAAGGTCTATGCAATTATAGTTGATGCCTCGTTACTTTCTAACATAATGAGGCTTATTTAACAAATTGAGACCTTATAGTCTAAGGACTTGACCATTATAACAGTTCAGTTTTATTACGCGTACTTTTTAAATAACTTTGGCAAATTTACCTTGTATGTTGCTCCAGAAAATATTTACTTCTCTCGTGAAAGATTCTTCTCCCTGAGGATTTTAGGCGCAATAGTGCATTTTATTTTGACATTTATGTATATTACTTTATTAATAGAACGTAAAAGACATTTTCGATTAATATCAAGTACATGGAGTTTTTCATTATGAAATATAGGCGTTATATCCTCGTAAGTAGCCTAATGAATCTGCCTTCTCCATCTTGAAACTTGCGCTCGGCAGATTCCAGAAAGAATTAAGGTGACCTAAATTTGTATTTGTGGCGCTCTACAGTTTCGTAATTTGCATAGGTTAGAATTTTAAATAAAAATAATTCCCCCACGTTTCCATCTGTAAAAATTACGACAGAATTAGGCAGTGTACTCTCTGAGCTGGGATATATATATATATATATATATATATATATATATATATATATATATATATATATATATATATATATATATATATATATATATATATATATATTGTTGACATCGGAACGAGTAGTCGAAGTTTCAGAAATATCTCACACATTTGGCAGCCCATATCGACATTCTCCACAAATTGATATGTAATTAATATACTTACTTTGTTGGGGGGGGCCTGGTGGAATCAAAATCCGACACTAATAAATGGACGCATTTTCATGTTCCGTTGACCTACATTAGAATTTGTTGAAATGCGATGGTAGTCAAGGTATGCCGTAGTATGTTCTATTAGGTTCATAAGGAGAATATGTTTATTAAACGAAACGAAACGTTGCTTACAGTTCCAATAGGAATAGTGTATTTTTATTCGTTTCGTTAAATAATGATATTTCAACTTAATCCGATTTCGGCATTCTCGGATTTCGTCGCTTTCCAGCCAAGTGAAATATAGGCCAACGAAATTTGAAAACAGGTCCATTTCATTTGTGAGAATTTGAATTTATTAGAGATAAGACACCAAAGTAAGTAAAGTCTGACTAAAACATTATGACTTTATTATTTTATTTTGTATAAAAGCGTCGTTATTGGTTGCCAGTTGTGTGAGATATTCCCTAATATCTGACGTAGAAGACAATAACCATGAAATTTCTCAAAAAAAGAACACAACCATTTAAAATTTCAAGTTGTTGCGCAGAATTTTTCGAATAATGGCCTATTCCAAGTTGGAGCCAAATATCAATAACGGTGAATACAGTCTTTTTTTGCTGATATTTGTGTATTTACCTTCTATTTTAAGAGGAAGCATTTAAATCCATTTAGAACCACTTGTCAAAGTTAAATTTAAATAGTTTCTGTTGCACAGAATGATAGTAAGACCAGTATATTGAAATCTCTTTGGAAATATGACATTCAATTCTCATATTATTAATAAATGGAACAAAGTACTCTTTAAATGTGCCACTTAATTTTATTTTTAACAATGCATGGCGTAGTTAATTATTGTATATGTATCTAAATACTTGTATATATGATATATATGTTCTTTTATGTTTACAATATTTTTATTTCATATCTATATTTTAATTTAGATGTATGGACTATGTAGTCTTAAATAATTCTTATTCTTATAATTTAAATTGACGTGCTTTGTAAAGTATTGCAACAAATCAACCGATACTAAATTTCTTATCACACAGCTCATGTATGCGCTATAGGTTATTCAGTGATAACGTACTTCGACAGTTTAAGGCGGAGTCAAGCGTTTCAATCAAGCGTTTTGATCCAGTTTAAACTGGATGTTAGGGAAAACGGGCCTGCGGTTGGGAATGAATTTTACAACAAACATTAACCAAGTCGCAACAATGTCGTCATAAATAAACAAAACCTGTCCAGAAAAAAAAACCGGCACACATGTCCAACAATTCTTATATAATACTTATTTTTCACATACAAATATGTTCCTTCAAACACGTAAAAGATAAAGAAACACGGATGTCTATTCCGATTTATTTTAGTTAAATTTTATATTTTGCGAAATCATCATTTCGATGAAATGTCGTATGTGAAAGTTAAGAATGAAAGTTAAATGGCCAGTTTTTGTACAAATTTAATGCCGCAATCAGTGACCTAGTACAAAAAATTCATAAAAACTCAAAAAGGTCCATATCTTGAGATACCTGTATTAAAACAAAGCATACAAATAATATCCACTTAACCAGAGAAGTCAGTGGCAGTTCATAGCAGAAGTTTATGCACCCCAACCCCCAATTTATGCCTGCAATTTTCATGTCCAAAGGTCATTTTTGACACCATGTGGTACTTACAGTGCAAACACAAGCCCTTTTCCTAGATTACAATTCTGCCAAACAGTGTGTACTAAACAGGCTGATGCAGTTGAAAATAGTTGTCATCCAAGCCGTTTTTGAGATATTCTGCATGTATTTGCCCCAAACCCATGTTGTTATTTTTTTATTATTTATTATTTTTTTTACTGCTATGGGAGGCTAGCTCTTTTTCCTAGCCAACTATTGGTATTTCACAATCAACATACTATGGAACTATGGAAGGTTGTACATGCCTGACATCAATGTCAAGAACAACACAAGCACGAAATACCTAGTTCACAAATATATCCATATCTTTAATTAGTAAACAATAATAGATGAAAAAGTCACACCATAGCCTTAAGTTAAATTACGAAACTTGATCTTGCCACCTTATTGTATATTACTAGCATACAGGAGATAAAAGGGGACAAACATGCAAAACTGAAATTCGCTCAAACTCCGTATATAATTATATATATATATATATATATATATATATATATATATATATATATATATATATATATATATATATATATATATATATATATAAGTTTCATTTTCTGAAAATTTGTACCTTTCTTTTTTACTCGTTACGAAAAAAATTATGAAAAACCGATCATCCCTCCCGATCCGTCTTGAATAAACTAACGCACTTTCCTTCCCCTGAACAATTAGCGGATGTGACGTCATTTGAGACACTACAAGCTGGCATTGTTGATAATAGCATAGGAGTCTGCAGTTTTATCAATAAAGCACGACGAAATTTTTGACTACATGAAATCACCTAACGGTATTATAAAATAATTATTTTATATTACCGTTAAGGTAATTTCATGTAGTCAGAAATTTCGTCGTGCTTTATTGATAAAACTGCAGACTCCTATGATAATACAGTCAATCATTCTATAGGTTGGCTGTACTTGAATGTTTAAATTATGTCGACTGTCAGTGATGTGGATGACAATCCAGAAGTAGAATATTTCATGAACATCCAACCTTATATGTATGAACCCGAGACAAATTCGTGTGACAAAGATATACAGGAATCGCCAGGTTCTGACAATGACGATGATTATAAACTACCTTTAATTTTAAATACCCAACTAAATAGCAGTACAAAATCTAATCAATAAACCTGGTAGGGAGAGGGCTATAATTTTCTACCAATTACGATTTCTTTCACAATTCATTTTTTTTGTTTCATTAATTCTTCTTCTTTCTTTTCATTTTCTTTTAAGTCAAAACAATTTAATATTACAGATCATAGTTTTTCTTGCCAGTTTTTTGGGGGGAGGGGGTAGGCTGGAAATTGTTTTTCACTTTCTATAGCCTGGATTAATCTAACAGCTATTGGACTTGTACATGTAATAATTGGATGAATGCTCGCCAAAAGAAATGGACATTTAAAATATCAAACAGGCAACAGTTTGTTTTCAAATAATTTTAGCCTTTTTTCCACATAGGTGCTTGTGTAGTAAATGTGTTCCAATGTCCAACCAAGAATGGAATATTTGTTGCCAATCTCAGTTGCTCTCGGAAGAGATAATGTGTGTGTGTGTGTCTGTGTGTGTGTGTGTGTGTGTGTGTGTGAGAGAGAGAGAGAGAGAGAGAGAGAGAGAGAGAGAGCACATGTTACACCCCACCTCTTCCAAGGCTCCATGAACCAATCTGTAGCCATGTATAAAATGATTGAATTGTTGTGATATTATGTGTAATAACTATACTATTCAGTAAATTATTGTTCTTTTAGAGTCTACCGACACATATCATATAGCTTTTTTTTCCGTAGGATGTAGAATATACAAGGTAAAAAAAATATAAAAATATTACCATCATGTGTAGTGAGCACGATTCGCAAGACCTTCTCATCTGAAACCTTCACATGATTCATGTATTCTGGCTTCTGACTGATGAATCTGAAAACTTATAACAGTTCTAGAACTATGTGTGAATGTATGTGTATAATGGCAAAATAAAATATCAGAAGCTACTGAGGTTTTAAACTTTATTGGCTGAAATTACACGTTCAGGTATTGAAACGTTGACGGTGCTCCTGATTTATTGAGTCCTTAATGCTCCCACAGGAGTCTGCAGTTTTATCAATAAAGCACGACGAAATTTCATGTAGTCAGTAATTTCGTCGTGCTTTTTAGATAAAACTGCAGACTCCTGTGATGCTCCTGGGCCTATGTCGACTACGACTCGCCGGCGTGCTTCCCGTCTTCTATCTTGTTATCAGAGCAGAAAAATATTTTTAAAAAAGAGTCATCACTGCATCAGACTTCAGACCCAATAGTGTGACTGGTCTTTTGAAAAACTTTCATGCTCAAAATGTCTCGGTCATAAATCCCTTCTCTCTTTAATTTGATCGCTCATACAAATAACCCTTTAGGATCATATAGAAATGAGAAGAAAAAGAAATATTTGTCGGGAATTGCTTTTATTCACACAATTCAGAGCTGCGCATTGAAACATCGTTTCTACTTGACACTGAGTATTTATATGCCTGTTGTACGGGAATCGTCTCAAATGACGTCACATCCTGCTTGTATGAAAGGGAGATAACTTGAGGGGTAGGTTCTTTCCATTTGATTTCGGAATTCAACGCCGTTTTATTACTAAATGTTTGTGCAAATACAATAAATGCAAAGAAAAAAAATAGCCAGGATAGATTATATACACAAACTACTACATATCCTTCTATTTACAATAAAATTTTGCAGGTTAGGGTTTTTGTCCCCTTTAATGACTTCTGGCACGTGACTTCGTGTTTGTATGATCTTACCTTGATTATCCCTACACTGGTAATAGTTCATTCTAATTTCAACTTTTTTTAACCCAGTCTAACACCGAACGTCCATTATTAAAGTCCGCAGTGATCGATAATTTTACATCTGGAAGTTTTGTTATGATTAGAATGTACAGATCACTTAAAAATCACGATTGAATAAACTGTGCTATAACTATATTACAACTAAATTTTAAATCTAAAATTATGTTTTTTTAATTAATATCAGAAAATGTGCTTTAATGACCCGTATGACTTACTATAGAAAGTGACATTTCAGTTACGTAAGTGAGTTTGAACAGTTAAAAAGGCCTCCACTAAAACAGATCCGAAGTAACGGCAAGTCTTTTTCAATAACTAAACATGCAGCATCAAATGGAAAAATAACAAGGTGATTGCTTTTTTGCTTCCCCGAATCAATACCTTACTAACATACTATATGTTGAATACTATATTCAACTACAGATTGCCTGGGAGTAGGAGATGAGTTATTCAAATCTGCGACTGGAGTAGTGAATCTAGGTCCAAAACTTCCATCAAGTCACAACCGCGAGTTTGTTAATTTGTGACTGTCCATTAGCAAATATAGTCATAAAGATGTGAAAAGTACTCATGGATACACCAGCTGTCTCTTAAACAAATCGTTTATATTGACAAACCCGTCTTAACCGCTTTTTTATATCATAATCTGATTATGCAGACGCTTGGACTGGTTTCTGTAAGTTCTGATACACTCAGAAAGTCATGCTACCTGATTAGCTCCAATCGATTAATCTCTGAAGATAGGCATTGGGAACAGGAACGGTTGCAATCAAACAAGTGATTAAATTTTTTAACCTAAAAAATAGATTTGCTGAAACTTAAAGAAAACTGATTACCTTGGAAGCACTGATTTTTCTGTATGATTATATTGGAACTGAAACAAAAAAAATCGGTCTCAGTCAGTGCTCTACCGAATCTATTCAATGTTACTGCCGCAATTACAAACTGGCCTTTGGCTGGTCCTCGAACGTTTGCATTTAGCGGTGACTTCAATAACACATGCACATTTCATCAAAGCATGCCAACTTCACTCTTCAATAAAAACAAATCAAAGGAAGTCAGCACCAAATTTAAATACAAGCAATGGATGCTGATCGATTGTTGCATTTTCCAAAGTGATTCGAACACTTTTATTGTGCCGTGAAACTTTCAACTCTGCAGGAATAATACGACCGCTACCACAGGCTGCATAAAAAGAAAATTAAATTTAGAATCATTTGAAACCATATATATTTGGTCGCAATGATGTTTATTTAAAATTTTTATTTTGTTCACGTCTTTTCTTTTCACTATTAACATTCGCTTTCCCTTGGTAGCCTCGGCAACATTTTAGATGTCTCCAAGGTGACCAAAATCCATGCCATATACATGTGCAAACAACTGTAAAGCCACGTGCTACTTTGCAACCATGAATCTATCATTGATTTAGTCATCTAGTGACATGAGTTTGTTGACAGTGGGAAAGATCAACGAGGACCAACATTTTTTTTTTTACATATTTGTGTTTTCTCACATGATGTGAATAATATATAAATATTCTAACATGTGATCCATACTCGAATTTATATATTTGTTCATATACATGTAAAGTACATTACGCATTATGGATTTTTTTTTCATAATTGTAAGTTGCATTCCAGATTAGTGTGGTCTTCAATTATTCAAAATTTCAGTTGTTTATTTTCTCTCAGTGTGTAAATCCTACTCACTGACGTCAGGTCACCTCTTACAAATTTCGCTTTTAATCGAAATTTTATTCTTTATAGCCATCTCCTATTTACCTCTACTCTAGTGGACAATATTACCGTGGTAAGAGGGATATCCAGATACACGGGTAGTTCTGTATTATGAAATGAGGACATTTTTTTTTTTGCAAATTGGCAACAAAATATTGAGATTGGCGATTTTTTTGGCGACAACTTTATTAATGCCAGCGCCATCACAGCTTCTGTGATGTAACTCTTTATTTAGTTCTCATATAAAAAAAAACCTTGTGCAAATTGAATCCCATATTGATCCATGTTCATTATAAAGTGGTATGTGGTGATTTAACATGAATAAAATTTGAATAAGTGCATATTTTTATTATTGTTTTTTTTTATTTATATTCTTTATATTCTTTTACATTTTATGAATAGTTTGTTAAATTTAAATACTTTTTCAGGATTTTAAAGGCCTGTCCTTGCCACAACCAGTATGTATAAATGGCGGTTCTTACATCATGGTAGGATGGGGCCAGGAGAGATATCTATAATTCCCTCATGCTGTGCCTGGTTGTTGTTGGGCTTAACGCCATTTTTCAGCACACGATAGCTGGCTATTCATGGCGGCCAGTATTAATGGTGGAGGAAGAAACCAGGAAATCACCGGAAAGAACCACTGACCCACCAGAAGCTACTGGCAAGCTTTCTCACATATCCACATTCGCCGAATCCTAGACTCGAACACACGCAGACAGAGGTGAGATGGCAGTGATCCGTAATGGACAGCGCTTTAGACCACTCGGCCACTCGGTAGATGCCAGACAAATATACTGATGCTTTTGGACAGCACACTGGCTCCTTCCCCTCTAGGCTCGCATGAACATCGTCACTTTGTTGTGTTTAAAGAATTTGTATATAGATGAGCACAAATGACCTTTCATTGTTTCGTTGTAACTGCACATAATATTGCCTTCTTATTGCATCATACAATAATACTTTTATTCCAATTTTTAGAAACAGTTTAAATCTGTCTCATGTAAACTGTGGGCAACAAGGCCAGAAATAATCAGTATAGAAAGTTTTCAGTGATTGAAGATACTACGTTCTTCTCCTTGCAAGAAAAGACGACCATCTTCCACTTTTCTTGTTATACTATCGATGATACCTATTTGAAAGAGGATATTATTTTATAACTTATATGGTAAATATCCTCATGCTAATCCATAATAACTTTTCATTCAGTATTAGAGCAATGACCCTTCAATATTTCACATTACACTGACATTTCAAGTAGGTTACTTCTCATTGACTACAAACCTTCAAGATTGGGACATGTATCAACATGGATACAATACATATTTACAGAAATCAGAATATAAGTATTATGAAATGTAACTTGTTTTTCATAAAATAAAATATTATATCATTATATAGTTAAAAAATTAGATTTACATGTTCAAAATACAAGGCCAGAAACTCCACCAAAAGTTGTTCATAGCTACGGGCAGTCTTGCATGAAAACCAAAAATGGTTCTTTGGATCACTGAAACAAAGCCGCATTTCCCCTTTGTTTGGCAACTTTGAAAAGAAGGCAGATAAAATAAAGTAAAAAGTGCATGAACAGCAACCATCAAAACAGAAATACCCTTCCAATTACACAGGAATAATTGCCATTCTCCAAAACTGCTCTTTTACTCAGTTTATCAGTAGCCTGCAATATGATCATAAACATGTCAACAAATGTCATATAGTTTGCTTTTCTTTATTTCTACAGCTCTGTCAGTTATGGTGATTATAATTTGAGCAAGTTCACAGTTCATAAAAAAATGCATACATCAGTAGATTAAAATCTCCTACTTTAATTGGCTGAATATTTTCTCCATCCAGGTATTCCCAACTTTTTATTCCAATTTAAGCTGGTTTGATATTTAGCCATGTGGGTCCCAATACTTAACTTCTTTAGTCACATCAAACAAAATACATGATGTAAGTTAGTCATGGGTTCCAATAATTAATTGAAGTTGCTACGCAGATTTAGTGCAGTATATATGGCTGCCATGTATAGCCTATCGTGTGCTAAAAAATGGCGTTAAGCCCCACAACAACAACAACATTTTATAAATTCCACTGTTTAATCTCTCTCTCACCGTCAACAACCAATTTATTTAATATGATCAAGTTTAATGCTGTCAAAATTTTTAGATGGAAAATTAATATTTCAGGTCAATGGTCTCGGGATTAAGAAATGTCAAGTAAATTTTTTGAGGGACAATTATATTTTATTTGCTTCTTCATACTTTAGGTTGCTTGGTATTTTAACAACACTTTCATCACTATTGGCTCTGTTATGCTGAGGAGATCAAAAAGAAGACACCAAGGCAGCTGATCCAGGGGTGGGATGAGGTGTCAAGCAAAGGGCCCTCCTAATCTTTTTAATTTTCTTTCTGTGACAAAATTGTTAAGGACCTTGTTGTCAATGTTAAAGAATATACAATTCTACACTGTAACCCAAATAATGGAAGTACATACAGTAATTTATACGTATAATAAACAACGATGAATTCAGATAACAGAACTGTTATAAACAAGGATATAAAACCCATGACAATGAAATATAAAATTCACAATGCCATTCATTTTTATATTACTGCATTTTAAGAAGCTATTGCAAATTTAGATTTAACTAAACTTATTCGTCGTCATCTAAATCAATACTATTGTTACATCGTTTTCAGTCGAATGACAGTTTCAAGAATCCAAAATACTAAATTAAAAAGTTACAAGAAAATTGTAATTATTGCCTCTCTCACTCAATAGACAACCCTTCCAATACTCAAGGTGTCTTTCTTTTTCATGTGTATCCCATGACTGGTCCTGGTGTGCATGTGAAGCATGTCAAGGTTCTGCGTACTTGAGTACATCTGTTGATTTTTGTGTGACTTGGTAACTGAACAAATGTAATAAAAAATTGTATTTATAATTTATATCTATTTTTGTTCTGTCTTAGTCAA
The DNA here is from genome assembly GCA_016746295.1 of Potamilus streckersoni. Lineage (NCBI taxonomy): Eukaryota > Metazoa > Mollusca > Bivalvia > Unionida > Unionidae > Potamilus > Potamilus streckersoni. The sequence goes on from JAEAOA010000531.1 coordinate 775,127, forward strand.
GTCAGCACTTACAAACGATATACATCGTAATGATATCACTACATGTGAAACCTTATTGGCATCATAAATATAGATGGCTTCAAATACAGTGCAGATTTATACATAGCAGGCTGCAATATAATGTTGCTTCTGAAATTCAATTATCCCTATGTTGGAAATTACAACAAGCTGCCTGATTATTAGTTGCTGTCAGTAGGGTCTGGATTAGAAGTCTCCGTTATGTGACTTGCTTGTAGAAAAGATTTTTCGCAAGTGCTCACTAAGTGAACTTGGGTTTCATTCAGAGGATAAAACTATATCCTAATAGAGACTATTGCTGATATGAGAATAAATCTGAGCGCAACTGGGAACATAGACTACTTTGGTGACTGCGTTGATTTTGTTGATTTAAGCCAGACTTTTTAAGCTGTTGTATCATCCTTTCTAGCGAATGATCTGCATAATGAAAATGAGGACGTTATTACGAGCGTCTTAGAACAATTATATTCTATTGCAACTGCGATAGATGATATTGCCAAAGGACATGCTGAAAAAAGCTAGCCGTAGTGTAATCTTGCAAACATTTTAAGACATGTAAACGCACATTGCTCGCAAGCCAGGCTATGATAAAACCATCTATTACGCTATATCGAAATTGCTGTTAGTTGTATATGAACTGGAGAAAACAAACAATAGCAATATTGAAGACATCAGCTAGATCAAATAAGATCGTTAAATACCGCATGCACATTTATCAGGAACGCACTCAGAATAAGTTGCCAGACGTATAAAGATGATCTCGACCACTTTGAATTTTATGCAACGATCAAATTGGGAAGATCTATGCGCGTACTAGGAGAAGAGTAGACTTCGGAGCAAAACGTTTCTATATGAGTTTGTCAAGACCAGAAAGTTTTACTCTGAGCAGCATTTATTTACTCACAGTAGTTTAGTTGCCACCATTAATTTGAGCTTCAGTGCCAACCCTTTTTTATTCTGCAGAACTGATATTTTTTTTGCATAAATTTTCTCATATGTGTTGTTGCATATAGGACTACCATGATTTTATCTACTATTCTCAATTCTTTAACAAGATCCGCCATTTTGGATGCAAATCCACGCATCGTGGTACTGATTTGATTCTGTACACAGGACATAGTATAAACAGGACATAATCTACACAGGACATAGTATACACAGGACATAGTATACACAGGACATAGTCTACACAGGACATAGTATACACAGGACATAGTCTACACCGGATATAATATACACAGGACATAGTCTACACAAGACATAGTATACACAGGACATAGTATACACAGGACATAGTCTTACTTGCATGTAATAGTTTTGTTCTGAAGTCGATCTGACTCCACGTTTTTTCAAAGTAGTCTGCGCTATGATCCCAACACCAGACATCAGAATGTGACGGGTTAGAAGATCCCCACTCTGACGGGGTTCGTTATACCCTTGAATGGTTTGTAAGAAGTTGGGGTCGGGTGTTCCCAATATTTATTTAGATGTGGTACTCATCCAGACTCGATTATGGTTCAGAAGTTAGTGAATGTTGGTATATGGCTCTGAGCCCCGATCCTTGGTTTTTAATCATCTTCTGATTTCCGTCAGTCTTATTCTCTCTGTGTTGCCTTCCCTTACTCCTCCCTTTTCGCTCCTCCCAGCTACTTCTCCTCCTCTACTTCCCTCGTCTATCGTCGACTCTGATTTCGACTTTGACTGTACCAAACAGTCTCTCTCTCTCTCTCTCTCTCTCTCTCTCTCTCTCTCTCTCTCTCTCTCTCTCTCTCTCTCTCTCTCTCTCTCTCTCTCTCTCTCTCTCTCAGAGATTCGGGACTCTACCTCTAACCGGAAGTTGGTCCCCCGAAAAGCTTCCTTTGAAGTTTACGTTCTTTGTTCTTGTTCCCAATCCTTTGTCCTTCGATTCCCGCCAATTTTACGAGTGGCGTTTCCGAAATATTTCTTACAACAGTGTCTTATGACAGTCTCAGGCATATACTAACTGATTTTGAGCACGGTCACTAGTGTTCTCCGAATTTAAAAGATAGGCTCACCCATTAGCTGAATTTCGATTGGATGCCGCTTGCCTGCCTCAATCGACTGAGCTGTCAAGGTTCTGTCTGTCCACCTCAATAATCCTGCGGGATCCCCTTTGATCTCCGACCTATGTATATAACGCATGGGTGCAAGGAACCGGTTGGACTCGGAAAACTACGTTTTATGGCGATTTACATAGTCGCTTGGCACTGCTGGCGGCAATTGTCCATACATCAAACACGTTGAATTATGCTTATACATCGGTTAGTTTAGGCTTGCAGAACGTGACACAGAAGCAAACAACTTAGGAAAGTGCCAATACTTAATGCTAGTGGAATTGCTGTCAATATATCGGTACGAGTTCATGAAGAAGTAAGATTGTTAGTCATAACATCGATAATATGCAGTAAGTTCTTCGCGCTGTCCGTTTTTCGAGGTGGCTGTCCTTTTATAGTTTCCATTATATATTCAGAAACATAAAGTAATTGGACACCACCAAAAAAACATCTAGAAGCCTTTATCAACTCAGTTGAAAACGACACTTCCAAACATATCAACCATACTAACAAATACTCTGACTTGACAAAAGAAGAAAAAGAAGCTCTACAATCACTGAAAAGCAGAACAGACACCATAATTAAGTCTGCAGATAAGGGTTTCGCTGTGGTCGTTATGAATAAGGAAGACAACGTTAGTGAAGGAAACAAACAACTATGTGACGATAGGTACTACCAAAAACTAGACCATGATCCAAAACTGGAATATGCAAAAACTATCACAAATATTATTGACGAGCCTTACCAAATCGAGCATATAGACCAGCATACAAAACACTATTTAAGCCAAGAAAACCCAAGGGCATGTAGATTTTATCTTCTGCCTAAAATCCACAAACATGGAAACCCGTGCAGATCTATAATCTCCGGTAACGGGCACCCCACAATAAGGATATCTGAATATTTTTTATCATTTCTTGAAACCACATCTCCACAAACTACCATCATATCTTCAGGAAACAACGGATTACTTCATGAAAAGCAAAGCAAGCGAACCCATTACTGCCAGATAGATTGCTTGTTTCCTTAGACATCACATCTTTGTATACTAACATACCGCACAACGAAGGAACACAGGCTTATAGAGAAGAATGGGAAACAAGAGCTATAGACAATGCGTCCACTCACTTCCTAGTTAAATTCCTAGAGATTGTCCTAAAACTCAATAACTTTGAATTTATTAAAGACAACTACCTCCAAATCAGTGGAAACGCAATGGGTAAAACAAATGCTAATATTTGTATAGGACAACTGGAGGGCCAACTTCTAGCGTCGGTGGAACTTACAATATACCAGTGGGTACGCATTATCGATGATACAGAAATGAAGTGGCAACATCTAAAAGAAAATCTGGATGACTTCATACCCAAAGCAAACAACTTCCATCCTTCAATAAAATTCAATCTGAAACTCAAACCACGTTTTCCTGGACACAACAACCAGATTGGTAGAAAATAAGTTCCATATAGACATTTACTCAAAAGCAACCAACAAACACCAGTCTCTCCTCCCAACCAGCTGTCATTCAAAACACTGCATTCGGAACATCCCATATAGCCAAGCACCGAGAACACGCAGAATTTGCTCCGACGATGAAATATTCCAAAAAGGTCTGATGAATTATCAAAAGACCTGATAGCGGAGGAAACCCAAAGGACCAAACAAACAAACAAACCGCAATGTCCTACTAAAATATGGAGAGAAGGAAAAGACTGATATAATACAGGTTTGTTCGGAAGGATTTTATTGTTGGCTTCCGTTAGTCTCGAGGGACGATGGAAATGCGCCCATGAAAGGTGTCCCAGTTTGTAGTTGTGCAGCGTCTTCTGTGGCTATAAAGCCCCACACGGGAGTGGAAATCCTTGCTGCAGTTGCTGCACTTGAAGTTTGAGTCAGGTCTTGGTTGGAATTGTATCCTCCTCCTCTGAGATCTTTTCTCATCGGTGAGCTGTCGTAACTTTTTCTGGTTGGCTTTCACACCTGTGAACAGAGCATGTCGCAGCTGAACTTGTCGAGGGCAAGCTCTTCCCAGGTGTTGACCTCGATCCCAAGATCTTTCATATCGTGCTTGCAGACATCCTTGAAGCGAAGATGTGGCCGTCTGATTGATCTTCTGCCTGAGAAAAGATTAGAGTAGAGAAGGTATTTGGGGATCCGTCCATCATCCATGCGACGCACATGGCTCAGCCATCTGATGCGACGTTGGCGAAGGAGTATGACCATGCTGAGAATTTTGGCCTGTTGAAGCACCTTGTTGTTTGTCACACGATCGCTCCAGGTGATCCCGAGTATGCGACGGAGACAACGCATGTGAAAGGCACTCAGTCGTTTCTCCTGAGAGGTGTACAGGGTCCAACTTTCGCTGGCGTACAGGAGAGAGCTAAGCACGCAGGCACGGGATACGAAGATTTTAGTTTTCAATGTCAGCATGCTGTTGTTCCACCCTCTCTGCGACAATCTAGAGAGAGTTGTTGACGCCTTTTCAACCCGCTTGCTGATCTCAGCATCGAGTGAGAAGTTGTTGGTGATGGTAGAGCCAAGGTAAGTGAACTCACTGACTAATTCTAGTTTGTAGTTATTGATGATTATGCTGGGAGGGTCTGCGTCCTGAGCCATAACGTTGGTTTTCTTTAGGCTGATGGTCAACCCGAATTCATCATATGCTTTAGCAAAGCGGTCCATCAGGCGTTGTAGTTCAGCTTCTGTGTGAGTGACTATAGCAGCATCATCTGCAAAGAGCATGTCCGTAATTGTTGATTTCCTTACTTTGCTCATTTCCTTCATTCGTACAAGGTTGAACAGTCTGCCGTCTGAATGCGTGTGCAGGTAGATCACTTCTGTGGACGTTCCAAAGGCGTACTTAAGCAGGACAGCGAAGAAGATGCCAAAGAGCGTGGGGGTAAGGACACAGCCTTGTTTCACTCCGCTGTGGATGTTGAATGGTTCGGACGATGAGCCATCATGCTGCACTGTGCCTTTCATGTCTTCATGGAAGGACTGGACCATGCTTAACAGCTTTGGAGAGCATCCAATCTTCGTCAGGGTTTTGAAGAGTCTGTCTTTGCTGACCAGATCGAATGCTTTAGTGAGGTCTATAAAAGCCAGGAAGAGGGGTCTGTTTTGCTCCCTGCACTTCTCCTGCAGTTGCCTGATTGAGAAGATCATGTCGATTGTGTACCTGTCTGCGCGGAACCCACACTGAGACTCTGGATACACTCTGTCGGCCAGCATCTGCAGTATTTTTAGGATGACTCTAGCGAAGACTTTACCCACGATGCTGAGAAGTGATATGCCCCTGTAGTTGTTGCAGTCACTTCTGTCGCCCTTGTTCTTATACAGAGTTATGATGTTGGCGTCTCTCATGTCCTGAGGCACCGCATTTTCATTCCATTACTGGCAGAGAAGATCATAAAGGTGTGTGAGCAGCATACTGCCGCCACACTTGATGACTTCTGCTGTGATGCCATCCTTTCCTGGGGCTTTACCTGTGGTCAGTTTCTCTATGAACAAATTTAGTTCTTCCTCAGTAGGTTTCTCATCCAGTTTGGTCAAACAAGGGAGGTTTTCAATGACGTTGAGTTTATCGTTGGTCACGTTATTCTCTCTGGAATACAGTTCGGAGTAGTACTTCACCCAGCGCTCCATCTCTTTGCCTTTGTCGTGAATGATATCGCCTGCAGAAGACTTCAGTGGAGCTATCACTTTCTTCGTTGGACCCATTGCTTTCTTTATGCCATTGTACATGCCTCTGATGTTTTCGTTGTCTACTGCTGACTGGATGCTCTGACAGAGTTGAATCCAGTATTAATTGGCGCATTGCCGTGCTAACCTCTGCACTTTGCTTCTGTTAGACCTATATGCATGTATCTTGACTTTTATCTTACGAAGAGAAAAGAAAATTGACTAAATTCCATTAAAATCATTCTCTTCTTGAAGTATCATCGTGATTGCTTTAGTAATCGCCATTACATCCACACCCCAAACACATCGTCTTCTTAGTTTCAATCATGTTCAAACTATGTCGCATCGATTAACCTCGCAAAATCAAACCAAAAAAAGAAAAATATAATCAGCCAGAAAATAAAAATAAAACAAGTCGCGAAAAGAAGTACAAACAAAGACAATACATGAAGAGGAGAAAGAAGAAAAAAGAAACTGGAAAAGTCAACAGGAGGAAAAATGGAAGAAGGAAAAGATATAAAAGACACAAATAATATAAGGAAAAACATAAAAGGTACTAAAAAAATAAATTCTTGGGAAGAAAACGAAAATCCGAGGAAGTGATCTCAGCTAGATCCAAGAGTGAAATCAATGTAGAGCTAATGTATGACGACAGAGAAGATTACATAATACAGTCGGGAACAATAAAATATTCAAAGCCATATAGTGGTTACAAAATGAAAGACTGTTGTACTAAAATGAAATATAAACTTGATTCAAGCAAAAATGTTAACGACTAAGCGATTTTAAATGGACTGTGAAAAAGAATTGATGTTTCATAATGAAATGACAACGACTAAGCAATTCTAATTGGACATTGAATTATAACGTAACGAATAGCATGGACTTGACGCGTGATATAATTTTCATTTACATATACGCAATAACCTGCTGACCTATTTAGGCTTATGGTACTTTTAAACTTAGCCTAAATTTTAAACATATTATCAGGTATTGCTCTCTGGCAGAGAGAACCGTAATCTTGGCCTGTAAAGACATAAATGACAAAATATACCTCACATTCAAAATATTTTCCAAACTATTAATTTCATCATACTCTAAAATTATAAACAGTATACACGAAAACACCATACATGTAATAGTATCTTGATACCTCATTATTATTATTCTTTTATTTATTGAAACGAATAAATAAGAAAATTGCCGTTATACATTTTCGGAACATTTTTAAAAATCATTTTCTCTCCCAAGATTCTATTTTTCGGACACATATAAAATAGATAATATTATTCCAATTATGACATTATCTTAAAATATATTTAGAGAGAACACGGCTAATATCCATGATCTAGATAGTAGTGACAATCCTCTCACGAAACTGGGTCATATTTTCAACACTTGCAACACGCAGAATAAAAAGAAATGACTGGCAAAGGTCACTATATAAATAGATCAGTAAACATAACTAAAAAGGGAAAAGGCAAGGAAACCCAATCGCTAGACTGATGTTTAGCAAGAGGAGAGTACGAAACTATGTTCTAGCAAGCGAGAGGCATGGCCCAGAAACCACCTTTCTTTGCTCCATTGTGGGGAAGGAGTACGAGCCTAGGCTTAAGCAAGCTAAAGGAAAACTAACACAATATGACCGAACATAGCAAAGAATAACCTCGATCTGGTCGCAGGTTAATGTTACTGGGTGTGACATGATGCCCCAGTGCTACACATCACTATGAACTGCCACACTGCCGACATCATAGCGATATGAGAGAAAAATTGTTAAAGCTACGTTAATAATTTAAATAACACATACACATACACACACAAACCATTAGGACAATATATGACCATAATCCAATGAACGAACAAAATATCAATTATTACACCGTTCTCATAAGTGCCGTCTTAAGGCATGGGCACTCCATGCAGTTGCCCAGGGCCTTACGCTTCCAGGGGCATCATGCTGACGATATTGTTCATGAATATTAGGGCCGGTAGCGGACACCAATGGATTGCTTTGCCCAGCTTACAATGTGGCATTAGTTTTCATGACAGGATGTGGACTAACGTTGAGTCGTCTATCCTAATGTTGGGGATGCTGCTGAGCCCATGTATGTGAAGTCAACATGGGCTATCACGCAGATAACAGATCGTTATTTGGATAAGAAGGATTTTTGTGGAGAGGCAAGGCTGTCCGAAGATAGTCTTGATGTACGGACCTGCTGTCAGATGGAGTTTGAGGAACAGAAGACAAGTGCAATGTTCCGTGATAATTCGATTGGGTCAACAACCCCACAACGTCACTTTGCAGTGCCACCCAGTTATCTTGAAAGGATATGGCCAAAACTATGTTTTCCTTTTATTGAATAGGTGTTGGTTTGTTTAAGTATGTCCATGAATTGTTTGTCCCTATAAACCCCTTTGCCCCTATAAAACATTTCACATAACCTTTTCCATACCTCGTACAGTAGCGCCTATGGAGGTCAACTCGAATATTGTTACTAATTCTCTCCCCGATTGAGGCCTAGCCACTTGTAACACTTGCCATTTTCCCCCATAGTGTCCTAATGTTAAATTCCTACTGACTCATGGTAATTTCTCGTATGATCATATAACCTTTTCCACCATTTTCTCTATAGTTTTAAAGCAGTGTGACTCTATGGTGGCGCATGTTACTACTGGTATAACACTAACTTTATCAGGTCTCACAGGTTTTCTGAGGTGGCATTATTCTGAATCTTTAATCGATGTTGGCAAATGTTATACTGCCTATTTGGATACCTTTACAATTAACTGGATGGTTTCTGATGCTGTACTTTAAGTGTTCCGAAAGCTAATGCGAGTGTAATGATTGGTAAACACCCATATCTTATGTTGATAACCACAAAGCTTTACAACAATCCAATTGTAACCTCAAAAACAGGTACTGCAAATCTCGTTAAGAAATCGCGAGAAAACAAAGATTCGTAAATATGCGCATCTTTAGATGACGACAATAATATATAATACCTTTCGCAACGACCCATAAGGACTCGACCATTTATTTATTTATTTTGTAGGGTGGCGTCAGAAAGAAAGCACAAAATTATGCTAAAGAAAAAAATCCATCTTTTAAACAGCTTGAACAAATTCTTGCTCTAATTGACAGGAAAGGGAATGTATTATATCTGTATATTTAGTCGAAGAGGAAAAATATATATCTTAATGTAACAAATATTTCCTCTCGAAAGCCCACACCATCCGCCCGCGGAAAATTAAATTATTACAATATTCTGCGGATCTAATGCTGCTGGGCCAAAAAGGGGCAACAACTAAAACAACAAAAACAGCAAGAGTTGTCCATAAGAGCATCACACACGGAGTGGGGAAGGTACTGAGACTGCTCGGCTACCAATAACTCAGTTTGAAATATTGCCGCGGTTTAACCATTATGTGTTTCTGTTTCGCAAAGCAAACCTGAACACACAATCTGTCAGTTGAATGTGTACATACCAGTCTGAACCGACTTGATTTTGAGTTCAGTCACCGATTCCCTCCAGCACTGTGATTAGGTTCAAAAATCACCGTGTACAAATGATGTTTAAAATGAAACGTTGATGCTTAAAAAAAAAAAAAAAAAGTTCTCTCTATTTCACATTCTTTCACACACTAAATGTCACGTGCTTGCACCTACTAATTGTTTTGACAGAGTTGTAAGACTGTACCGCTTGAACTATGTAAAATACGTTAAAACGCTGTTCAATTGAACCGAAGAAAAATAAAAATCTGCAACTTTGATAGTCCATTGTTCAATCAATAACTCATATCTACTCGTTTGTGATGCCAAGACGTATGCATATGCAAATTTTAAGGCAGATCATTAAGTATTTTTTAAAATAACTTACTACCTTTGTCTTTTTCTGTGATTCACCGGTTTTGAAACGCATACTCAAACACAACAATCATTGATTAGTGTTGAAGCTGATTGTACGCAGTGAATACAGCAGTGGCACATTTAAATAGTCAGTGCTGGCTTGGCTGGACAGATAAATAGCATCCTGGATTTTGTGGAGGTTATTGTTTGTCGTTCCGTTTGGAGCAACTGAAATTCAAAGGTAATATTGCGCGGTAAAAGTGTTGAATGGTCTAAGATTATCGTGCTTATTATATTATGAAATTTATTACCAGAAACTTGTTAGGTTTTTATATTTGGAACTCTCCCGTGGCTTAATGGGCCAAGGCCTTGGGGTCATAGCTGGTCAATGGACCGGGTTCACGTAGTCTGTTAATGACACGGATGTTATTTTCCAGTTGCAATTGTATTCATTTTTTAAAAATTAATTTAAATAATGTTTGTTATGGCTTCTTATTGAATTGTTGTGGTTTGCTCTTTGTTTGGGTATTTTTATTTTTTTCTTGGATGCGTGGACTATCGTTGAATGTTGGTAGAATGTAATAGAACGCACACAAATATTTTTGGTTGGTGGAGCCTAAAACCATCTTGCTATTTTACGTGAAGGAAATTTCCAGCCAGACTGCCATGCTTGATTATAGACACTTGGTTAGGAATATAATCAATAAAATAACCAGCGTTTACAACTGAGCTAATCTGTTTTTCAATGGACACGCATACAATAATTAAGAAAACAACAAAACAGAATTGTTGGAGGCCGTCTTTTGAATGTTACTTTGTCATAATTGTTCAAGTTGAATGCTTAGGGAATTTTTATTATTATTACTATTATTATTATTATTATTATTATTATTATTATTATAAAAGAAAAAATGACCACACCTAATTTCATAACAATGATAACAGTATAAAATTCTGCTCGTACTACAGAAGATATTTATAGGATAAATTTAAAAAAAGGCACGAGCATGACAAGTCACATTTTGCCGGCAGCGGTATGAGGCAATGTTGCATCATGTTACGTACGTATAATCAATTTAAGATGGCTTGGTGTTGCTGATCTTGTTGCTGGCTAAGTGGCAGACATAAATAAAAAAAAAATACCAAAAGCAAACAAACAACTCAAAAATTTTATTATTAAAAAAAAAAAACGTTTTCTCACATTTTCTGAAAACAGGTGACTGAGCTAAGTGTTGAAAAAATCAATAGTCTGAGGAATAGAAATCATGAAATCATAATAGTGTAGCGGTGGTTTGTAAATTGCTTTGATGTAAGCGACTGACAGGTATATTTGTCTACAGTAATAATGCTATATTCGACATGACTGGTAAAGTGTGCATGCAAAGGAGCTCTAAGCCTATGTGAATTTAATGAATAGCGTATTTTACTCTCAGTTTGAAACTAATATTTCATTTTTAAATTAATCGAGGTATTTTGTGGATACCACAAACAAAAATGATAAAGGACTCCTAATCATCAGGATTTTTATCAAGCCTTGTAGAATGTTTACCAGTCTAATGACCACGACTAATTCTGGGAGCATTCAGTTATATTACTCTGGTGTCCATCAATTATGTGCCTATGAAATAAATGGAACCCGTGCAGAAAGCAAAGTTTGCATTGATCGAATTATGCCATAATAAAACATGGACTATGGTTAGAACAGGAGAAACACACTGATTGTTTTGCACTCTGTGCTTAAATTAAATTAATGTCATAGTTAAGATATAATTTAATTTTGATTGCATTAATTGCTAGATTTGTTACCTTTGACCTTGCTAGTTACCACAACTCAGAAGTAACATCTAACATGATTTAGATACCTGAATGTCCTATTCAGCACTTATGTATATAGGATTTTGGGATGTACTATTTCATTTTAATTGGGCTGGAGGAAAACCATACAATATTTTTTTAAAACCAAAATATTTTTTTTCTTTTGCCATAATTTAATAATTTTGTATCATCTAATGGATATAAGAAGTTCTTTTTTCTGTAATTCAAGAGTACATTTATTTAGTTCAAGCTATTTGGCCTTCATCCCCACATTAAATGGCCAGTCTTTATATGGAAATACCAAAAGTCTTCAACAGACTTTAGTTTGGTTTAATTAATGTAATTTTTAGGGTGGGTGGGTGCAAGAAGCTATGATTGATACATCCAAATATCTCAAGCTACAATAAGAGATGTTAGATGTTGCCTGCAAAATGTTTATCATTTCAAAATGCACAGCTTCAAATTCAATTTATAGGTGGTTATTCAATATAAAATAAATTGATTTTGTTCATGCCAAATAACATGATAAAAAATTGCAGTTTTCTTATACTGTATATTCATAACTAAATTGACTATCATCCAGTTAATTGTGTTTACAGTTATTTCAGGTATACATGTATGTTGTTAAGTCAATTTTATAAATGCTTGCAATTAACATGACAGCATTTTATATGATATGGACCATAAGAATGAAGAGAAGGAAAATAAAAACAGTAGACATTATTACCAATGTATTTGTTCCAGTGTGTACACCACCCACCCCTCATCCCACCTATATTTTATCAACATCATTACTGTCACATAATCAACTAGCCATCCAAAAGTCTGAAACCCCGAATAATCTTGCTCTGATGTATAGAACAAAAAAAAAAGAAACTATTATGTTCATTCTATGAGTTAAAATAAATTATTATGGTAGAAAGAAAAATAAAATATTCAAACTGGAAAGAAAATCTGAAAAATCCCCCCCATTGAAAATGAAAAATAAAACCAAGTCTTGAATATAAGTGTGACAGTTGTTAAATGTTCATTTTAATTATGAAATAAAGAACAAACAAATTTGCATGTCTAATGGGTGTCAAATATGCTTTCCTTGTACTTTTATTTAAGAAGAATTTAGAACACTCAAATGCAATGGCACATATCATCAGACATGACATCAAGCTGTTGAACATCTATTTTTTGTTGTTTTTGTTGTTTTTAAAGAATAAAAGACCAACATACTCAAGCATAAATATAATTTATACCCATTGTTAGGCTGGCATGAAGTCTATTTATTGTTTAATCTGAAAAATTGCAGCAACTATGGTTGACAATATTACTCAATAATGAAAGGCTTTCAGTTTGCTGGTGTGTGCATACACAGCACACATGTACAGATCAAACAGAAAAATAACAAATAATAATGATATAATATATATATATATATATATATATATATATATATATATATATATATATATATATATATATATATATATATATATATATATATATATATATATAGAGGAGAGTTTAGTTCCGACTATTATTCCATTTTAATGGACTATTTTTAGTAAAAAATGTCATTATATGCAGATTCTTTAATTTATTGCTGTGTACCCTTTATACACCAGTTCTATATTTAGCATATCTCTTCCAAATATTCTGATGATGATTTGCACAGAAGGCCTCAACATACAACCAGAAACAGTAAAAGAAAAAAAACAACATACAATTGCCCATACAAAAATTATTTGACATTTGATTTGGCCTTTGTCAAACTTTGTCCCTTTTCAATATTTCTGAGATATTTTTAAAAGAACAGAAATTGAAAGAGACAAAACATTCAAACATCAGGAATGAAGGATGGAACACAGATTTTATTTGTATAATTTATAAATATTAAGGAAGAAGTGATTACTATGCAATGTATCTTGGTAAAGTTACTGGCCGGATCTGTATCAAATATACTGGTAGAACCTAATACCCCTGGTAACTATCACAAAGCATTGTCATTGGGGAATTAGCTTATAAAACTGCATCCACATAAAAAATGTTGACATTCATGAACAAATTTGCCTTATTTATCATGTGCATAGAAAGAATGAACTGTACCAAATAAACTTGCACATGCATCTCGTGAAATAATACATACAAGTTTATCTCCTACCCAAACTATAAGTGATTTTGCATTTTTGTCTCTTTCAGCATGTCTGCATTAAAGCTAAATGTGTCTAACTGCATTGACATGTACATTTGGTGTGGTAATACTACATCAGACTTGAGATAGTATTTTGGATAGCTCTGTGTGTATTTTGTTGTGTCGGAACATATTAAGCAGTTTAAAAATGACTAAGAAAATGATTAAAAACTCAGCATTGTTTACATTCTTTAAAGCTGAATGAATAGTCTAATGAAGTTACATATTGGTTTTCTTATGGAAACCCTTTAATATTTGTGATCACATATTTTGATGCCAATTTGTTTTTTATCTGGGATGCAGGAAATCACTTATGTTGGAATCCTCCATATGTATGTAATATCTGGGCAGCAAATTCAAAGGCTTGCCAGTCCAGCTGAGTGAGAAAATGTGATTATAATTGATTATTATAGCTGTGCTGATATCTTCAAAGACAGAATTCAGTAGCAGAAAGACCTCCAGATGTGCATGTTTTTTTTTATAAGAGTGCATCAAAGCAAGATTATACATTAGCTAGGCAGAAAGTTCAAAGACTTCAACTGGCTCCAGAGTTGTGGGAAAATGTGCTAATATTTACAGTGATGGCATTCTAAGGCAGAAAGACCCAGACATGTACATTATAAGATCACATCAAAATGAATAACTTTAGCTTTCATTGTTGTATTCATTTTGGAGTGTAGAGGATTAAGTAGTGCATGTGACCTCAAAATCAAGACATGTTGATGTTTAGACAAAATGATGTCTGCAAATTTGGATAAGTCTTTTGGGATTAAAGGGCAAATTGACAAAGATTGTAATGAGGTTCAGAAGAGTACTAAAGTTGCAGAACTGATAGTTTGGATGGGACAGTAGCCAAGTGTGTCATGCCTGGTATAGTGTTTGGTATAAGACCTTTCTTTGGTTTGACAAAATTCAATCTCACTCCGATGGACAAACAAAAGCTGTATGTCAGTAGAGTAAAAAAATGTGGAAATTAAATTCAATGGCAACTAATAGTTTTTCTAATTTGCAATGTTTCACATTTTCTGGGTATGTACTGCAGTTTTTGCTAGTGGGACTCTTATTTCTAGCAAGATGGGAGTCCTCTATGTTTTGAAATCCTAGTGAGACCCAGTTGTATCTGGTTTCTTTTATTTTTGTTTATGTTTGTTTTAAAGCAGAATCTCTGTGTCAATGGATATTAAAAGCACAATCATCAAACATTTTTTGTTTCTTGAAGCACCAAAATATTCTTGTGGGATTCTGTGCTTGTTTATGTGTCTTAGTTACCAGTGCTGTTTTAAGAAGTTTGGGGGCCCTACACACAAACACTAAACTGATAACACAACTGGCACGTAAATTTTGTTTTTGGGCCACCGTAGGGCCCTCTACAGTGCAGTGTCTTATACACGTGCCTTAAAATGGCACTCTTACAGTGGCAGAGTCTTTGAATATTAAAAGGGACAATAGCTGTTAAATATTTATCCCACAATGGACAATAAAACTTCATCTGTCCACAATGAGCCATGATATTGACATCTGTGATGACTACTATATTTGTCTGTGATAGAAACCAGTTTGGACAGATAAATATTTATCACTTAAATATGGATTTTCCATAATAAATAATGTTTGTGCTGTAACTAAAATCTAACACAAATACTGTTTGTCATATTGAAAATTATTACCATTTCATATTCCTCAATTATTACCATTATATATTCCACAGTTGTTACCATTTCCAATTCTTTAATTTCATTTACTATTGCTCAAATTATTATCCAGTTTTTAACTTTGCCAGAACACTATTCTGTGATTCTGAATACTTGATAAACATATGTGTATTGAGTTAAATTACAGGGTTTGCAATACAAAGTAGCAGGTGTTGATGGCACATTTATGTGTATTGAGTTAAATTACAGGGTTTGAAATACAAAGTAGCAGTTGCTGATACAAAGTAGTAGGTGCTGATGGTACATTTATGTGTATAGAGTTAAATTACAGGGTTTGAAATACAAAGTAGCAGGTGCTGATGGCACATTTATGTGTATAGAGTTAAATTACAGGGTTTGAAATACAAAGTAGCAGGTGCTGATGGCACATTTATGTGTATAGAGTTAAATTACAGGGTTTGAAATACAAAGTAGCAGGTGTTGATGGCACATTTATGTGTATTGAGTTAAATTACAGGGTTTGAAATACAAAGTAGCAGGTGCTAATAGCACATTTATGTGTATAGAGTTAAATTACAGGGTTTGAAATACAAAGTAGCAGGTGCTAATAGCACATTTATGTGTATAGAGTTAAATTACAGGGTTTGAAATACAAAGTAGCAGGTGTTGATGGCACATTTATTTGTATAGAGTTAAATTACAGGGTTTGAAATACAAAGTAGCAGTTGCTGATGGCACATTTATGTGTATAGAGTTAAATTACAGGGTTTGAAATACAAAGTAGCAGGTGCTGATGGCACATTTATGTGTTTAGAGTTAAATTACATGATTTGAAATACAAAGTAGCAGGTGCAAATAGCACATTTATGTGTTTAGAGTTAAATTACAGGGTTTGAAATGCAAAGTACCAGCTGCTGATAGCACATTTTCATCTTGTTTCATGGTTTTACTGCTGTGTATAAAACTGTAGCAGAACTGTCTTCAAATTGTTGATGCCAATAATTTTCAAAAGAAAATGCACAGCAACACAACATTTGAATTCTTTTGGATCCTGATTAGGATAAAGGTGGAAATTGATGATCCAAAAACAAGATGGGTAATTTCTTATATTTTTTTATCAGGTACCTATCACAATAATGATGAAGTGTCTTACGAATTAGAAAAGGTCTAAAAATCATTTGAAAGATCTAGATCAGCAGAATGCATTCAAAGTTGTCATAATAATGTAAAGCCTTTTTATCATTGTAACTCATCTTGAAATTAGGAAGCAAATTTAGTTCTTGTGCAGTATTTAGCTTGCTTCAGGCAGAAACCTGCAATTGGCAAGATGGCTGATTCAATAATAATAATAATAATAATAATAATAATAATAATAATAATAATAATAATAATAATAATAATAATAAAAATAATAATAATAATAATATTATTATTATTATTATTATTATTATTATTATTATTGAATAATAATAATATATTATTATTATTATTAAATAATTAATTAATTAATAATAATAAATTTATTTTCAGACAGTGCATCTCATTTAGCTAATGATCTCACATCAGAAATTCATACAATATAGATGTTTACAATATTTATAAAAGAAAAGTGAGTAATAATTGTTGTTTAATGTTACATGAATATTATATTTAAAACTTGTAACAAATAGAAAAGAGAATTAATGTTATATGAATAATTCTTTTAAAACTTGTATGCAAGAACAAAAAGAAGTATTAATGTTATATGAATATTTCATTTAAAACTTATATATAAATATGAATAAAGGAGAATTAATATTACATGAATGTTTCATTTAAAACTTGTATATTGTACATATAAGAACAAAGTAGAAACTGTATGAATGATAAAATATTACATGCTTAGGTAATTGATCCATTCCACTTTAAACATTGTTATCTTGCTTTAATGATTGATCCAGTTTATGTAAATGTTTTTTTTTTCAGTGACTTAATTCTTGGTTTAGCTAGTTTTTAACAGTGTTTTGATATTAAAGAGTTAAAAGAGGCAGTACTTGCATAAGCATATCACTTAGATAAAAATTACAAAGAACCAATGTACATCAATGTCATGCAAAATTTGTCAAAAGCAAATCAGTAAAAAGACTGAATCATATCAGCAGATGGTACAAGTCTAAATGTATGTTTTAACCAAATATTAGTTTGTGTTCATAAACCCCACATTATGTGTTAATACAAGCATAATAGGTCACAAATAATTTCCTTTTTGACATTGGTAGATATTTATTGTCTTATGAACAATGATGGCTAGGAAGCGAAAATGTTGCAGACATAATCTGTGTTGTGATGTCTTGCTCATTTATCATTATGTAGTAGTTTATGACATTTTGCATTAGATATATAATCATCATTAACAGATGATGGAATGGGGCTTTGTAAAAATAATCTGTTGGATGTCCCAAGTATCATTGCAGTGGTCATTATATAGATTCCATAGTCTTGACACCATTAATTGATGTGATTAAATCAGACTGGTCTTGGATTGTATTGACCATATGTGTGGAATGTTGCATAATCTGCATGCATATCAGTTTCAGTGTTCACATTATACAACAGTAGATTATTAATGTACAAGGGAAATAAGATAGGTTGTAGGATTGAACCCTGGGATATGCCATATTTTCATCCACCAGAAATTAACAGACTGCTGTTTGCTGGGTTCTGTCACTAAGACAGGATTGTGTCTTGGAAATATTTTTTTTTTTTCACTGAAGTTACAATAAAAGAACCTTTCAATTAGCATGTCGTGGAAAACAAATTCAGATGTCTTTTGATGAATAATAAAGATTGATCATATATTTTTATGTCTTTGGGCCATTTATCAGTTATTTTTATCAGCACTGTATAAAATAAATAGATCCAAAGCTTGATTGGTGTGTTGATGTAGGATGTTATCTGTAAGAAAATTTTATTTGTTTTGCTTTAAGTTTCATTGTAGATTATGAAATGGTGGGTACAACTGATTTTATAATGTTGTAGTGCTGATTTGGGTAAAACTAAATTTGTAAATTTATTGTGCTAATCTGACAAAAAATATGGTTGCCACAGGAGCCATCTTGTTATTGCTATTACTTAGAAATGGAAAGTCATTTCAACATGTGGATTTCAGTTAAAAGATTTTGTATTTAGCCTTGAATAAAAATGGAGCAGATCCTATATAACTGTTATGAAGGCCATCTTGAAAATCATATTATCTCAGCTCCTGAATGGCTGGTCATATCAGCATGGAGAGATTGCTGAAAACATCTTTATATCTTACCTGGTTGATCTTGAATAAAAATGGTGTTGATTTAAAAGTCAATAAAACTGGCATGGTGGCTGTTTTTGAAAATCTTGATACCACTCAGTAAGAGACTTCTTATTAAGTCTAGTTGGTCCTAAATAAAATTGGTACCAATATGGCCATCTTGGTAGCCATGTTTAGAGTGCTGTTATTACTACTTCTGGAGTGGTGATCACATCAGCATGGGTTTGTTTCAGTAAAAGACTACTTATGATGCCTAACTGTAAATCTGTCACTTAGCAAAGCCACCATAGGATTCCTCTTGAAAATCTTATGGTTACTCATCCCAAAAGGAAAGTCCTATTGACATCAGGTTTCTTGAATAGATTTCTTATAGTGTCTAATTAGTCCCAAATGAAAAATTAAACCCATCTGACACTATGGAGATCATCTTAAAAAACTTGTTATTGCTACTCCCATGGTGACCAGTGACCTAACCTTCCATTCTAAGGCTTCCAGTGTCTTAAGTTTTTAACTGGAAGATAGGTCCATGTCTCCATAGAATTGCCATCTTGTGACACCCCAGTGCTCAAGGTAAGGGGTCAGGCAGGTGCATGTATTTGCAGAGGTTTTAATGCTGTAGGGGCACTGACCACCCCTTGTGCTGACTAGCAAACTCCTGACTCAGTAAACCTTTGAGAATACACCCTGTTCATATTAACTGAGATCCAGAAAATGTCCAAGAAAATATAATACTCTTGCATATATTGCATATATATACTCTTGTATAATACTCTTGCATATATTCATGGATTTTTCATCAGCTTTCATAATAGGATAAAAAAAAATCATGGAATAGCAACTTTTTACATTTAAAAGGGCAAAAAGGGAAATGTTGAGCTTTTTTTGCAGTTAATTCTTAATATTTGCAAAGGTTCTTGAACATTGAAATAATTCATAAGTCTAGGTTACTTGGAAAATTTAGATCTCCTTCTGCTCTTATATTTGTGGTTTTCTTGCCAATTACATCAGATTGTTTGATAAATTTGACATTGGGAATATTTTGTACCAAAATTTGGTAAAATGAAGAGTTAAGAATGGATGGAGTGAAAATTTAGCCCTCAAACATTAACAAACCCAGCTGGTTTGTATTTTATTGTAAGCCTTGTATTGTGATTGCTTCATTGTTGGCCTTGACCAAACCTTGTACTGTGATTGCTTCATTGTGGCCTTGACCAAGCCTTGTACTTTAGAATCTGAGCTCTCTGCTTCAAAGGATGATAAGATATGTAAAACTTTAAATTTTCCAGGTATATTTGGTGTTAAACAGAGAAGGTAAGGTTTGAAACTTTTGTTTATCTCACTTTTTATAGGTTTTTTTTTCCTATGCTTTAGCGTCAAGCATGCAGGAACCAACATGTATTGTCTGCCTTTAATCTCCTTGAGTTGTCTGCCTTTAATATCCATGAGTTGTCTGCCTTTAATCTCCATGAGTTGTCTGCCTCTAATATACTAAACCAAAGGGTAAAAATTTGTGAAACTACATGTGCATAAGGGATATAATTTTGAGGTCCAAAGGAGAGGGTCAAAGGTCAAATGTAGAAAAATGTTTTTACTTTGAGATTTTTGAAAATGTATTGATCAAACTTTGTACATGCAATCATAAATTGTATAAAGGATATAAGGACTTGAACTTTGGTTTATGGTACTTGTGCTTCCAGGGGTGGGAGGAAGCAGTGAGGCTTGGGCAATATGTAATAAAGAGCATGGGAATTTGGCATCACAAGCAATGGAAACAGTGCTGGTTCATGACTTAAAGAAATGTCACCAAGGCCAAAATAAAAAAAATGCATGGTTCTGGTAACAGTGTGCATAAAAATAAGGTATGAAAGCTGGTACTCTATTTTAATACTCATTTTTTTTTGTATCCAGTTCATATGAGTTTTTGTTATATTTTCTAATCTAAAGTAACTATTTCTGATGTCAAAAATGGGGATGGTCATTATTGATATATTTTGTTTTTGAGAGATGCTACATGATAAAGATTTTATACTGCTGAGGCAGTTAGAATAGGGTATGTCAGATCAACAGAATTAGAGATTTTTTTTCCTTTGGTTTAAATATGTCATATAGTGATGGGCTGGGACTTGACACCCTATTGTAGTGATCAGCTGGGACTTTACACCCTATTATAGTGATGGGCTGGGACTTTACACCCTATCGTAGTAATGGGCTGGGACTTTACACCCTATCATAGTGATGGGCTTGGACTTTACACCCTATTGTAGTGATGAGGTGGGACTTTACACACTATCATAGTGATGGGCTTGGACTTTACTACCTATCATAGTGATGGCTGGGACTTTACACCCTATTGTAGTGATGGGCTGGGCTATCACAGTGATGGGCTTGGACTTTACACCCTATTGTAGTGATGGGGTGGGACTTTACACCCTACCATAGTGATGGGCTGGGACTTTACACCCTATTGTAGTGATGAGGTGGGACTTTACACCCTACAATAGTGATGAGCTGGGACTTTACACCCTATTGTAGTGATGGGCTTGGACTTTACACCCTATCATAGTGATGGGCTGGGACTTTACACCCTATCATAGTGATGGGCTGGGATTTTACACCCTATTGTAGTGATGGGGTGGGACTTTACACCCTATCATAGTGATGGGCTAGGACTTTACACCCTATCATAGTGATGGGCTGGGACTTTACACCCTCTTGTAGTGATGGGCTGGGACTTTACACCCTATCATAGTGATGGGCTGGGACTTTATACCCCATCAACTGAGATAATTCCATGGCATATAAATGCATATGTATTTCTATAATACCTATTTGTGACAATGTAACAAGTTATGACTGCAAATACAACATTTTGTGATTCATAAATGAGCGTGGTGATATCTAGCATATAAATATAAATTAGTCCATTTAACATTTCCAATTGCATTTATATGTCATTTAAAATAATAGCAACAGTTCTTTTGGCAGCAGTGTATTGTGAACCTCACATCTTTGAGAAATCTCATGTGTTGTTTACCTTTGAAGTATAGGGCAAGTTAGATAAGTGTGTAGTCATTTTATAACATGACAATACAAGTGTAGGTTGTATAGAGCCAAGGCAACTGGAGTCAATTTGAAACTATGGTAGCTGACCCAGGCATATCCAATGTTATGATTCTCTTTCTGTCATGAGCTAGGAATGCTAAACACTAAAGCCTCGTGGCTTCCGCCTCTGTTAACCACAGTTTGCAACACTGGAGGACTTCAGGTCTTTTCTACACCACCACATGGGATATATTTAAAATTGTTTAAAATTGTTTAATGTGAAGTTGCTAAGAGTGGATAGTTTGAGTAGTTTTCAAGTTTGGTAGGTTGTATTTTTTCAGAGATTTTCTTTTCTTTTCAGGGACCATCACTAAAGGGATAGCTTTAAAATGACTCAAGTTGGACTCCAGAGGTTGGCATCGTCAGTGAGAACGACATTTGCTTCAGCCTCTAACAGGTGTTGCTTGCAGTCATCATCTACTGCTACTATACGGTTAAATACTTGTTCCAATTCCAAATCTCATCCCCTAGGTAGAGTTTCAAATACTCTGATAAATGCCTGTCATTGTAGCGGTGTGAGAAGCTTACATGGATCAAGTCAGAAATGGACAGCCGTTTATCGGTCAGATCTGCAAAGTGCCAAGAGAATTGTGGTGAAATTAGGCAGTGCTGTGATCACAAGGGAAGATGAATGTGGCTTGGCCCTTGGTAGATTGGCATCCATTGTTGAGCAGGTAACCAGCTAGATAGACACGATGGTTATTATTGTTTTTATTATTATTATTATTATTATTATTATTATTATTATTATTATTATTATTATTATTATTATTATTATTAATATTATTGATAAAATGTACAGCTTACATTTAAAAACAAGTATGGCAGTCAGATCAAGTAGAATTGGAATCATTAAATGATACTTCCAAAGTTGAAGTTTGATAATTTCATTTGAACCTGCAGTACCCTTAGGGATTACATAAGATAACACCAATCACGTGACTGGTCAATCTAAATAAAGAGACAGTGAGGGAGAGTGAGTGTGATCCCCTAGGGTATTACAGGTTCAATGAAATTATCATCAAACTTGGTAAGTAAGTTTAATTTCCATTTATGTGAAACCTTCCATACTTTAGGACCACACGAGATGTTTAGAGTGCATCCCATAATAGTAGTCTTCCTTTAGAAAGCATATGCATATAATGAATAGACTAGAAGATTCTGACAGTTTTTTTCAATGATTGTTGAACCACTTGTGATAGGTTTCTGATAATATACACAAACTATTGAGTCATTGCTCAAACCAGCTGTTTGTAATATAGTCACAGGTACCTTGTGAGAAAAAGCAGCACTGGTGAATGCCATTCATGTACTGTGTTGGGTGACAATATCAATACTAATGCCTACAGCTTTCAGGGTGGATTGAAGTCACTTAAATAGTGTCCTAGCTCACTGCTTGAAAAGGGTGACTAAGAAACAGTTTAGTTATTGTTATTCCTAAGACTGTCCTTGCTAAATTTTCTACACTTTCAGTGACTGTACAAAGCTGTCTCTCTTTTGAATAAGCTGCTATGCAGATTTCACTCAAATGATTTCCTGCACATGATTTAATAAGATCACCAATTCTAAATATAACTCTCTTATTTATGTCTGCATTTCTGATATTTAATATTAGCCTAGAAAGTAATGCCACAAGTGTAAACAATTTGCATGATAAAGATTTCAAGAAAAGTTTACAAATGGGTGAAAAAGACTGCAAGCATCTAAGCACAATATCAACATATCTTGTGATGACATTCTTTGGCAAATTAGGTCTCTTGTTCAACACACTTTTCATAAATTGTTTAAGCAAAGAGTGTTGAGAAGAATTAGAACCATCCATCAAAACTAGCTCTATGCCAATAGCAGATTTGGCTTTAATTTTAACACTATGTCCTCAGTGATTATAAAAAAGTATAGCTAAGACTTTGAAAACAAAATTTAATGATTTGAAAAATGGATTATCTGTTTTCTTTCAAAAAAGTACACCCATTGCTGGTATTATGTCTAATGTAGTAACTGTTTATTTTCTCCAATTGGACCATAAATATTGGTAAATGTCTTCTGTTGACTTTAATATCTTGCCCAATAATCAAAACACTTTCAAGCAGAGCTTTCTGAATGTATGCATTAAGAAGGAATACTGTGGAAGAAACTGAATCTCCAATGTTTTGGGCATTATATATAACTAATCTGATAACAGAGTCAGTAGTTTGGGCAACCAAGGCCTAGTACTCCAGAATGTCTCCCCTCCTACTTCTCCAGCGTCTGTAAAACTCTGAGAATTACACATTTACCAAATATACATTCAACTTTCTGGGAAAATGATGGCTGCAACATCCATTAAAATAAAAGTTTAACTTGTGTGATTAAAGATCTGTCTCCATGTTTGAGGATCCTGGTAGATGAATTGTACTGAACCATATATCTTTTGTTTGACACCTTTCCCATATTGCAAATGCATTGAGTTTTCATCCCTACCCACATGTTATTAATATACAAAATGGCAACAGTCCTACATGCTGACCCTTACCTCCAGAGCAAAAGCAGTGTAAAATGAAAATAATTGCTCCCAGTTCTAGATAATTAATGAGTGACAGTCTTTTGATGACCAGTGTCCCCTTCTGATGGGCTAAAATCATGGCTAAAACCACCTCACCCCACATTAGAGATGTATTTACTATCAATTATGAGAGGCTGGAGTGCAGAGACCAGGTGAATCCAACTGAGAACAAGGTTGCGACCTTTGTCATTCAAAACCATAGGACTGTCAAATTCACCCATATGTGATTTTTAAATTGTGGTCCTTTTCTGTGTCAGGGGTAGTAGAACGAAGTGCATGGCACTCTTGGATCGATTGCAACCATTTTCACGATCTAACAAAACTAGATTGGGAAAGGAAAGTCACCTCAGCAAGTGCTTGCTAATATACACCAGGCCATCAGCCTTTACCAGCATACGGTGCACAGTTATATGAATAGAATTACTGATGAATTGCACACACATAATAACTTGAGAGAAAATAGATTTATGTGGGTGAAGAGTAAAGCCCAAACTGTCAACTAAAAATGTACAGAGAACATATACATTGCACACACAGTAAATATGTCTGCCTGCAATAAACTCATCAGTGTACAAGTTTGCATATGTATGAAGAAACTGGATTTAATAGTGTTGAGAAAATAAAAGGAGCAGAGGACAAGAAATGAGGAAGTCAAGTGAATTCATAAGGTCTCTATGAAGCAAGTTGGACAGTATGCATCTATTTTTATTATTATTATTATTATTATTATTATTATTATTATTATTATTATTATTATTATTATTATTATTATTATTATTATGACTTTATTAAAAGAGGGTAACTCAATTAGCTAAGAACTTTCAAAGGAATTTATTTATTTTTGCTGCATCTCTGAAGCCATTGTATATACTTGGTTTGGAAAGAGGAAATAGAGTGGGCATTTCTAATCTTAACTGGAATATTATTCCAGAGGTATGTTCCAGAGTATTGGAAACTTTTTAAAAATAATTCCTTATTTGGTTTGGGAATCTTGTAATGTTTGGTAGACATTGTTCGCAGGTGGGGAGTTTTTCCAGGTAGCCTATACTTGAATAGTGATTGTAAATATTCAGGAGCACTATTATTGGCTATCCTGTACATTAATTTGGCTTTTCTTAAACAGATTCGGTCTTTAATAGGTATTATTTTTAACTTACCAGCTAAATTTTCCTTGCTTTCTTTCTGGATTGATATTAACTCAAAAGCTCTTTTTTGGAGATGTGCCAGCTTTGCTAAGTTTTTATCATTTGAATTACCCCATACTGTGTTACAGTAGTCTAAATAGGGTTGTATGTAACTGTTATAAAATAGTTTTTTGTGCTTTTCCGGGAGAAAGTGTCTTATCCTACTGAGAAGCCATAAACTTGAATTGACTTTTTTACTGATATGTTTGATATGTTCAGTCCATGATAGGTTATTATCTACCAAAACACCAAGTAGACTATCATGACAGACCATTTGCAACCTTTTATCCCTCCATATCAGACATAGTTCATCGCTATCAAGTTTTGTTCTTTTTTTCCGTGTTGAGATAAGTAATATTTTAGTTTTACCAATATTAACCACCATGCCATTGCATGTGCACCAGTATTCTAGTTTGTTTAAGGCATTCTGTAAAGAAATTTTGAGTTCTTGTTTTGTGTTTTGGATGTCTGACAATGTTGTGTCATCTGCATAGAGATCTGTAGATGACACTGAGTCCTTTAGTACAAGTGGTAGGTCATTAATAAATAAAATAAACAGTAATGGACCCATAATTGAGTCTTGTGGTACTCCACATCTAATTGTTTCAGGTTCAGACAGAACATTATTAATATAAACATGTTGTGTTCTCTCACTTAAGTATGAAGTAAACCATCTAACTGTGCTTTCATCACATTGGTAGATTTTCAGTTCCTTAAAAAGGATTTCATGATCCACCATGTCAAAAGCTTTCCTGAAATCTACAAATACAGAACCTATTATTCTACCTTGATCAAGAGCTTGAAGTCAATGGAGGCAAACCAGCCATCTGTTTTCATTAGCATGATTGCAGAATGCAGAGTTTACATTTTAAAATGATGTTTCTTTTTGTATTGATTTAAATGTTTGAGGTTCAGAGTTAATTTATGCATACTTAATGTGTCTGAGAAATATGCCAGAGAAAATCATGTTGGCAAGATGGAGGAGGGGCTGACAACATTCCTCAAAACCAACTTATGATATTTCTGTGTTAAAAAAGTATTTAAAATCCAAGTGTCAGAAGTAACAATTTTCCAATTGTGAGAGAATAATATTGTTTAACCAGCAATGAAATTGACAGGAGTGTTAATAACACTGGCACAAACCCTCATATGTACCTTCGAGGTATGGACAGAAGTGTCCACACAAATACTTACATATGAGGCATTGATAGAAGCAGCATCTACTGCCATGTTGGACGCTGTCCTAATTTGGTGTGCTTCTTCTTCGACCATTGACGTTTTTGTTGTACCATAAGGTTTGATGGTTGGAACTGGGCTGATGTTGCTTTTAAAAAGGCTTCTTATCATGGCTTCATTGAGCTTGCTGTGAAAGGTCTTAAAATAAAGATTGGCTGTCACTTTCTGGCCAAGGGCCTCATTTATGACATTCAGCTGCACACATAGGTCATCCCCAGATAATTTACCTGTTTCTATGTTATTATATAAACACAGTTGTTGACAAGTTCTTTTTTATTCCTGGTATTATAAACGCTACCCTAACCTGATTTGCTGCAAATACTCTGTAAGTGAGAAGGCAAAAGTGTCACTTGCCAAACACCGCATTTGGACACTTTTAGTGGCCTGTTACTTTCCTTAAATGATGAAAAAAATCCATCAGAGAACAAAAGAGAATCAAAACTGACCATAACACCCTGAATTCTTTGAAGGTGTGTGTCATATACCCAGTAGGGGCTGACATTTTCAACTAAATGTTTGGATTTTTTTTGGATAAATTCATACATACTGATTTGACAAATGTTTGATATTCTTAGTTGACACTTGAGTGTGCATGGTAGAATTTACAACCATAACCAATTTGAAACCTGTAAGATCCTGGATTTGATCAAATGGTGACATATTATACACAAAATCTACTGAAGAGTTAGCAACTGATTTGTCTGCATTGCCGAGACATCATTATTGTCAAGAGTGGATTCCTCATCATCACAATCCACTAAGGATGTTTGAAATGTCTGCTCATGCAAGCATTGTGTTGATGAGGTTTGGCTAACATTTGGCTTAGAAGTGATGCAACACTATGAGACAGTTTTAGTAGAAGACCAGTTTGTTGCTGCCATAAATTTTTATATACTGGGTACTTATTATTGATTGGGTCTGCTAGCAACCACGTGTCTGTCACATGACATTGCTCAAGGTCAATCTATCCCAGCAGCCATTGATCTAAATGACTGCTCTGCAGCATCATGTGCAACAACTGTATGCAACAACATAAATAGGATTGTTGCGGGTTTTCTCTAGAAATAAATCTTTTACCCATTTTCCAACATTTCATGCAAAAGTCCACTTACCATAGGGGGCAGGGTTTTTTGTTTTTAGGGTTCCCATGTTATCCAGAAATTTGGAAAAAGTGGAGAGAAATGTTAATATTTTTCCTGACCATAAAATATCCTTGAATTTTGCAAATATTGATGAAAGTTGGGGAAAAACCTGGAAATTTTCTGCTACTACCGCAAGCTTGAAAACAATTACGCAATTGAGTCGTAACTCAACTGTCAATAAAATTTATTATAAAACATTTAAATATACATGAGGGATGAGTATGGAATGTCTCATTTGCGTTATCAGTGGCTGGCAGGATTTAATAATTGGCATGAAATTTGCATGGTTGAAGCAGATTTCAAACCATACAAGTTATTCATCTTGTGTAAATTTGTAGAAAGCAAGTGGGTGTTATCATTATTTTGAATTTTCTTCATAAAATTGAAAGTAATGAGTGTGTATGCCTGCGAAAGCTGTATTAATTAAAAGAATAAGAAATATATGGCTAAAAATTATTCATGATTGCTAAAGATTAAAGTAACATATATGATAAATATTATTTTGTATTGGTTCTTCACCTCTTGTTAAAAAGTATCAATATACTGATATATCAAGTAATCATTTCACTCCTATGTGGTATCAACCTAGTTCTGAGCTCTTTGGCATCAGTCAAAGGTGTTGATATTACAGAAAAGGAAAAAGATGTAGTTCCATAATGGTACCAAATAATGTAGACTTTCTGCTAGTGTTAAAAATGCAGCTGAAATCTTTTGGAAAGAGATGTGTTAGAATGTAATAAAAAAACACATTTCTGTTTCCCCATTTCATACATGTGACAGAACAGAGATGTTAGCTTAGGACAAATTGGGAAATTTGAAAAATTTGGTTGGGAATTTTGACTTCTAAAGAGGAAGAGTGTGTGCGTGATTTAGATTTTTAACATAGCTTTATCAATTTTTTAGTCATATTGCTACAATGTCTGCAGTGTGACAGTTTATAGCGATGTCTAGCACTGGGGCATCATGCCGCAGACATGTAGCATCATGTCTCACCCAGTCACATATCCTGATACCAGGCCGACCAGTCCTAACACTAACCTTTTAATGCTGAGCGCCAAGTGAGGCAGCTGTTAGTACCATTTTTTAAAGTCTTTGGTATGACTCGGCTGGGGTTCAAACCCGCGACCTCCCACATCCGAGGTGGACGCTCTAACCACTAGGCCACTGGAGCGGTTCTAAAGAGGAAGAATTTTCAACAAGAATTTCAACTGTATCACTAGTATATGTTTTCAACAAACTTAACCCAGCTTGGTTTACAATGGAAGTAGTTTTTATGTTTGTATGATACCTTTTGTGTGATATCCTAGTAAAAGAACATTATTTTGACCATATCTGAAACGGTATATGCTATTATAAATGGAAGGTTACATTTAGCTGTAAAGTTGGCAGACTGTGTCTTGGCATGTGTATCCATATTTTATGCTGTTTTAAACTACTTGAAATTGGCAGTTCAATTGTCCTGACCCTGACTAATCCTGTTTAATGGGACACAATCACAGATGGTTTTGGAAGCAAGATGAGTACAACAGGAGAACAAAAATTTCAGTAATAATTTTGTGAGTATAGACGGGAGTTTCATTTAATGATGCAAGCTGTTGGATATACATACCCCTCGTCTTATGAGGAAACCCTTTTCATGTAGAAGGTTCACATACATGCCTGTTTCAAGAGTATAACTATTGATAATAAAATCAGCCATTAGGTACCTGCAAGTTTTCAATCAGTGCACATGCTTCCATATGACCTTCCTATGTAAAGGCAGCATTCATTTTGTGTTTGACAATCTTTTTAATGAAGCCATAAATTTAATGCATATGCTTGTTCAGTGTCAAGTAGAGTTCTGCCTTGAGCTTGTTTTCCCATGTGATGACCTTTTGATTGATACATCCTCAATGGGAAGTAATAGATTATAGTGTTTATTTGATCTTACTGCACAATAGACACATGTTCAGTTGCAACATTTAATAGATTTCACAAACTATGCAATCAAAATGTTAATAACAAATCCAAGTTTACTCTATACATAAGCACCTGCATGTGACAGCGAGGCTGAGGTAAAGAGTTGGACAATATTTACAGTGACTAGAGCATGCCCATTTACATACGATGATAAAGCTTTTCAGGACTTTATCAAACAATGAGGATGAATTCTTGGACTTTGTACCAGCTGACATTAGGTAGTGATATTTATAGGATACTGTGAATTAAAAACATTGTGGACTTCACTTTCTTTGTTTATTTTGTATCATTAACATATTACACGATATTGTGAATAGGAACATTCTGAGCTATTTTTAAATTGTGTGACTTAGAACTGAATTCATGTTTTTATGATATAAATGGATTTAAAATGCCAAAATTTGTTGATTATAGTGGATTTAATTGGAATAAAAATTGTTAAGTTAGTTTATTGGTGACATATTCCACACAATAATAGAAAGATATTTTACAGTCTTGTTGTTAATTTTCTTATCCTCCTGTCTATCTGTTGATCCATTTATTTTCAAATGCAACTCTTGTTCACTGACAACAAGTAACCCGTTAAGATTTATCTGACCTACTAATTAAACCACGACTTGCACACATCAACCAAAAAATAACTTGCGTGCTGTTCATGCCAGCATCAATCTACAGCAATGCAGTTCAGACTTGTACACATTTAATACAATTTCCCTTTTAACTGGTACCAAGTTAACCAATTATTAAGACCGACGAGTATGCGGTAGATGTTTACTAAAATTTTCACTGCTCTAGCCCCTGATGGTTTCTAGATTTAGGCTGACTGCTGTTCTCTTGAGAATATTACTAGAACAAACATCAAGGACCCATGTCTCCCATAATTCTTGTAGATTGGATTCCCAGCTGTTCACTACCACTTTCATGGCATAAGTGGATGGAGCATCCACGTTGGATGCAGGAGGTTGCGGGTTCAAACCCCAGCTGAGACATACTAAAGACTTGTTAAAAATAAATAGTACTAGCAGCTGCCTCACTATGCACTCAGCATTAAGAGGTTAGTGCTAGGACTGGTCAGCCTGGTGTCAGGATAATGTGGCTGGGATGGACATGATGCCACATGTATGTGGCATAATGCCCTAGTGCTGGACATCACTATAAAATGTCACAATGCAGACATCATAGTGTTATGATTGAAACAATTTTAAAAGCTATGTTTACAAAATCCAGGTCTCAAATCTTAGCTGTTCATTTGTGATTAAAAGTAGAACAAACAATGCAAACCCAATCTAGGTCTGTATATTTTGTTTTGCAGTTGAGTGTTTTACTAAATAGTTAAGTACTTGAGATGATTCAAACAAACTTGCTATATCTCTGCAGGTGTCGGAGCTGCAGAACCAAGGTCGTCAGATGATCATGGTTACCAGTGGAGCCGTTGCTTTTGGTAAACAGAAACTTCACCAGGAAATTGTCATGTCCATGAGTATGAGGCAGACCCTTGCATCAAGGGAACTCAAGGTGAGTTTTGATGAGGCAGACCCTTGCATCAAGGGAACTCAAGGTGAGTTTTGATGAGGCAGACCCTTGCATCAAGGGAACTCAAGGTGAGTTTTGATGAGGCAGACCCTTGCATCAAGGGAACTCAAGGTGAGTTTTGATGAGGCAGACCCTTGCATCAAGGGAATTCAAGGTGAGTTTTGATGAGGTAGATCTTTGCATCAAGGAAACTCGAGGTGAGTTTTGTGACAGTGTGGCATGAGAGATTTTTTTTCTCATTCCTGTATTTGTGTGATAGATCTTCACATTCTAAAAGAATGCAATTTATAAAACAAATTTTAATTCTGGTTTTTTTTTTACTTTTCAAAAGAATGCAGTCTGTAACTCATTTCAAACTCCAGTGTTTTTGACTTTAAAAAGCATGATGTTGATAAAAGAAATTCTAACTGACTTTTTCGACTTCCTTAATGAATGTCGTTTATATTTTTTTAAAAACTTTAGTCCTATGTTTTAAGGATTTTACACTCCTAACTTTTATTTTAATCTTGCAAGAGAAAGTGTTGCTTATTTGGAAGGTTTTAGAAAACTTTTTAACTTTGATTTGGAAGGACTTATCTAAAGAGTCCATGATAAAGTTTTGGATTTAACTTTGATATGGAAGGACTTATCTAAAGAGTTCATGATAACGTTTTGGGTTTAACTTTGATTTGGAAGGGATTATCTAAAGAGTCCATGATAAAGTTTTTTGTTTAACTTTGATTTGGAAGGGCATATCTAAAGAGTCCATGATAAAGTTTTGTGTTTAACTTTGATTTGGAAGGGCTTATCTAAAGAGTCCATGATAAAGTTTTGTGTTTAACTTTGATTTGGAAGGACTTATCTAAAGAGTCCATGATAAAGTTTTGTGTTTAACTTTGATTTGGAAGGACTTATCTAAAGAGTCCATGATAAAGTTTTGTGTTTAACTAATGAAAGTCATATTCATTGGAAGTACATGGTTTGTTGGCGAGACACCACATTTAAGAGAACCCTTGTCTTGATTGATATGGAAATGAGAAGCTCATGCTTTACACCTAGTCAGGTTGTATTTGCCTGCTGACAGGTGGTGGTCCATGTGTGTTTATCACTGTTGAGTAAAATATTCTTCTATAAATATATACAGCTTGACATTATTCTGTAATGTTTATTCTTGTTACATGCTGTTAATTTTCACAGTAGTTAAATCCCTTGAAATGAACTAGTCATATTTGTTTTCAAACCTATTCATTTGCTGCATGTTTGCCATTGTAAGCTTTCTTTGCAGTACAATCAGCACCATGAAAGCATCCTTCTTATCTTGTAAATTCAGCAGTGCAATTGTGGCAAAGAAAATTGCTGCTATTAAAATGTAGTTTGTTGAAAGGTGGATAGCACTAATTTTAATTTTGTAATACTAACTTTTTACTGATGCAAAGATTCCTCCCTTCCACCCCACTCTGACGTGCTGTACTCTAATTCCATGTCAAAAGATGAAGGTATTCTCTATGTTGGCTATGATACAGAGTCAGACTGGATTCATGTTATTTTTAATTTGGCTTCCAATGCTCATTTCAGGAGGAAATAATTAGGTTTGACTGGGGACAAGGGTCTTAGTAAAGGAGAGCAATGCAGTAGTGGCAAGTAATGTATTACATAATTAAAATTTGTTCCCTCAACCAGTCCCCTGCATCTTTTGTTTTGAAATTTTGTTGACATTTGTACATATTCTCGATTTGTGAACTTGATTTATCTGACCTGGTAAGTTGCAAAAAATATTATTGGTGTTTGTGGTTTGTTTTAAAAATTGTTATTACAGCTTGAATTTCTCACTTGCATTTATAACATTTTCAGTTATTGATTTTGTCTGCACTTTTGGTTGTCATTTCATGGGGATTTTTTTGTCATTTATTTGGATATACAGTGTTTAAAGAATCTTAATTTGTCCTCTATTAAAAATCCATGACAAGGTTCCAGCCTTATTTGTTGATGTGCACTTAGTCAAGATGGTATGGAGGTTAGTGTTCTGTAACCCACAGACCTGGGATTGATTCCCAGTAGGTGATGCATTAAAATTCTCCAACCTGTTTGATAATATTCTTTCAGTGTTTAATTTCATTACATATTATCACACATTTTCTGTCGGGACCACGGGTAGCACATGTGTAGTATATCTTGTATCTTTATCAACTTGCACAAGCTAAATGATGACTCAGTGTGGGATGGGGGTAGTCATATTGTGCCAATAGTGTCTCAGACAGGTATACAGATGCTGAATGGTAAAGCTTAACTAGAGTGTGGTCCCTGCCCATGTCCACTGTTGAGAGTGATGAATTCCATCATCTGAGACCAAGTTTTCATGTGAACTCAAAGAAAAATCTTTATGACCAAGTACCGTCAGAGACAATTTTGGACATGTTTATTTTATCAGGATACAGTTTACAGAATTTTGATATCTTAATCTTTTATCCTTTATATCATAGTGCTTTGTTTTTATATTTTGTAAGTATTTCTGCAGTTCATTTTTACATTTTTAGAACTGCTTTTAATCAACCCATATTGTAGCTGTGTTTGTGTTGAGGCATGATTAGACACTAATCCATTGTTCTGAATAAAATGAGGCATGATTAGACACTAATCCATTGGTCTGAATAAAATGAGGCATGATTAGACACTAATCCATTGGTCTGAATAAAATGAGGCATGATTAGACACTAATCCATTGGTCTGAATAAAATGAGGCATGATTAGA
Organism: Potamilus streckersoni; assembly: GCA_016746295.1. NCBI lineage: Eukaryota > Metazoa > Mollusca > Bivalvia > Unionida > Unionidae > Potamilus > Potamilus streckersoni. The sequence continues at coordinate 809,112 of JAEAOA010000531.1, forward strand.
CACTAATCCATTAGTCTGAATAAAATGAGGCATGATTAGACACTAATCCATTGGTCTGAATAAAATGAGGCATGATTAGACACTAATCCATTGGTCTGAATAAAATGAGGCATGATTAGACACTAATCCATTGGTCTGAATAAAATGAGGCATGATTAGACACTAATCCATTGGTCTGAATAAAATGAGGCATGATTAGACACTAATCCATTGGTCTGAATAAAATGAGGCATGATTAGACACTAATCCATTGGTCTGAATAAAATGAGGCATGATTAGACACTAATCCATTAGTCTAAATAAAATGAGGCATGATTATACACTAATCCATTGGTCTGAATAAAATGAGGTTTTAAAAAGGAGATCTTTCCTTCTGCAGGATAAGTTAATGTATTTGATTATATCTCATCTAACTTTAGTGTTGTTGCATGATTTAATAGTGACCTTGTTTGAAGTAATCCTAAGTTGGTAGAAAACTTATCTGGCATTGGATGTTTTTGCTGACTTGATAGCAATCCATACCATGTGACTCAATATCATTCCACACCATGTGACTCAATATCATTCTACACCATGTGACTTGATATCATTCCACACCATGTGGCTCAATATCATTCCATACCATATCACTAACATGCCATGCATTTAATTAATCCCAGTGATAATCTTAACAATCTATTCACACATTATTTTCCATCATTTTTGTGTGCAAGAACATCTTAGAAACATTAAAGAACTTCATGACAGGATATCATTTTTAACATCGTAACATTATAAACACTTATAATTTTTTCTGCTTGCTGGGTGTGGTTTCAGAGCAAGTTTACATGACTCAATTTGACCAGTGAGAACTCAATAAACTGGACAGAGGTGAGATCAGTTGTAATGAATCCTCTACATCTATCAGTCTATCTTTGAATGCATCATATTTTAAATGTGAAAATTCATACAACTTATTTGATTTCTTGATCATATGTTATCTACACATTACAGGGACATTATTCTTAGTCCTTCCCTGGAAGGTGATTCATGGGTTTGTTTTACAAAAATGTTAACAGCAGTAACATTTTCAGATATTTTATGTTGGATCAAACATTATGCAATAATATTTATTTTACAAAACACTTCTGATTTATTCTTATTTTCTGATGTACTTTCAGGGGAAGCCTTTTCTGGAGCCAAGAGCCTGTGCAGCTGCAGGTCAGAGTGGCCTTATGTCCCTGTATGAGGCCATGTTTGCACAGTATGGTCTCAAAACAGCACAGGTTTGTAAAAATTCTATCAGACTGTACACAAATACAGTACAGCTTGTTTAAAGACATCTGGAGATGCAAAAACTGTTGGGATACAAAGAACTTTAGATGAACAAGTTTGTCTTTAACCAAATCTAAATGCTGATCAAACTTGCATATGGTTTGGATAAACTGATCATTGTACAGGGCTTTACTATTCCAACTTAACAAGAAGGATTTAAAACAAAAAAAATGTCTTGGCAATATTTTGAAATTTATTGTATGGTTTTATCACGGCCTGTTTTGGTAATGGAAATATATTGTATGATTTTACCACAGTGCAGGTTGGTAATGGAAATTTAGTGTATCATTTTACCACAATGCAGGTTGGTAATGGAAATTTAGTGTATCATTTTACCACAATGCAGGTTGGTAATGGAAATTTAGTGTATCATTTTACCACAATGCAGGTTGGTAATGGAAATTTAGTGTATCATTTTACCACAATGCAGGTTGGTAATGGAAATTTATTGTATCATTTTACTACAATGCAGGTTTTTAATGGAAATTTATTGTATCATTTTACCACATTGCAGGTTGGTAATGGAAATTTATTGTATCATTTTGCCACAATGCAGGTTTGGTAATGGATATTTATTGTATGATTTTACCACATTGCAGGTTGGTAATGAAAATTTATTGTACGATTTTACCACAATGCAGGTTGGTAATAGAAATTTGTTGACAGCAGTTTAGTACGACTTAGAAGAACCATATTCTGTGAATGTCTAATGAGAAGTTTGTCAGGTTTTGCATTTGATGAAAATATTTAACAAGCAGATTGAAATGTCTTCTCTTTCTTTAGGTTTTGGTTACAAAACCCGACTTTCAGAATGAGTTCACACGGGAGAATCTTAAGAGCACTCTTCATGAGCTGATCAAGTTCAATATTATTCCTATTGTCAATGCCAATGATGTTGTAGCCCCACCCCCAGAAGCTGACAAAGACCTGCAAGGGGTAGGTAACTAATTAACCCCCACTAATATCCATAACAATTTCTTTGCACATTGTTTTCCATCATTGTTTTCCATCATTTTCATAATGAGGGATATCTTACAAACATAAAACAACTTAATTGCCCTTTTATGTAGCTCAGTTTGTCTTAGAGGGTACTGTTCATTACAGACAAAAGTAGGTTATGCTGATCCATTTTTCTGGCTCTATTGATTAAGTTTTTTATTTATTTCAATTTCTATGACATTTGTATGCAGTCATAAAACTTTATGGGTATATTCAAATTTGAGGATACTGTTCATATAGGCAATATTATGTAATTGTGACCTACATTCATGCTCCAGTGATTAAACCTTTGCAATTAACTTAATTTCTCTGACACTTTTTTTGGTACAGCCATGAAATTTTATGGGTATGTTGTTAATAGAGGATACAACTTCTTGCGGGCAAAAGTTGGTAACAATGATAATTTTTCTTGCTTCTTTGAATATGTACATATTTTGGTATTTAGCAGTTTCCTAGACACTGTTGTGTGTTAAGTAAAAAGATTGGATGGGTGTATTTTTATTAGTAATTACTTCAAAGACCTAATGTTATATAGGTCATAGTGATATGCTTTTCATGAAAGGTTTTGGATTATGCCATGGCAGAACAGAGTTGTGGCATTCTGTGGAATACATTTTGGTAAATAACTGCTCAGTTATGAACAAATTAATCATATACCTCTTTATAATATTCCACCATGAATGTGGTATGGCATTTAGAGACACTTGTCCATCTCTATAAATTTTAGAGACACTTGTCCATCTCTATAAATTTTTGGGCATTGATCATTTTTCAGGTGCTGTGGTATGGCATTGTATCTCATGAACACATTTCTTACTGTATTCCTAGGAGTTAATATATATTCAGGTAATCAGCGTGAAAGACAATGATAGTCTTGCAGCCAGACTTTCAGTGGAGGTTGGAGCAGACCTTTTGATCTTGATGTCCGATGTGAATGGCCTGTACAACAGTCCACCTGATATGGAAGGATCAAGATTACTTCGTACCTATTCCCCAGGTGTGGATGCTGCAGGTGTTGTATTTGGACAGAAGTCGCGAGTTGGTTTGGGAGGCATGGAATCCAAGGTTTGCCTTTTTAAATAGATTTGTGATACATTTTGATTATTCTGTAATTTTGGTTTATAAATCTAATATAATTTGCCATAAGTTAGCCACAGTAAAATTTACTGATTTTTCAAAACTCTGAAACTTTGGTTTCATTGTTAGCATCTACATTTTACATACATTATTACCAAGAAGAATTACCACATTTGTTTAGCTTTTTTGAAACAAAATGTTTCCAAGTACATTATAGAATAGGTCTTGCATATGAGGATTTGAGAATATAATGGTGGCTTTTAATAAACCAGCCTTGGTGAAGTTTGACTTAGCAATTAGTTTTGTGCATGTCTGTACATTGGTCTTTCCATCCACATTAAACACATTGTTAAAGTTGTTTACTTTCTAGCCAAACGAAAGTTAGGTGCATATTACCATACTTATCCACTTTATGGGAAGCATGTTTAGAGCTGGTAAAATTCACTTTGTGACAGTAAATCACTATTGGTGTCTACATCCTGAAACACAAGTAATATTTTTACCTTATTTCTGTATCAATTCAAAACAGGTTTCATCTTGAAATATTCTGTTCACAAAACTAAAAGTTGAGACATAAAATCCCTGTTTGTATACATTGTTTGGAATAAACTGTATAATTGAATTTTAGGCTGTGATAAAGTTCAGATTCACAAAATCTATATTAGATATTGTGTTTGGAGTAAACCCTTATAATTGAAATTAATCTTGTATTAAAGATACCAAATTCACAAATTCAGAGTCAAAATCAAATTTGAAAGGTACCAGTGTTATATAGGATCCTAAAATTTATAAGTCAAACTTTATTCAAATCAGAATTACATAATGTCAAATATTTGGGGTTTATAGTTTGAAATATACTTTCTCCCTCAAATATAGTGTTGTTTAGACAATATAGTTTGCTTGCTTGCATTATTTTCTTGTTCTGCTTTTAGATCTCTTGTATTTATACTAGACAGATTTAAATGAGTTATCTCCCTTTTAATACAGTTTTGAACAGTCAGTGGCACGATTGATCAAAAGTTTATTTTCTCTTCACCTGCAAATCCGATTTGTACATGGTACATTTTGAAAATGTCATATTCAGAAAAAGGATGCAGAAATGCAGAGTTAAGCACAAGGTTTTTGTTTAAAAAAACTCAGTCTATACTGTGTTCCTGTGTTGGTTTTTTTTAGTTGCTGTTAACAGGCTTTTTAATTGGTGACTTGGTAAGTCAGATTTAATTTTATCCAGTCAGATAGCTGAATTCTATACTTTAGTGAAAATCCAGACTTAAGGTTTGTTTGTAAAGTTGTATGTTCTTGTGCCTACCTGTGACTGTTTTGGAGTTAAAGTTTCTCACTGTGCAGGTTGATGCAGCTACATGGGCCCTGAATAAAGGTACATCAGTAGTGATATGTAATGGCACAGAAAGCAAGGCTATCTTGAACATTGTCCAGGGCAAGAATATTGGAACATTTTTCACCCAGTCCAAGAGCATCAACACCCCTGTGGAGGTGGAGGCTGCAAATGGTGAGCAAACACTTCACTGTTAACCCTACATTTTGCATACTGTTTTTGGGGGTAGGCTGGGTGGGCAGACATTTACAGCAGACTTGCTACCACAAAATTAAACAGACACAAATAATTAACATTTATGCATTGGTTCAAATGCTCGTTTGTAGCAACCTTAATATGTTAGACTGTTATTTGACCATCACTTATGACAAATATGGATGCATCTCAAGGAAAGTAACTCCGAAAACCAAAACAAAGTTACCAAGACCTAATTTTCACACTTCAGTTCTTTTGTCTCACATACTGCAAGGAATGTGACATAAATAGTCACTTAACTGCCACTGCAGGTGGAAGACTTTTCTTTTTCCACTGGTGGAAACAGTGTTATTGTCTACACTGTTAATGTTATGCATTCAAGTTGTTGATAAGTCACCTGGCTGTCCTTTTTATCATTTGCATTCAGGTGCAATTTTATAACTATTAGGATGGTGTATAGTTTATGTTGTCATATGCAAGGAGTTCAGTTTTTCCTGTTTTGCCTATTGCAGAAAGCTTGTTGTATAGTATGAACAGTATTAATAATTTACATTGAAGATTTTGACAGTCTCGTCCTGGTTGCACAAGTATTGAGTAAGGTTCTTTTTCAGTAATATGTTTTAAAATGTTTGAAAGTGATTAGCAATACTACTAATCTAGGTCTGAAGTTTATTCATTCATGTGATTAAAGTTCCTGCTTTGCCAGCATTGCCTGCTAAAGCTGAAAGGGTGTTCTACTATTGTAAACAATATTGAAGTTTTGTGTCAGCAAATTCTGAAAGTCAGTTGTCTTCAACATCAGTTACTGAATTCAACTGAAACTTTGGGATAATAATATAGGTCTAAAGTTTGCATAATGATGAGCTCACATCTAAAGATGTCCAAATTTTAGAAAAAAGTCAACTGGGTACCCATTGATCATAATGGTTACCATGGTACCCATTGATCATAATGAATGGTTACTTGGGAACCCATTGATAATAATGAATGGTTACCAAGGTACCCATTGATCATAATGAAGATCATAATGATTGGTTACCATGGTACCCATTGATCATAATGAATGGTTACCAGGGTACCCATTGATCATAATGAATGGTTACCATGGTACCCATTAATCATTATGAATGGTTATCTGGGTACCCATTGATCATAATGAATGGTTACCAGGGTACCCATTGATCATAATGAATGGTTACCAAGGTACCCATTGATAATAATGAATAGTTACATGGGTACCCATTGATCATAATGAATGGTTACCATGGTACCCATTGATTATAATGAATGGTTACCATGGTACTCATTGATCATAATGAATGGTTACAAGGGTACCCATTTCATAATGAATGGTTACCAGGGTACCCATTGATCATAATGAATGGTTTACCTGAGTACCCAATGATCATAATGATTGGTTACCATGCTCCCATTGATCATAATAAATGGTTACCAGGATACCAGATCAAAGGAAAATTATATTAAATGTAAACCTGAGCTGCTTTGTTGTAAGATCATACATGTTAATCCCTCAAGATGTATAACCATAATAATTATTACTGTTTGTGTCAAAAGAGCACAAATTCAGAATGCTGTATTACATCACTGTCAAATTCCTCTTTCAGAATTTGCAAAGTTGTATTGATCTGTCCTTTTCCTGATCCAACATGTTTTTCATTTTAACAAAATCCCTTTCTTGTAAAATTTTTTAGTCATATCACTTCCATGAGTCAGATCGATAAAGCCTGTTTTACTTAATATTTATCACCATATTTTTTTCAATATAGTCTGGTCTGCTACTCTAGTGTGTATCAAATTATAATGAATCTGTGGCATCCGTCTATTTTCCTGAAAGAATGGTGAAATATAATTGTTACTTTTCTGTTAATGGTGACAAAAGCTCCATTGTTACAGTTTTGAGTTAGTTTTTGAAAGTCACATATCTTCACTGACTACATTCATTTGAAACTTGTATAAATTTGGGTCATAAGTTTACATGATGATATATTTGGAGTTTATGTTAACAATGTTGAAGGGTTTTGTTTACAAAGTTTATGAAAGTTGGGTACATGAGATAGAGACTAGTAGGATAACAGGTTTTGAAGAGTGCTTGTAATTTTCAGATATCTATTTGATTCAGTGTTTTGAACTCTACTTCACCTACAGTATATTTGTATGTAGGCTCATCTCAACTATACCAAATCTAGGTCACTGTGATCTAATTTTCACACATAGAGACCTATTCTTTTTTTTGACTATTCATTATTAAACCCCTAAGACTCTTAACCTGATTTCTCTGACTCCGAACACAATCTTGGATACATCTTCAGAGATGAGAACAGTTTTGGTAGCATCTTACTAAAGGTACACACATGGACTGATCTCCCATATTTTTGCCTGTGGACAAAAGGCTTCAATTCTTTATCATCTTAGAATCGCCCTGTGAATTCCCAGGAGGTGTAAAGATCACTTCCAGTCTCAAATAAGTTAAAGTCCATAATATGGCAAAAAAAGAAGTGATTTCCATGGTTCAGAGATCTCCAAATGGCATAGGATCCCTGGTCATTCTGATGTTGCCAGTAACAGCTGCTATCCAAGATCATCAAAGAGATTACAGGACAGCAAAAACCATCTGCAGAAATAGAGACCAGGAAGGACAGTCCTATCATGTCTCATGAGTAACTTCAGGACCATCTTCATTCAGGTAGACTTGAATGAGTTCCAGAAGAACCAATTGTAGTTCCTTCTGTTCCATTTGAGTCCCCTGCTCCTTTGCCTTCCCAACTCTTGGGTCAGGTGGAGGCTGAAGTAGTATGTACTTTTGATAAGCAAGCACCTCTCAATTGAGATAGAGAGTGCTGATGACTGATGAGATACACCTTCTTGAGATAGGGAAGAACAGTGCTTTTACTCCAGAAGATCTGAGTCAGACTTAGATTTAACAGAGTTCCATCTGTCAGATAATTTTCACTGGACTGATCTGTGACCATGCAACAGGCTCTCATACCCAAAGACTTTTGAAGGCTGAGGACACTAGAAGTATTTCTTGTCTGCAGAGGCTTTTTGGGTCCCACTGTTGTTTGGATTTTTTGCTAAAGACTCAAATGCTGATGACAATAGCCTCTCATGTCATGTCTGGTGACAATAGTCTCGTTCTGGTGTCTTTCAAGTTATCTTCTTCATTCTTTTGCAGGAGAAATCATTTTCATCTGCAGCTCTTAATTGTTTACTGGCAGCTTTGCCATAAACATTGAGTCATGCTATAAATGCCCATGGTAATTTTCACATTTGCAGAGTTGCTGCCTTGGAAGCATCTAAGGTCTTTCTGGAACACAGCAAGAACCTATTGGGAGCTGCACAGCTTGTGGAGATGCTTTACAGAGATCTCTTCTCCATTGCAATGTAACAAGATTTTAGTGACCAGCTTCACCTGTCTCTGGCTGCAACTCTGGACCCTTGTCTCCATTGACCATTCAGATCTCAGTTTTTCAGGCAGGGTCAGCTATAACAGCTGCACAAGCAGCCCCAGTTAAGTCATTTCTGTCCATCTATTGCTAGACAAAGATATTACAGAAGCCAAAAGGAATCTTTGAACTTTCTCTGCTCCAAAGGCAAGAGGCAGCCAGCCTTAGGGAGTCACATCCTCATTTGCATGGACTTCATCCTCCCAGCATTTCATTAGTTGCCAGACTAGTCTTTTTTTCAGAGGCTTCATGGGACATCAGATGACCCATGTGAGGTTTTTTTCCACCTTTAAGGACTGTTGCAAATTGTATCTGGAAAACTCTTCCCCTGATCCTCATTTTGTTTCATCAGTCCCAACTGGTTCATTAAATGGAAAAGCTATTAAGGTGATGAATGAACAGAGTTTAGGTTTCTATTCCTGGGTCTCTATTGATGCTTTAAAAAATGCCAAAAGTTTTGTTTCATAATTGACCTTTCTGCTTTCAACAAATTTTTGGGAGAAAGCTCTTATATTGGTCAGGAACACCATAATCTCCAGGATTTATACCTTCACATCCCTATCTTCCTAGTTCACAGGAAATACCTCCAGTTTTGTCAGTTTGCTAGTGGTTCATTTAATGCTCTCTGTTTGGTCTTTCTTCTCTCCTCCAAAATCCTTGTCCTGCATGATGGGGGTAGTATTGGTCCATTTGAGGGGTTACCCATCCTCCAGTATTTTCATGACTGCTTGATACACAACAGCCACATAAATACTTAAAAGAATGACCTATCCCACTGTTAGTTAATGCTGACTAATCTGAGAAGTCCGTTATTAGAACTTTGTGTATATGACACTGAAAAATTCCTCACAATCAGTTGAGGGTATGTGTTCCATTAGACAGGATCACTCAGAATCTGCCCCTCAGAGCAGGCCTTATGGTCAAGACTTTAATGTTGGCTTGCCTTTATCCAGATGTTGGGAAGCCAATAGCAGACTTGATTGCTATAAGACTCAACAACAAGCTCCTTCACCACACCATTTGATTGGTGGTTATTTTTAGACTGTAGTGAGATTGTCAGTATGCTTATCTCATTCCTTCAGTAATTCTCCAGGTTCTCCATAAAGTCAGCATCTCTACATCTTTCCTAATAGCATCCCTATGGCCTCAGTGATCTACTTGACCTATTGGCAGATAAGCACATAAGATTACCACAAGGGATATCTCTTGCATAGAAATCCACAAATTCTCAACCTTCATGCTTGACTTGTAAGATCAATCTGCCAAGGCCAGGTTCTGATCAAGGTAGTAAATTGCATCTCTCAGGCTAGGAGACAATCTACTTCCAAGTTTAACATGGCGAGTTGAAAGTCATTTATAATTGGTATATCAGGAAATGCATTGAGTCAATCTGTTCAGCAAAACTGCATTTACAGACTTCCTTTTCAAGGAAAGAGAATGTTCAGTCTATCTTAAGAACTATAGGGCAGACTTTTTAAATATTTCTTATTAATTAATAAATGGCTTGTGCTATTGGGTTAGATCCTCTGTTTTCAAATCTGATCAAGTATTTTGATCTTAAGAGACAGATTTCTCACAAATTAATGATTAGATGGAACCTTTCTGTGTGTTCTTTTGCTATTATCTAAACACTCTTATGAACCTTTGAGTGGAGCGTCCTTACAGAATCTTATCGTTGAGATGGTTTTCCTGCTGTTTTTAGTATCAATGAGGAGGAGTGAAATCAAAAGGTTGTTTATGGTTTAGTGATAACTGAGTTTGTTTTCCTTTTTGCCAATCCAGGTTTCTGGCCAAGAATTGGCTACTTTCAACTTCTCCTATTGAAATTTCAAGTCATACTCATATCATGCTGGGGACAATCAGGATAGGCTCATTCGCCCAATTAGGACAATAATGTTTTATTTGGATTCCAATACAAGTAGTACTAATGGTTGGAATCTCTCTCTTTCTCTCAATTGTTTTTGATATTTCTGAGGATACCATTTCTGGGTTGACTGTCCTCTCCATCAAAAGAGAGTATCAGTCCCTTACTTCCTTGCCGTTCCTTTACCTTGGGAATACGTTGGATGATTTAATATGAGGTCCCTTCTGGTGATCTCACTTTACCTTTTTATCCTTTTATTACAGTGGCCATCTTGAAAATCTTTTTATCACTATTTCTCCTGAATAAATGACCATATGATCATGGGATTATCACTGAAATGGTATCTAATTGGTTGTAAATAAAAAAAGAATAAATCTGACCTCCAATATGGCTGTCTGGAAAATCTTCTTATTGCTTCTTCTAAATGGCTGGCTATGTTGGCATTGTGCTTTCACCAGCAAAATTCTTATAATGTCTAGTTGGTCCTAAATGGAAATGGTGATAATCGGATATACAATATGGCCACCATGGCAGCCATGTTGAAAATCTTTTTATTATTACTCCTCAAAATGGAGTCATAACAGCAAGGGGTTTTTACCAAAAGATTTGTAATATTTTCTTGATCCTATATTAAAATGATGCTGATCTGACTTACAATATGGCCACTGTGTTGGTGTTGCATATATGTAATTAAATTGCTTGTGTGTTAATTATGGCCACTGTGTTGGTGTTGCATATATGTAATTAAATTGCTTGTGTGTTAATTATGGCCACTGTGTTTGTGTTGCATATATATAATTAAATTGCTTGTGTGTTAATTATGGCCACTGTGTTGGTGTTGCATATATGTAATTAAATTGCTTGTGTGTTCATTATGGCCACTGTTGGTGTTGCATATATGTAATTAAATTGCTTGTGTGTTAATCATGGCCACTGTTGGTATTGCATATATGTAATTAAATTGCTTGTGTGTTAATTGTGGCCACTGTGTTGGTGTTGCATATATGTAATATAATTGCTTTTGTGTTAATTATGGCCACTGTGTTGGTGTTGCATATATGTAATTAAATTGCTGGTGTGTTAAGTATGGCCACTGTGTTGGAAAATATTGCTTGTAAGGGGGTGCTCTACATATGTTTGCTTTCATGTACTGTGGCAGAAATTTCTTTGAATATTGTACTTTAGGAAAGTGACTTTTCCACTGTGCCCAATGTGAATTAGTCGAAAGTACAATATTTTTATCAGTTATTAAAAAAGGAAAATTAATTTTGCCATACTAGGTAATACCAGCTAGTGAAAGTGCAATGAATGAATTACCAAAAATATCAAATGGAAAAAAAATAATTATTGACTATATTTTTTAATATAATTTACCTCTAAAGTCCACAAAGTGAAAATGACCAAGCAGAGCTAGCTGTTTTTTGAAAGGTACACTGTATACTGTATATCCCATATTACACAGATTAGTCATACACCAAAATAAAGGGAATTAAGGTTCTTTGAACATGACCTAAGATATACATGTTTGTTTTTGTAAATAGCCAGTATTGCCAATGAGAAAAATGGGAGAAATTTCTTTCTCTTTAATAATCGAACCTTATGCAAAATATGATTTGTGTAGAGCACCACCTTAAAACAAGTAAAGAAATTTGTGCAAATATTTTTCTTATTTTCATGTCATGTATGATTTTTTTTTAATAAACTGTTATGAATGAAATTAACCAAATATGCTTTTTATTCTCATGCTTACACAATATGCCTTGTTTAATTTCCTTAACAATGGGGAAATTAGAAGTATTAGAAAGAAGGAGTGAAGTCAACTTAAATTTAAAACTTGCATTTAAGTGAAAGAAATATATAATGAAAATGTATCTTTTCTTTCATTTGTAGCAAAATTGCTTTGGCTTAAATTGATAGTATGATAGTAATTTCCCAGGAATTTTTGCCTATAAAACTTCATTTTATTGTCAAATAATTTTTTTCTCATAATACAACAATAAATTATTTTCAATGATTTCATTGCACAGTGGAATGTTTGGTGCCAAATAATAATATTTAAATGAAATTATAGAACATGATATAATGTTGGATGATGTGAAAGTCCTTATTTACAGTCAGCAAAGTTATGTATACTTATGCATTACCCCAATACACACACTCACACAGTCACACACACACACAGACACACAGTGCTTTATTCTAACTTTGATATGTAAAATGCATCAAAGTTGGAATTTTTAGTTTAGATAATTTTAATAAAACACAATGATATTGATAGATATGTTAGAACATTAAGATCTTTTGGAGGGGGAATTAGAGCGTCTTTGCTGAACTCGTAGTTTGCAGTAAACATTGGACATGAGATTACATTTGCCATCAGAAAATGACATGAACATACAGCTGACTCAGCTGGTAACACCAATGCTATCTATAATTGACTTAGATGTCACTAAGAAGTGGAAGCACAAGCAGTATCGTTTTCACTTGAACTGATCGGTATAGTTTTCACTTAAACTGTACTTTTACAAACTAATGATTTCACTTACTTCAATGCCTATACAAAGGATAAGTAACTTATAAATAACTTATAAGTAACATATTTATATATCACTTGTAAGTAAGAATAAGTTATTTTCATAAATGTTTATACTTGTTTTTCTGAAATTTATGAATTTTTGGGATTTGACTGTATGGTAGTGTTATACAAACAGACTTAATTCCATTTTAAGGAATATACAAATTAATGTGTAATTGGTCACACCATCAGCAAGACATTTGCTATGTCCATGGCATGAAGGATATGGGTGTTTAGAATTAGTTATGTCCATGGCAAGAATTTCATCGGTGTATGCCATTAGCATGTCCAAGGCTAGAAGGACTTGGATGTATAGCGTTAGCTATGTCCAATGCAAGAAGGACTTGAAATGTATAGCGTTAGCTATGTCCATGGCAAGAAGGACTTGGATGTATATCATTAGCTGTGTCCATGGCAAGAAGGACTTGGATGTATAGTGTTAGCATGTCCATGGCAAGAAGGACTTGGATGTATATCATTAGCTGTGTCCAATGCAAGAAGGACTTGGATGTATAGCATTAGCTATGTCCAATACAAGAAGGACTTGAAATGTATAGCATTAGCTATGTCCATGGCAAGAAGGACTTGAAATGTATAGTGTTAGCATGTCCATGGCAAGAAGAACTTAGATGTATATCATTAGCTGTGTCCATGGCAAGAAGGACTTGGATGTATAGTGTTAGCTATGTCCAATGCAAGAAGGACTTGGATGTATACCATTAGTTATGTCCATGGCAGGAAGGACTTGGATGTAAAGCGTTAGCATGTCCTTGGTTGGAAGGACTTGGATGTATATCATTAGCTATGTCCATGGCAAGAATTTCATGAGTGTAAAGCATTAGCTATGTCCATGGCTAGAAGGACTTGGATGTATAGCATTAGCTGTGTCCATGGCTAGAAGGACTTGGATGTATAGCATTAGCTATGTCAATGGCAGTAAGGACTTGGGTGTAAAACATTAGCTGTGTCCATGGCAAGAAAGACTTGGATGTATAGCATTAGCTATGTTCATGGCAAGAAGGACTTGGGTGTATAGCATTAGCTATGTCTATGGCTAGAACGACTTGGCTGTATAGCATTAGTTATGTATATGGCAAGAAGAACATGGCTGTATAGCATTAGCTATGTCCATGGCAGGAAGGACTTGGCTGTATGGCATTGGCTATGTCCATGGCAAGAAGGACCTGGATGTATAGCATTAGCATGTCCTTGGTTAGAAGGACTTGTATGTACAGCATTAGCATGTCCATGGCAAAAAGGACTTGGATGTATAGCATTAGCTATGTACATGGCAAGAAGGACTTGGATGTAGAGCATTAGCTATGTCCATGGCAGAAAGGACCTGGATGTAAAGCATTAGCATGACCTTGGTTAGAAGGACTTGTATGTACAGCATTAGCATGTCCATGGCAAAAAGGACTTGGATGTATAGCATTAGCTATGTCCATGGCAGAAAGGACCTGGATGTATAGCATTAGCATTTCTTGGCTAGAAGGACTTGGATGTATAGTGTTAGCTATGTCCATGGCAGAAAGGATTTGGATATATATTGTTAGCATGTCCATGGCTAGAAGAACTTGGATGTATAGCATTAGCTATGTTCATGGCAAGAAGGATTTGGATGTATAGTGTTATCTATGTCCATGGCAAGAAGGACTTGGATGTATAGCATTAGCTATGTTCATGGCAAGAAGGATTTGGATGTATAGTGTTAGCTATGTCCATAGCAAGAAGGACTTGTATGTATAGCATTAGCTATGTCTATGGCTAGAACGACTTGGCTGTATAGCATTAGTTATGTATATGGCAAGAAGAACATTGCTGTATAGCATTAGCTATGTCCATGGCAGGAAGGACTTGGGTGTATGGCATTGGCTATGTCCATGGCAAAAAGGACTTGGCTGTAAAGCATTAGCTATGTCAATGGCAGGAAGGACTGGGTGTAAAGCATTAGCTATGTCCAATGCAAGAAGGACTTGGATGTATAGGTTTAGCTATGTCCATGGCAGAAAGGACCTGGATGTATAGCATTAGCATTTCTTTTTTAGAAGGAATTGGATGTATAGTGTTAGCTATGTCCATGGCAGAAAGGACTTGGATATATAGTGCTAGCATGTCCATGGATAGAAGAACGTGGATGTATAGCATTAGCTATATCCATGGCAGAAAGGACTTGGATGTATAGCTTTAGCATGTACATGGCAGGAAGGACTTGGATGTATAGCATTAGCTATGTCTATGGCAGGAAGGACTTGGATATATGACATTGGCAATGTCCATGGCAAAAAGGACTTGGATGTATAGCATTAGCTATGTCAAATGCAGGAAGGACTTGGGTGTAAAGCATTAGCTATGTCCAATGCAGGAAGGACTTGGATGTATAGCATTAGCTATGTCCATGGCAGAAAGGACCTGGATGTATAGCATTAGCATTTCTTTGCTAGAAGGACTTGGATGTATAGTGTTTGCTATGTCCATGGCAGAAGGGACCTGGATGTATAGCATTAGCATTTCTTTGCTAGAAGGACATGGATGTATAGTGTTAGCTATGTCCACGGCAGAAAGGACTTGGATATATAGTGTTAGCATGTCCATGGCTAGAAGAACTTGGATGTATAGCATTAGCTATGTCCATGGCAGGAAGAACTAGGATGTATAGCTTTAGCATGTCCATGGCAGGAAGGACTTGGATGTATGGCATTGGCTATGTCCATGGCAAAAAGGACTTGGATGTATAGCATTAGCTATGTCAATGGCAGGAAGGACTTGGGTGTAAAGCATTAGCTATGTCCAATGCAGGAAGGACTTGGATGTATAGCATTAGCTATGTCCATGGCAGAAAGGACCTGGATGTATAGCATTAGCATTTCTTTGCTAGAAGGACTTGGATGTATAGTGTTAGCTATGTCCACGTCAGAAAGGACTTGGATATATAGTGTTAGCATGTCCATGGCTAGAAGAACTTGGATGTATAGCATTAGCTATGTCCATGGCAGGAAGAACTTGGATGTATAGCTTTAGCATGTCCATGGCAGGAAGGACTTGGATGTATGGCATTGGGTATGTCCATGGCAAAAAGGACTTGGATGTATAGCATTAGCTATGTCAATGGCAGGAAGGACTTGGGTGTAAAGCATTAGCTATGTCCAATGCAAGAAGGACTTGGGTGTATAGCATTAGCTATGTTCATGGCAAGAAGGATTTGGATGTATAGTGTTAGCTATGTCCATAGCAAAAAAAGGACTTGGATGTATAGCATTAGCTATGTTCATGGCAAGAAGGACTTGGGTGTATAGCATTAGCTATGTCTATGGCTAGAACGACTTGGCTGTATAGCATTAGTTATGTATATGGCAAGAAGAACATTGCTGTATAGCATTAGCTATGTCTATGGCAGGAAGGACTTGGGTGTATGGCGTTGGCTATGTCCATGGCAAAAAGGACTTGGATGTAAAGCATTAGCTATGTCAATGGCAGGAAGGACTGGGTGTAAAGCATTAGCTATGTCCAATGCAAGAAGGACTTGGATGTATAGGTTTAGCTATGTCCATGGCAGAAAGGACCTGGATGTATAGCATTAGCATTTCTTTTTTAGAAGGAATTGGATGTATAGTGTTAGCTATGTCCATGGCAGAAAGGACTTGGATATATAGTGCTAGCATGTCCATGGCTAGAAGAACGTGGATGTATAGCATTAGCTATGTCCATGGCAGAAAGGACTTGGATGTATAGCTTTAGCATGTACATGGCAGGAAGGACTTGGATGTATAGCATTAGCTATGTCCATGGCAGGAAGGACTTGGATATATGACAATGGCTATGTCCATGGCAAAAAGGACTTGGATGTATAGCATTAGCTATGTCAATGGCAGGAAGGACTTGGGTGTAAAGCATTAGCTATGTCCAATGCAAGAAGGACTTGGATGTATAGCATTAGCTATGTCCATGGCAGAAAGGACCTGGATGTATAGCATTAGCATTTCTTTGCTAGAAGGACTTGGATGTATAGCATTAGCTATGTCCATGGCAGAAAGGACTTGGATATATAGTGTTAGCATG
Source organism: Potamilus streckersoni (assembly GCA_016746295.1). NCBI lineage: Eukaryota > Metazoa > Mollusca > Bivalvia > Unionida > Unionidae > Potamilus > Potamilus streckersoni. The sequence goes on from JAEAOA010000531.1 coordinate 825,995, forward strand.
TCCATGGCTAGAAGAACTTGGATGTATAGCATTAGCTATGTCCATGGCAGGAAGGACTTGGATGTATGGCATTGGCTATGTCCATGGCAAAAAGGACTTGGATGTATAGCATTAGCTATGTCAATGGCAGGAAGGACTTGGGTGTAAAGCATTAGCTATGTCCAATGCAAGAAGGACTTGGGTGTATAGCATTAGCTATGTCCATGGCAAGAAGGACTTGGGCATATAGCATTAGTTATGTTTATGGCAAGAAGAACATGGCTGTATAGCATTAGCTATGTCCATGACAGGAATGACTTGGATGTATGGCATTGGCTATGTCTACAGCAGATCTGTTTGCTTTCATCCAATGGGATTTTGTTTAGTTCTGACTGAATACCTACTTGTTCTATACTTAAGCTGTTGAAGGGGCTGTGTGTTATAGTCATGGTGGCTTCTTACAATAAAATTATTAAGAATCCAATTTATGTAATAAATAAAGTGATACACATAGATTGCATTCATGTCCTAAAAATCTGAGTGAAACACTGTAGATAGGGATTGGTTTGGCCAGTACAGGCAACTATCAGTCTTCCTTTTTCTTACCAGTTGATAGTGATAATTCATTAATGATGTTATAGTTACTTCCCTTTCATGGCAACTGTTGCAGTTCTATACAGGCTTTAAATCATTGCTCTAAACAATTGTCTGTAGCATTCTATAGCACATTTCCTAATTTCAAGGTTCTCAGTTGGTCATTATAGTACATTCTAATACCTGTAAAAACTGAAACTGTTAGTGGGCAATGTAGTGAAAACTCTCATAAAAAATGTCAATAACTTTATATTCAGCACGTGAAGGATGCCGTGCACTCCAAGCTTTGAGCCCCCAACAGAGAGCCGAGATTATTCGTCGCCTCGCTGACTTGCTTATTGAGAAACAACAGGATATTCTGAATGCCAACCAGAGGGATGTGGCAATGGCACTGTCAGAAGGTATTTTACTTAAAACACAATGATGAATTGCCATGATCAGGGATGCACATTTTTTAAAATTAAATAATCCTATTGTTTCCAAATTTCCATTATAAATAATCAATGCATTTATTTACCAATTTCTATTTGGTATCCTATGTTTTATTGCTTATAAAAGAAGAAGTAGTGATTGGTCACATCATTGTTTTACTAATAGATCATATATGTAAAAGTTATTTTAATACTTTTGACTTCAGTTGTAGAATTTCTTTGCGCCATTTAGGTCCAGATGGCCAAGTGATGTAAGGCTATCACCATTGCACATCATTCACATTTCTGTCACCTTTGCACATCATTCACATTTCTGTCACCTTTACACATCATTCACATTTCTGTCACCTTTGCACATCATTCATACATGTCTATCACCTTTGCACATCATTCACATTTCTGTCACCATTGCACATCATTCACATTTCTGTCACCTTTGCACATCATTCATACATGTCTATCACCTTTGCACATCATTTACATTTCTGTCACCATTGCACATCATTCACATTTCTGTCACCTTTGCACATCATTCATACATGTCTATCACCTTTGCACATCATTCACATTTTTGTCACCTTTACACATCATTCACATTTCTGTCACCTTTGCACATCATTCACATTTCTGTCACCATTGCACATCATTTACATTTCTGTCACCATTGCACATCATTCACATTTCTGTCACCTTTGCACATCATTCATGCATGTCTATCACCTTTGCACATCATTCACATTTCTGTCACCATTGCACATCATTCACATTTTTGTCACCTTTACACATCATTCATACATGTCTATCACCTTTGCACATCATTCACATTTTTGTCACCTTTACACATCATTCATACATGTCTATCACCTTTGCACATCATTCACATTTTTGTCACCTTTACACATCATTCACATTTTTGTCACCTTTACACATCATTCACATTTCTGTCACCTTTGCACATCATTCACATTTCTGTCACCATTGCACATCATTTACATTTCTGTCACCATTGCACATCATTCACATTTCTGTCACCTTTGCACATCATTCATGCATGTCTTTCACCTTTGCACATCATTCACATTTCTGTCACCATTGCACATCATTCACATTTTTGTCACCTTTACACATCATTCATACATGTCTATCACCTTTGCACATCATTCACATTTTTGTCACCTTTACACATCATTCATACAAGTCTATCACCTTTGCACATCATTCACATTTCTGTCACCTTTACACATCATTCACATTTCTGTCACCATTGCACATCATTCACATTTCTGTCACTTTTGCACATCATTCACATTTCTGTCACCTTTGCACATCATTCATACATGTCTATCACCTTTGTACATCATTCACCTTTCTGTCACCTTTGCACATCATTCATACATGTCTATCACATTTACACATTCATATATGACTATCACATTTGCACATTATTCATACATGACTATCACCTTTGCACATTATTCATACATGTCTATTACCTTTGCACATCATTCTTACATGTCTATCGCCTTTGCACATCATTCACATTTCTGTCACCTTAGCACATCATTCGTACATGTCTATTACCTTTGCACATCATTCTTACATGTCTATCGCCTTTGCACATCATTCACATTTCTGTCACCTTAGCACATAATTCGTACATGTCTATTACCTTTGCACATCATTCTTACATGTCTATCGCCTTTGCACATCATTCACATTTCTGTCACATTTGCACATTATTCATACATAACAATCACCTTTGCACATTATTCATTCATGTCTATTACCTTTGCATATCATTCTTAGATGTCTATCACCTTTGCACATTATTCATACATGTCTGTCACCTTAGCACATCATTCGAACATGTCTATTACCTTTGCACATCAAACATACATTTCAATCACCTTTGCACATCATTCATACATGTCTGTCACCTTTGCACATGTCACCTCTCTGCGTTGATTTGAGTCTTGGCTCAAATGATGTAGGTAAGAGAGGAAGTTTACCAGTAGGTGGGTTGGTGGTTCTTCCAGGTGACTTACCAGGTTCTTCCTGCACTGTATCTACTGGCTTCCATATATAGCCCATCATTTGCTGAAAATTGGCACAAACCATTCCAGAACCTTTTAGTCCATTATAAATATTTTTGTTTTAAATACCAGTATATTTCACTTCTTTTAATTGGAATTGGCAGCAGTTAAATGTACAATATATATATATATATATATATATATATATATATATATATATATATATATATATATATATATATATATATATATATATATATATATACTGTTAGAAGCATTTACAAGATTGTGACAGTTATTTCCTATTTCTTTAGTGCTGTGAATGAAATTTCAGCTATTAAAAAAAAAACAAATAAATTAAACAATGTTTTAGATAACAGTCATAAAAATTAGGGAATAGTAATAGTGATTCTACTACTGTAGCTTATATCCATTTTACTGATGGCTCTGATTTCTGTTATGAGTTTATGCTCTTAAAAATAAGTAACAGGAAAGAGCAAATAGCAACAAGCTTTGTAAAATTCAACAAATAATTTATTTCCCTATAATATAAAATGAAAATGGAAAAGAAGAACTTATTATATTTGTGAATTAAATTCCAATCATAACATTAGAGACTCGAGTTCTAATAATTAAAAGTCCTTAATAAAACTTAGAAAACCAAATTAAATCCAAAACTGGAGGTGATGATGTGTCTGGTAGCTTGTAGAGTGTTGATGTGACAACAGTCTTGTTGATACATAGTACTATAATTCAGTGTTTGAATTCTGTATAAATTCCAGTGAATTTCTCCGTGCAGGAATTTTATCAGATCACTTTTGTATATCCAGAGAAAATAATCATGTGAATTCAATAATTTGAAGAAAATAGATTCCAGCTAAAAATGATATCAGCTACAACAGATAATACAATTTGAACATGCTAGAACTTAAAACTCAAATGAATTTTCGCTTCATTGACAAGATTATATAATCTTCTACTTGATCTCAGGTCACAATAAGCATTTTCTAAAAAATTATTACTTAATGGAAAATAACCTTAAAGAATGATCCTGATGTTTACAAAATAAAAATGTCAATTATTATTAGAAACCTATTACTAAAATTAAAATGTTAAATCTTGACTATATCAGGTACACCAGGTAAATTCCAGTAATCTTAACCTTGACCAAAAAAACATTTTTACTTTTACTAATAATGATCTTGATATTAAACCCATACACATTGAGAAAATTTTAGCTATGAATTAGTTGTTTGCAGAATAAAATTTAAAAAGAGTCAGTTCAGGTCAAGTAGAAATAAACTCACTTTTGGATAAGGTCAAATCCAATACACAATATTACATTACATTAGCATGTAATGAAATTTTTTAAAAATTTAAAACAAAACTAACAAACAATGCAAATCAAATATAGATAACATTTGTCACTTGTAAAACAAAATTACCAACAGTAAAGCCACTCTAAGCTTACTCATATGCACAAACACAAGACTTATACCAAAAATAAAACAATTTCAGCTGAAAAAATGTTTTTAGGATTATAGAGGTTGTTGTTATACATGAAACTTGCATATGTGATTTTCTTTCTCTAGAATTAAGGTGTTAATATTATTTCATAATTATCTGATACAAACAATATTTAGTGCTGCAACCTGTAGCTTCTGAGAACAACATAGACTGGACAAAGAAATAGTATTGTGAGTCATTGCTTTTGGTCAGTGTTTCATTTAGACTGACATTTGTTTAGTTTTCCATTAAGACCGACATTTGTTTAGTTTTCCATTAAGACCGACATTTGGTTAGTTTTCCATTAAGACTAACAATTGGCTAGTTTTCCATTAAGACTGACATTTCCTTAATTTTCCATTAAGACCGACATTTGTTCAGTGTTTCATTTAGACCAACATTTGGTTAGTTTTTCATTAAGACCGACATTTGGTTAGTTTTCCCATTAAGACCAACATTTGTTTAGTTTTCCATTAAGACTGACATTTGGTTGGTTTTCCATTAAGACTAATGTTTGGCTAGTTTTCTATTAAGAATGACATTTCGTTAATTTTCCATTAAGACCGACATTTGGTTAGTTTTCCATTAATACCAACATTTGGTTAGTTTTCCATTAAGACTGACATTTAGTTAGTGTTCATTAAGATCTTTACCACTGCTTCAGGTATTGCTGCTCCTTTGTTAGCCCGCTTGCGTCTGAATGAATCGAAGTTGAAGACTTTGCGTGAGGGGCTTATCCAGATTGCCAATAACTCTTATGAAAATGTTGGAAGGATTTTGAAGGCTAGCAGGATTGCAGAGGGCATGGAGCTACGTCAGATAACCGTACCCATTGGAGTTCTTCTGGTTATATTTGAGTCAAGACCAGATGCTCTTCCACAGGTAGGAAATACAAGAATCATCTTAGAATTGTGTCCTGGAGTTAGAAGGGATTTGTGTTCCAATATAATATGCCAGTTTTTGCATTTTTTTAGTTCCCAACCATGAATGAGGAAGGTCTAGATTAAACAAATTTCATATTATCCATCATATGGACTGTTCTTTAGTGCTAGGCCAGAAGTATTCATCCATCTTTGACAAGTTTCTTCAGATGCATGTGTTGGGAAGTTTGATGTGGATTAAACATATGCATCATGGTGTACTCTATATTGAAAGTCACACAGGTCATAATAGCAATTTAAAAATTAATTTAGTTTTAAAGTGTTATCGTAATATAGTTCTAACATATTTTTTCAATAACAAAACATAACAAAATTTCATGATGAAAATTATTGATCACTATGGACTTTAACAATGGCATTTCAGCATTAGACTGGGTCAAGAAAATTGATATTGGATTGAACTATTACTAGTGCAGGGGGAATCAATGTAGAGTAGCATGACAAGAAGTTTCATGTATTTTCATTCATCTCCTGCATGGTTTGTTCAACTATGATTGTGATAGAGGAGTAATATACATTTTAAGTAGTTTTTATTTTTAATTTGAACATATGACATTTCTTCAAAATTATAGCATTATGTAAAATGTAATTAATATAAATCTGATTTTACATATTTCTTTTGCATGTGAGAAGGAAGATATAACAGTTAAGGACAGTTATCAGCCAAATTGTATGCATCAGCATATACAAAAATTTTAATTATAGTGATATATTTTAAGATTTGTTACCAGTATTTACACATGCTGTCCTAACTAGAAGATTCCTTATGTACTCTTTTACAAAGTTTAGTGCAACTATTAACAACATAGTGTGCAAGCAGATCTACTGATTACACCTCAAACTGCATACATCCAGATCTGTCAGTGCATTATATGAAGTCAGACCTGTGTCTGTGCAAGTAGCATTTGGGCTGAATCTATAGTATTTATATGTCTTATGTTGTGTATGAATCTATTAGTGTGGTGTGTATATGTCATATGTTGTGTATGAATCTGTAAGTGTGTATATGTCTTATGTTGTGTATGAATTTTAAGTGTGTATATGTCTTATTTTGTATATGAATCTATAAGTGTGTGTGTATATCTTATGTTTTATATGAATCTATTAGTGTGATGTGTATATGTCTTATGTTGTGTATGAATCTATTAGTGTGTATATGTCTTATGTTGTGTATGAATCTAGAAGTGTGTATGTGTCTTATGTTGTGTATGAATCTATAGCTGTGTATGTGTCTTATGTTGTGTATGAATCTATAGGTGTATATATGTCTTATGTTGTGTATGAATTTATAGGTGTGTATGTCTTATGTTGTGTATGAATCTATTAGTGTGTATATGTCTTATGTTGTGTATGAATCTATAGCTGTGTATGTGTCTTATGTTGTGTATGAATCTATAGGTGTATATATGTCTTATGTTGTGTATGAATCTATAGGTGTGTATGTCTTATGTTGTGTATGAATCTATTAGTGTGTATATGTCTTATGTTGTGTATGAATCTATTAGTGTGTATATGTCTTATGTTGTGTATGAATCTAGAAGTGTGTATGTGTCTTATGTTGTGTATGAATCTATAGCTGTGTATGTGTCTTATGTTGTGTATGAATCTATAGGTGTATATATGTCTTATGTTGTGTATGAATTTATAGGTGTGTATGTCTTATGTTGTGTATGAATCTATTAGTGTGTATATGTCTTATGTTGTGTATGAATCTATAGCTGTGTATGTGTCTTATGTTGTGTATGAATCTATAGGTGTATATATGTCTTATGTTGTGTATGAATCTATAGGTGTGTATGTCTTATGTTGTGTATGAATCTATTAGTGTGTATATGTCTTATGTTGTGTATGAATCTATTAGTGTGCATATGTCTTATGTTGTGTATGAATCTATAAGTGTGTATATGTCTTATGTTGTGTATGAATCTATTAGTGTGTATATGTCTTATGTTGTGTATGAATCTATTAGTGTGTATGTGTCTTATGTTGTGTATGAATCAATAAGTGTGTATTTATTATGTTGTGTATCACTCTTTACAATTATTATGATAACTTTATAAATACAGACATTGTCAATGATTTTCAGGAATGCTCATACTTGTAGAAATATCTAATTCTTTTTCTAAAATGAATTCTTGCAAATCTATGGTCTCTGTTATGTGTTATGCAACTTCCACACATGTGCAAACATTTCCACTATGATCATAAACTTGCTGAAAGAACCCATAAATTACAGACTTGGAGAATAATAGCCAAAGATTAAGGATTGTTGGGAAAATAATCAGGGTATTGGATTATCAGTACAGTATTTGGTTAAGATTTTGATAATGGATTATCAGTATTTGGTCAAGATTTTGATATTGGATTATTAGTATTTGGTCAAGATTTTGATATTGGATTATCAGTTTTTGGTCAGGATTTTGATATTGGATTCTCAGTATTTTTCAAGATTTTAATATTGGATTATCAGTATTTGGTCAAGATTTTTATATTGGATTATATGTATTTGGTCAAGATTTTGATATTGGATTATTAGTATTTGTTCAAGATTTTGATATTGGATTATCAGTATTTGGTCAAGATTTTCATATTGGATTATCAGTATTTTTCAAGATTTTTATATTGGATTATCAGTATTTGGTCAAGATTTTGATATTGGATTATCAGTATTTGGTCAAGATTTTCATATTGGAATATTAGTATTTGGTCAAGATTTTGATATTGGATTATCAGTTTTTGGTCAGGATTTTGATATTGGATTCTCAGTATTTTTCAAGATTTTAATATTGGATTATCAGTATTTGGTCAAGATTTTTATATTGGATTATATGTATTTGGTCAAGATTTTGATATTGGATTATTAGTATTTGTTCAAGATTTTGATATTGGATTATCAGTATTTGGTCAAGATTTTCATATTGGATTATCAGTATTTTTCAAGATTTTTATATTGGATTATCAGTATTTGGTCAAGATTTTGATATTGGATTATCAGTATTTGGTCAAGATTTTCATATTGGAATATTAGTATTTGGTCAAGATTTTGATATTGGATTATCAGTATTTGGTCATAATTTTGATATTGGATTATATGTATTTGGTCATGATTTTGATATTGGATTATTAGTATTTGTTAAAGATTTTGATATTGGATTGTCAGTATTTGGTCAAGATTTTGATATTGCATTATCAGTATTTGGTCAAGATTTTGATATTGGATTATTAGTATTTGGTCAAGATTTTGATATTGGATTATTAGTATTTGGTCAAGATTTTGATATTGGTCAAGATTTTTGTTCGTTTTCACATTAAATTCAAGGCAATTGGTCAGGGAAAGAAACTACATTTGTACAAGTACCTTGGACACTTAAATCTGCCCATATTTTTCATACAAAATGCCTCCAACAAACAAAAACATGTTGAAGGCTAAAGAGCCCATATTACAAGTCAAATCAGTTAGTGTAGAACTTTTAAAAATGATATTCATATCCTTGGCTGTACTTAAAGAAGAAAGGAAACAGTAACATTTACTAGACAACATATCATGTTGATATGAGTTGTGCTTATGACAAAAGAAATGATTGCCAAAACCAGAGAAAAAAACAAAAATTATGTCAAGTTGAGAAATATAGCAAAAAGCCAGGGATCTTCCTGTGGTTTGGAACTGCAGTTTCTGAAACTGATCTAGATGTTATTAAGGTTTAATTTAGCATGTCACAAAATTGAATGTACACAACAAATAATGTATATCTCTCAAAGGCCTTGATGTGCAGAAGGGCTTCAACATACACCGTTATGATAAGGTTATATATGTAATGGGCACAAATATACTAGGGTTTTTTTATCACATGTCAAACAAAACAATACTGGAAATGAAAGGTGGGCAGAAATGACTTGAAGTTCACATTTGAATGTCAAAGATATTATTCCTTTGCCTTCAGTATATTGTAACTTCATTCATCAGTAGTTAAATGTATTTTTATAAAAAGAACTTTAGGTGATACTGTTTGTTAGCTTGAATCTTGTTTTATCATTGCAGGTGGCAGCACTGGCAATTAGCAGTGCCAATGGATTGTTACTGAAGGGTGGCAAAGAAGCACATCATAGCAACAAGATTTTGTATGATCTTGTTCAAGAAGCCCTAGAACTGCATGCACCAAAGACCTCAATATCCTTGGTAAATAGTGGGCCTCTATGGCATGTTGGAAGGTCTATAACTTCGGTATTTACTAAATTGATCACCTATTTAACCCTTGTTTTGATGGATGCCAGAAGAGGCTAGATGATCTGCTGCTCTGCTGCATTGCTATGAGGTGGTCAAGTCAACATTTGTAAGGTTTTCCTGTATTCTCATAATGTTTGCCCATTTGCAAAAAGTATGAAATTCAGACCCAGCTTAGTATAATATACTGTCAGATCAGGCCATAAGGGTTATGTAAGAGAAACACCACATGCACAAACTTATTTATTAGCTCATAGACCAAAAGAGCTTATGGGGTGATCTGCTGTCCATTGACTGTCATCCAAAAGGTCCATCTATGTTTGCATTAGGTTGTTGCTTCTCATTTAGTACTTTGAGGTTTTCAGACGCATTCATCCCATGAATTCTGTCCTGGTATAAAGCTGCTGCATCAGTTTACTTACTAAGAGGGATGAACTAGCATTCACAGTCATGCTGTGGGATTGCAGGATTTTTTCAAAAATAATCAAGGGTAATACAGTTTTTAAAATCTAATGGGCGATAGACTGTGCATGCTGCCAGGCAGTGGGATAGCAGGATTCTTGCAAAATAATCAAGGGTAATACAGCTTTTAAAATCTAATGGGACATAGATTGTGCTGGTTATTTGGTTCCAGTGATTTCCCATGCTGAATGCACAACTTTTTATTGTAAGTTGATAAGATCATTGTCTTCTTTGCCTTTTGTAATGATCTTAATTAATATTGTGTCCATGGAGAATATTGTTTGAATACAAGCACCTTTGTGATGGAGATCTGTTGGAGTATTGGAGAAACTATGGAGGTATTCTGAATAAATAATTATCTGGAGCAGTATAGTATGTCTAAAGTACAACAAAAGATAACTGATTACTTTAGGAAAGTTATCAAGATGAAAAGATTACATTTTATGGACAAAGCTTGAGAGAATGAAATATCAGATGATCTGCTGCTAACCAAACAGCACAGAAAACTGATAGATATAACCACCATGATGTTTACTATAGTGTATAACTTGCAGAAAATCTGATATGTTGACAGAAATATCAAGTAACATGGCACATAAATTGTGTTTTATATATATATATATATATATATATATATATATATATATATATATATATATATATATATATATATACCTGAAAAGTGTGAAAGGGAATTGGGTTCTTAAAGCAAAATTCACACTGTCACAAGAAATAGTGCAAACACAGTCCTTTGAAACTCTCTTAATACTGTTGTAAGAAAATATCAGAATATAGAAGAAAATAAATTAAAGTCCTTTAAAATCCTATAAATATATATTTTAGATTAATATATGTATATATGGAAAGGAGTTTTACCATATTTTCATACAATTTCTTATTACAGAGTAGGTTTCAAAAGCTTGTGAACTAACATCTGAAACAACAAATACATTAATTATTAAATTATTTTCAGTTAGCAAAGGCTTTTTGAAAATGAGTGATAAGAAACAAAAATATTTACCAGCAGAATGACAATTAGATATGAAGATACCTTATATTGTCAAAGATTTGATACAAAATCGTTAAATGCCTATTTTGAATTATGTGATTATAATAATGTTGTAACCCATCATCTACCATTTAGCATGGTTTTCCAGTCCTAATGATTCTCACTCTTTTAATGTAGGTGTAGGGGGCTTCCCCCTTTTGGGAAATTTTCTGGCAGCATCTCTGCATTCAAACTTTAATCTGTCTGGTCAAGTTGCTGACCATTTGGGTTACTCAGACAAGTACATGACCATACTGTCAACAGATTCTTGTTGTCATGATGATGCCTTCCATCAATTTTAGTATTGTGTTCTATAAGACCCACACTTTCATGTCTACACCTCAACTGTAGACAGAGACATTGGAGACGATATTCATTATGCATGGACTGGAAGTTGTTTATGCCACACAACAGCTGGTGCCGCACAAAATGCGAGTGGCTTCTATGTTGGACTGGTATCCATGGCATTCATCTAGCAGGCAGAGAACAGTTTATCATTTTCTACCTCAATTCTTACTGAACATGCATGAGAATCTGTTTCTTGTCCTAAACAGAGCTGAACAGTGGAAAGATATGCAGTGCTCTCCATTGTAATAATTCTGAAACAATAACACAGAGCCAAGATAAGATCACAGCCATTCTCCTCAACCCTCGTCCTCAATGGTCAAGTCAAAGATATACATAAACAAGCAAACAAAGAGACAAATTTCCCCCAAACACAGGATCAGGTTATGAGGAGAGACTTCCAGATAAATAAAGAAAATGATAGAAAGGACACCTGTAGGGCACAGCAGATAGAGAAGCTGTCCTACTGATCCTAACCTTTAGATAGCCAGTTTGCAAGGACAGTGGACAATAGGCAGAGAGAAGGTGATCAATTTTTTCCTAATTTTTCTCCACACTAGTATACCTATATCAAAAAGTTACACCATTTTCACACTTTCTTTGACAGATATCTTAATGTTGGTGGAATGTTTATATTATTCACAGCCAAATTAGAAAGTGTTGGCCTTGATGATCGATGGAACCAGCAAATGGTTTCTGTATCATGTTCCAATGCACCAGCAAGGATCCCTTCAGCTACAAAATAAAACCCATTCAAGGAAGATATTCTTCTGCAAGAAATCAACAACCTTCTCCAGTTCACAATGTCCGATCACCTGGTTTTAATTTGAGACTGTTTCTAGTGCCAAAGACTAATGGCACACTTAAGAGTTATAGACCTAAGCACCCTTGATAATTTCATTCTTATCTCATGTTTCAAATGGAAAAACCAAGGCGTGTTTAAAATGCCGCTCAGGAGGAAGACTTCGCTATCAACATTGACATGCAAGATGTGTATCTGCATGTCCTGATTCACAGATTGTACAGGAATTCACTGAGACAGTTTCAGGCACTCACATTCAGACTCAATATCGGTCCCTGGGTTTTCACACACCTTGTGGACAGTGTCAGGACAACTATCTGAGCTGCTTTATCCTGCTATTTGGACAATATTATTCTTCAAAAGGGGGAAGACACGATTTCCATATTTACTCTTCTTTTCATGCTTGGATTCCTTGTCAACAAGGATGAATCTGACATTTTGTCATTCTTTGCATTTTATCTGTTTGGGTATGGAGTTCAAAAAAGAAATCTTCATTGAAAATCAGTCGAATGGTGTCAGTTCTTACACAGACTGAGAATTCCTGCGTTTGCTCACTGATTCTATTGACCCTATGGAGACTAAGACTTGCCCCTTGGACCAACCAATATCAGTCTCTTGGCATATGAAGTTCCATCTCAAAAGATGGGACATCCTCAGTTTGGAAATCCAATGTCAGTCTCTTGGCATATGATTCCATCTCAAAAGATGGGACAGCCTCAGTTTGGAAATCCAATATCCGTCTCTTAGCATATGAAGTTTCATCTCAAAAGACGGGACATCCTCAGTTTGGAAATCCAATATCAGTCTCTTAGCATATGAAGTTCCATCTCAAAAGATGGGGCAGCCTCGGTTTGGACCAATCAATATCAGTCTCTTAGCATATGAAGTTCCATCTCAAAAGATGGGACAGCCTCAGTTTGGACCAATCAATATCAGTCTCTTAGCATATGAAGTTCCATTTCAAAAGATGGGACATCCTCAGTTTAGAAATCCTATATCAGTCTTTTAGCATATGAAGTTCCATCTCAAAAGATGGGCCAGCCTCAGTTTGGACCAATCAATATCAGTCTCTTGGCATATGAAGTTCCATCTCAAAAGATGGGACAGCCTCAGTTTGGACCAACCAATATCAGTCTCTTGGCATATGAAGTTCCATCTCAAAAGATGGGACAGCCTCAGTTTGGACCAATCAATATCAGTCTCTTGGCATATGAAGTTCCATCTCAAAAGATGGGACAGCCTCAGTTTGGACCAATTAATATCAGTCTCTTGGCATACAAAGTTCCATCTCAAAAGATGGGACAGCCTCAGTTTGGACCAACCAATATCAGTCTCTTGGCATACGAAGTTCCATCTCAAAAGATGGGACAGCCTCAGTTTGGACCAACCAATATCAGTCTCTTGGCATATGAAGTTCCATCTCAAAAGATGGGACAGCCTCAGTTTGGACCAATCAATATCAGTCTCTTGGCATACAAAGTTCCATCTCAAAAGATGGGACAGCCTCAGTTTGGACCAACCAATATCAGTCTCTTGGCATACAAAGTTCCATCTCAAAAGATGGGACAGCCTCAGTTTGGACTAATCAATATCAGTCTCTTAGCATATGAAGTTCCATCTCACAAGATGTGACAGCTTCAGTTGGCTTTGACCTCAAAGATCTTTCATCCCAAAAGAATTAAGTAGACCTGGTGGTGCAGCAGGTTATCTTCCTGAGTTGTTTGGCAGCTTCCTAAAGATGTAGCTTTATGATTTCCACTGGATTTGCTGGAGGGAAAATTTTGTCCCCCATTTAAATGTCATATCCTAGCATATGGAGTACGCAATTGTTGTAAAGTACATTTCTTTAATAATACTTCCCCAATGATGATACACCTACAGCCTCCCGTCCTCCTTGCAGTTACATCAATATACAGAACATGCACATGGCTTCAGTAGAAATTTGAGTATTCAGAGGATTTGGTACGAATCCTTTTTGAAGGGAGATTATCCTAACTGCCACCTATGTGGGCAGATAACATATAGCTACTTGGCTAAAGTTTTAGCATTTTATTATTAAACATTTTGACCACATAACCTTAGTTCAAACCTCAAGTGATGCAATTTCCTTGGCATTGTTTCCTTTTCTTGCTTGCTAAATTAAATTGATTTAGATATTTGGGTTTTTTTTGTTTGGTTTTAATGGCACTTTTAGCACATTCATGCCAAGAAAATGGGATCTAAATCCTATTATAAATGACACACAATAGCAGCAGACTGGCTGGTCCATGATCCTTGGATTACAAGCACAGTGCTTTACCTACTAAGCTACCATGGCTTCCTATGTTGATTTTGGTGCTAATCTAATAATACAGATTGTTAGCTTTGGCTTGAGATTTTTGACTAAAATGTTTTTAGAATGCATGACCATGCCCAGTTTTCAGAAGTGCAAATTAAGTTTATACATGACATTAAATAGATCAGTTTCTTTTATTTCAGCCAATCATATCACTGAATTCAAAATTTATGACCTGTTAGTAAATTCCATGTTTGGCCTTCATTTAAAACATATGTCTAACTTAAATTTGAGACATATGACTTTTGATTGGTCATTAATAAGTGAGTCTTAAAGTCCACATGCTGCAGTTACATGCAAAACATCATATATATCAATTCATCTGAACAATACAGAATCTTGAAAGATACTGGTCCTAAATGTCATTGGGTTTCATTAAAACCAGATAATGTCAATGTTGTGTCACATTGCGAGTCATGTAACTTCTCTCTTGAACTGATCAACCTGACATTTTTCACATGTGTACAAATTAGTCCTATGTTGATTGGTGAGATCCATAAAGTGAACTAATTTCAGTCAGAAGCTGCAACACAGCATTTGATAATATCACCGTTGCAAACATAAGATGCTAACAAAACACTATGTCACATTGTCTTTTGCCCATATTTGCTCTTTATTGTATATTCCAGTGCCCCAGCTAATCAGTAATATTTACCCAAGTCTTATTTTTATCTAATTCATGCTTTTTCCTCTCAGAAATTAAATTTCAGCAGTCAGATCACTTGATTCTTGATTCTAGGCCAAAATCCATATGTCTCCACAGTAACTAAAAAAAGCCATACAAATATTTAGCTCATGGTATATTGTACATAAAATGTATTTTTTTATTTTGAATGCTGTTCCTTGCATTTGACATCAAATTCCCATGATTGAGTTAAAAATAAAAGTGCATTTTTTGCTTGATAAGTTTTATGAATTCTAGTCATATTTATACTATTTGTTCTCCTTATGATGTCAAGTAAACAATGTAGAACCTGATCTGATTTTACATTATGCAGTACTATTTGCATATGGGTTTACATTATGCTGTACTATTTGCATATGGGTTTACATTATGCAGTACTATTTGCATATGGGTTTACATTATGCTGTACTATTTGCATATGAGTTTACATTATGCAGTACTATTTGCATATGGGTTTACATTATGCAGGACTATTTGCATATGGGTTTACATTATGCAGTACTATTTGCATATGGGTTTATATTATGCAGTACTATTTGCATATGGGTTTACATTATGCAGTACTATTTGCATATGGGTTTACATTATGCAGTACTATTTGCATATGAGTTTACATTATGCAGTACTATTTGCATATGAGTTTACATTATGCAGTACTATTTGCATATGGGTTTACATTATGCAGTACTATTTGCATATGGGTTTACATTATGCAGTACTATTTGCATATGGGTTTACATTATGCAGTACTATTTGCATATGGGTTTACATTATGCAGTACTATTTGCATATGGGTTTACATTATGCAGTACTATTTGCATATGGGTTTACATTATGCAGTACTATTTGCATATGGGTTTACATTATGCAGTACTATTTGCATATGGGTTTACATTATGCAGTACTATTTGCATATGGTTTTACATTATGCAGTACTATTTGCATTTGGGTTTACATTATGCAGTACTATTTGCATATGGGTTTACATTATGCAGTACCATTTGGGTTTACATCATACAGAAGTATATGCAGCATGCTTTGCATCTTACATGAGTGTTTTTGGGTCTAACCTTATTTCACTTCACACCATTACCCCTTATGCAAATGCTACTGGTTTCCACTTTGCTCTTTTGGGATGCTGGCTTGTGGATGTTTATGGTAATAGTTTATAAATGCTGGGCTTGTTCCTTAGAGATGCTTTCTGTGATGTGTTTATTTATGTTCTAGTTAAGATTCATATTTTGAAATGTATTTTAATCAATTATACATGTCAGTCTGTCAGTATCTGGACACCATAGGGATTTCCTAGATGTTATATTTGAAAATGAATACTAGATGACAAAGAAGGTTTAAGATGCTTGAGTCAGTCCTAGGAATTTGGGGTCAAAAGTTATATTTTGTAGGTGATGTGGACAGTAACATTGCATGTAATCTACATTATGTTGTGTGCATTAATTAAAGGATGTGAATTATACTTGGTATTTCATAAAGGTGAGTAAAAGTCTTTTGGTCCTGTATGCAATTCCATTGCATTTAAGACTATACAAAACAGCTCACGTTTTTATTATTAAATTCCCATGCTTGCAATTGGGGATGTAATCCCAATCCACTTTCACTCCCTGGTGGATACATAAATACCAAAAAGACATTATTCCATCCTTATTTTTCTTGGAATACATTTTTTTCTTGTGATTGACCTTAATCCCTTTGCTTGTAAAGGTAGCACCTTCTTTGTTTTCCCATGTTACAACCCTTTGAGACATCAGTTTAATAATTGCTCAGTGCCAAGTAACATCAGGTGGTTATTTGCCACAATATTGATGGGTTCAGTTTCAGATTTAACATTTAACAGACTGTACAATCAAAGTCTTAGCTCAGTCTCTGTACTAGCACCCACATATGACATTGAAACAGGAAGTGTAGTTGGATGATATATCTATGACTAGATGAATATTTACAATGACTGGATGACTATTTACAATGACTAGATGACTATTTACAATGACTAGATGACTGTTTGCAATGACTAGATGACTGTTTACAATGACTGGATGACTTTACAATGACTAGATGACTTTACAATGACTAGATGAATGTTTACAATGACTGGAAGACTGTTGACAATGACTCGATGACTTTACAATGACTGGATGATTGTTTACAAAGACTAGATAATATACAATGAGTAGATGACTGTTTACAATGACTAGATAACTTTTTACAATGACTAGAATGAATATTTGACTATTTACAATGACTGGATGACTATTTACAATGACTAAAAGACTGTTTAAAATGACTTGATGACTTTTTACAATGACTGTATGACTATTTACAATAACTAGATGGCTGTTTACAATGACTAGATGACTATTTACAATGACTAGATGACTACTTACAATGACTAGATGACTGAAAATACTAGATGGCTATTTACAATTACTGGATGACTATTTGCAATGACTATATAACTATTTACAATGACTAGATGACTATTTACAATGACTGGATGACTTTTTTGCAATTACTAGATGACTACTTACAATGACTAGATGATTGTATCAAAAAGTAAGCAAATTGTTTCTGAAAGATATAATGATCCTCTTCCTCTCAAAATCTTTATGTATCTATCTGTCTGTCTCTGAACATCTTTAGAGCTTGCTTTCAGGGGTCATATAAAGGACCATGCCCATTTTATCAAGACAATGTCCAATCTGTGGTCATCATCCGATGTCACTCCACAAGAAAGCGTGGTGTGCAGAGCTATTCTCTGCATGACTTTGTATCAGCTCCATTAGCAGTATCTGATTTAGGCATAAGCTAAACAAGCTTTAGCTTAGGGCCTCAAAGTCTGAACTCAGTCTGAAGGGCCCCCTCAAATTTATTTTATACCAAATATGGCCTCTGTAGCTTCCCTTAGCTTAGGGCCTTGCTTTGTCTAAATCCGGTGCTGTCCATTAGGACATAGTGATAAATGATGGAAAGATTTTTTTTAATCCTCTCCTCTCTTGCCACCACCTCCCCACAAAGTGTGTGGTTTAAAAAAAAATCACTTGAGCTGTATTGTATTAAAAAAGAATGTTCAGTTAACTTTGATTTATTCAATTCCAAGTGATTTAAGCTGCATTGTTTCACTTATAGTATTTTTTTTGTTTCAAGATGAAATAATTATCTGGCACTTGTCATAATGTCATGTTACAGTAAAGGACTTTAATGGAATAAGTCATGTGTTGCTACAAAATTATGTTTCAGTTAAGGAATTTCCATCAATAAATTATGTTGTGTTGCCAAGTGCCAGGTCATAGCTTATAATTTTCATAAAAATTTTTTTTGGCTCACAATAAGATAAATGTTGTATTGCTATAGTACATAAGCACTAAAATAATTTTTCCATCCAGATGATAATAATAAAAAAAATTTAAAATTAAAAAATGACATCAAATATATATTACGCTTTTGTTTTAAAAAAAAATGACCTACCTACATACCCTAAATTTAAAACCAGTGTAAGAAACACATGGGAGGGGGTGGCTTAAAAATTAGCATCTCTAATGCATTGCAAAGTTGATAACAAAGACAGCAATAGTGGTGTTTATAACTGTACATAATAACAATTTTTATCTTGACCAGGTGGGTCGACATGAGGACATTGAAGATTTGTTGGCACTTAATGATTACATAGATCTAGTGATTCCACGTGGCTCAAGCCAACTTGTGAACAAGATTCAGTCCTTAAGCAAGGGCATCCCTGTCTTGGGGCACAGTGAGGGCATTTGCCATGTATACCTGGATGAGAAGGTCAACCGAGACATGGCAGTAAGAATCGGTAAGGAGTTGAATATTCATAGTGCTTACCTACATTTGTAGCTGCTGTTGTAAGAGCACAATTTGCTCATGTTTCATTCTGTGCATCTGCATTTGCACATTAATGCATAACACAAACTATGTATTGTATAGCAGAAAATTATTCGCACATGATGCAATCATAATGAGTAAAGATGGGACTCATTAATTTTAGTGAGACTAACATTAAAAATTACATAGCCATACCAAAACCAGGTCATTGTGACCCAGTTTTTATGTGGGAGTGACTTTTGCAGAGATTCCAGCCATTCTGGGTTTTGCTGCATTACTATGAATATGTAGTGAAAATTCTCAGTTCTGAATTATGTTCATGAAATTCTGGATATTAAAATTTGGGGGGATAAAATGCTGAACAGGAGATTACTGTGTGGCCACATGAAGATAGAAAAGTACTTAAACACGAGTATGATGCATCAGTTATGTTGTCTTAGTTTAATAAAGCAGTATGTAAACTACAAGAATTTAATAGTTATGGTTAATATTGTAGACAAATGTGTTGAAGTAAGTAAAGGTTCAGGAATTTGTGGAATAGATTGCCCACTTCTTCTCACTGGACCATAGTTGATATTAACTGTATATAGGTATGCAAGTTTTATAGAACACATTATGCCAATTCTGGACATTCTGCCATAGTTTACTGTTCTGTATCTGTGTTATAACTATTAAGACCAGTTCAAGGTACAAATCATCCTTTTTCACTGACAAAACCAGTTATGCACCAATTTAAATGTTTAATTAAACATGGTAAAGTTTTCTCCAAACATAGAAGTATTTCTAACCATGCCTATAACCCTGACATGACTCCCAAAGTCCATTTTTTAACTTTGGATGTATTTTTAAATTTAAACTTGGATTCTGGTGTGCGTCGATAATTTGGGTTGCAAATTTTGTCTTGTCTGTAAATGACAGTCAAATCTAATTAATATCTTTCTGTAACTACCTTTTGAAAATTATGAGCTCTGAAAATTGATGCATGATAACCTATGTTTTTTTTCTTTTCAGTTTTGGATGCCAAATGTGACTATCCTGCAGCATGTAATGCCTTGGAAACAATTCTTATTCATAAATCTCATTTACGCAGTGGTCTTTTTGATGAAATCTGTGATACACTGAAGGATCATAAGGTAAGAGTGTACATACTTAAAAATGTAAGATTTTAATTGTGGTGAAAATATGTATATGGAAATGCGTTTAACACATGTGTGATATAGGTAGGTATGTATATCTTCTTTCTGTGTGGCAATAAAAATTTGTCCTATTTTTCATACTCCCTTTCCACATGAAAAGCGTTGTATACCTTAAATTGACAATCTGTTAATAACTTTTAGAAACATGATTTGCTCATACAATCTGGAACAAGTATTCTTTACTTTTGGCTGCCTAGTCATATTGTTATAATGGGTAATGAATGGGCAGCCAAGGCTGATATGAAGTCAAACATTATCAAAATGTTTTTGAAACATTTTATGCCATTTTCCAAAACGTAGTTCATAAACAGAATTCAAATATTGCATAAATCGTCATGTTATATATGTTATATATGCTTTGCAAAATATATGCAATTAAAACTTAACGGACATTTTTTGAAGCATGAAACCCATTATTGTATAGTGACATGCCTCATATCCAACAAATCATAGATATAATGGTTACTGCATTTGTATGAGAAAATGTGAATGTTTTGTAATACTGCACAATCTTGGGAGTGCAGTATTAGTAAAAAACAAGTTCATAATTTCTTATCCTTGTGTGATAGAAATCTGCATTTTTCTGACCTTACTTTTTTTTAATATGTTCCCCAATCACATATGTTTGAAATATTGGCCTGCTACCTCACAAATCCAGCCCTATTGAAGATGAAAAATCACTTTTCTCAGTCAATAGCAATGGACAAAGGACAATAACTCTTGCCTATTACCTCCCTTTGACACTTCCACGAGTCACTAATTTTTGCTTTGCTGTTGTACAAACCACATGTCATACAGTTCATCCTCTGGCAATCCAACTGTTTTTCTGTTCATATAGGCTCATTGAACAGTCATTTTGGATTTATTGTGTAGAATTATTGATGTACTGCAGTTTGTATGCATTATTTTGCAATTTCAGCCAATTTGAGTGATTTTTTTCACTTTTTGGAACTTTGTCCTTTAGACCACTGTCCTACCACACAATCATTGACCTTATACCACCATCCTACCACACTATCATAATTGTCTTGAAAAACTAGTGGAATCTAAAATAATAAGGATAAAAAGAAACAAAAATTTATATGATAGTGTTTCAAAATGAGAAATTTTAAAGCATCTCTGTATGTACCACCATGACAAGAAAATCTTAGCTGAAAGTGTTAGTATGACAGCGGATACTGAGTTACTTGTTAAAGTATACTCAAATGCAATTTTACCGATGATATACGAAAAATTAGAATTTGATCCAATTATTAACAAATCTCTAGTAGTGATAATCAAAAGTTTTAAAGAGGAAATTGATAATTTAAATGATACTTAGAGAAAAAGAGTTTTTTAAAGAAGTCGAACAAAGTTGAAAGCAAAAATGTATTCACATCATGACATAAGAGAAGAAGACGACATTCCATTTCCATCAATCCAAATCTCTAGACAGTTGTCATTACAAAATTATTATACTAAAATTATACTCACACAACCATGGTAATCTTAAAAGTAGGCTTAGTTATTGGTCTTTTTTATTATTTTTATTATTATAATTATTTTTCCCATAATTGAATGAAACAAACTTTGAAAAGTAATGTTAATGAATTTTGTGGTCACATATGCAATTATCAGACAGTATCTTGTTCTCAAAAATTTTACATCAAATAAGTTTGGTATTAGGGTTTATTGATGAGACTGAAAGAGAATATGGCATATAAAAGAGATTTGTATGCGCTCTAAGTAGGAAATGCGTTTAATTCCTACAGTTGGTTAAAAAAAATAAGGTACTGATAAATGTACAATACCAAGATACTTTGTCAAAAATTTTGACAAGTACAGAAATTTTATAGGTGATCTTAACAATAATTTTAATGATTTTCTTAATTTAATCTCTGGTACTAAGATATTTATTATTTTGTGAAAATTTCAATCACATTTCAGATGAAATTCCAAAACAGGATATTGATGCACTAATGCAATATTACAGATCTTATCATAAGAAACTTTGGTATGTGAAAAAAAATGTTACAAATATTATAGCAAAATACTTCAAGTAATATCATTCTTATCTTTGATAATGACCAGCTCTGGTATAATTTCAAGTGAAGCATCATTTAATTCATTCAAGTTTTGGCATTTCTCTTACAACGTAAAAAGAATTGAACCTCGACTTGAGACAAAAAAGAATGCCTGCATCACATATAAATAATTACTTGATCAAATATGATCTTACTCATTAGGAATAACATATTACATAATGAATTTGATAGGAGAGTTCTGTATTATTGACAGTATGCTAACAGATATTATGCCAATGAGAGTTAGCAAGTAAGAAAATAATTATCAGAAAAAGTGTTGTAATAATAGCATATAAAATTTTACAAACTTTACAAATAATTCAGCAAATTAAATTTTGTGTGAACTTTGCAAATAATCTTACAAAAGTGAGGATTATAGATCCGAGACCCTCAAATGTCTCCAAACAAGTATGATCGTTGTCATATGAGATAGTCCTCAAGGGATGATGGCATTATTGATATTATGTTATCATATTGTCATCAGTAAGATAGTGATCATATGGTGTTGATGAGGTTTTCGATCCATACTTGTTTGGAGGTATTTTAGGGTCGTTTAGATAAATCATCACTTTCCTCTACTACTACTATACTTAACATGCACATCACTCCCGTAAATACCATAGTTATGTGGTCCCTTGTGTGTGCACATATGCATGCATGTGTCACAGATCCTAAAACCTCTGCATTTGCTGGACATCTTCAGTACATTAAAGGTTTTTACCAGCACACACTGTACTATTACATCAGTCATAGAAGTTTTAAAATCTCATTATATGAACTTGTATTTTAATGCTATCCATTTTCTCCTGCCAAATAAACACTTGAATGAAGAAAAAAGTACACTAGATCGACTTTGCATATTAATTTTTTGTCAGACAATAAAGATGTTGCTGGCTCTTTGTATATGTATATGTTTCATTTATGATTTTTTTTGTCCAATAGTCATTAGAGACATTGTCGACAAAGATTGTTTGGTCAGTATTTTTTATGAAGTAAGTTAAACACTATAACCACAAAAAAACAAGACAAAAGCTGTTTCAAAGCTTAATTCCTTGACTTATGAAAAACCCTTTAACTAAATGATTGCCACGGTTCATCTCAAAATGTGTTAGCATGTGACATCTTTTGAACAAAATTTGCAAATCCCTGGCCAGATTTAAGAAAATAAATTACAGCAATTATCACCATCCTCCATGACTCATTTATGGATATGATCAAATAAAACTTCACCCTGCAACTTTCTTGAAATACTTGCTAATATGGCATTACATATTTCAGGGCATGAAATCAGCATTAAGTCAGCAATCCGTAAATACATTTTGAAAAGAGTAAAATCTAATACCATTGCTGAGATAAGTTCTATGGTATAGTTTTCTCAAAAGAAACCCATGAGTTATTAGTTTGACTGAAAACCAGATAATCATGGAAGAGTAACACTAAAGTAGCAGCAAATCAGTAACCAAATATGACCCATTTTCTGGTATATTTTTAAAATAATTATATATATCA